>ML804153.1:206838-225951 GCA_009831015.1 Picea engelmannii | reverse complement strand
CACTTTATGACTTAAGTGACATATTTCACTTTTGACTTAAAACTCCTAAGTCAAAGTGAAATTAGAATCACAAAGTAAAGTACAAGGGTAATAGTCTTCCCCCTTTGTGCTTAGAGACTCATAAGCACATGGGGACCACTTTCAATGGTACCCAAATATCAACACTCCCTCTTACCAAGGAAAGTGCTCGTCACCACCAATCCATCCCTACAGAGGACATGGTTTCCTCCTGGCATATGCTCGGTGAGTATGGTTGTACCCTGATCGCTGAAAGTGGACTTTTTCACAGATCTGCTCAATCTGCATGATCTATAAATGGCATTGACTCTCCATCTATCCAATATCACCTAGATCTCGGCATCACAACGAAGATCTCCACCATGGTCTCCCACCAAGGATTTCCTCCTACTCCTGGCCTCTCACCAAGAGCCTCTACTCTTGGAATCTCACCAAGAGTCTCCCCCTCTTGGTCTCTTACCAAGAGTCATCAACTTAGCCTCTCTCCACGTCATCTCCAGTTGAAGTGGATCCAGAACCTGATTTTCCCGTCTCAGAATCTATGTGAGGCTCAAGCCTCCGTGGTGCCCTGCTGCTCCTCCTCATCAACCTTTGATGCACTGAAGTTGTAGCACCAACTCTCTATCTACTCGGTTGCTCTAAAACTATAGCTATACTGGGTGGACCAGTCACCCACTCTGAAGATCTCCAGGTACACTGAGTCTGATTTCCCTCTGAATCACTGTAGTGCGTCAATCGGTCCTCCTCAACTCTGTCTCCCCATCTAGTGTTGGATGGTGTAATAGCAGATAATGTAGTCGCTGCACACTCTTTGGAAAACTTCTCCTCGAACTCTATCTCCTTTGTTGTCGCTGCTAACACATCCTGCTTCTTCTTCTTCTTGGGACACTGTCCTGCATAGTGACCCATCTCTCCACAAGCAAAGCATCTCACTATGCTCATTTCTCTTCTCTGCCCACTGCTATTGTTGCTCCCTCCTCCCTGTGGTGGGGCACCAAACATAGGACCCTTCCGACCTCCACGACCGGTCTTCTTCTTGCCCTTTGTCCAAATAGCAAGGTCGTCATCACTAGAAACTATCTGTTGTTGTTGTTGTTGTTGTCCAGAAGCCTCGGCTGCAAGCCTAATCCCCTCCTGGACGAAGTCATCCCACATCCTCTCCCATGTAGGCATAACCTCCCTGGCAACAATGCCCCGTACAAATGGACCCCACGGTTTGGTGAAGCTATTCATAGCTTGCCTCACCAAAGAGTTAGGGTTAACGACCTCTCCGACAGCTGCCAACTCATCTCTGATCTGAGTGTATCTACCAAGGAATGAAGTAATTCACTCATCCTCGAGCATGTGAATGCCCCTGAGTCGATATTGAAGAACCATCTTCCGGTTCTCATTAGATCTCTCGTACAACTTGCAAAAATATGCCCACATCTCGTATGTACAAGTCTTCCCAGTCAAGTGGGGAATAATGTGATCTCTCACAGGATCACATATTATCCTCTTTGCCTTGTTGTTCCTCCTCCTCAACTCTGCAACCAAGGCGGGTGCAGTGACAAGAATGGGAGGAACAACTGCCTCGACTATGTCCCATAGCTCGAGGTCCTCTAATACAAAGACCATCATCGCCTTCCAAGGCAACCAATTGCTAGCCCCGGCTAGCCTATCCTCCACATGCATCTGAGATACTGACATGTCTGCCAACTGCGTTCACTCTGATGCTCCCAATGCAAAGGAACGTTGCCTCACTCTTGTAAACATAGGTGTGAAAAGAGGCAAGCGAATCCACGACCTCACTCCTAATCAGTAGGTGTGAAAAGAGGTCGTCTCTAAAACTTCACTCTTGTCCACGCAGGTGTGAAAAGAGGTTGTCCACAAGTGTCAAAAATCAGCCCAACCAATCCGCCCACAACTGTCCACAAACACTATAAACTACCTATCCAAAATCTGCCTTGAGCTGTGCAACTGACAATGAAGGAGAGGTACCTTTAGACTTGAAGTTTACCCACTGTTTTGGACTGTAAACTTGCTGTCCAAAACAAACAACAAATCTGATATAAAAACTTCTCCAAACTGCTCAAAAAGTGCTCCAAAATCAGCAAGTCTAAGCCACCTTTGGCTCTGATACCATGAAGATTTTTCAGGTCCTATAAAGCACGCCTACTGGGTCTATCTTTGACCACAGTTAGGCTCTAAGTTTCAACTGTTATGTAAAGTGTTTGCTTCTGTTTTAGGACAGCCAACAGTCCAAGAACTTCTTGCTAATTTGTTACAGTTGCACTTCCAATTTTAGGTGCTCTAGCATGTAATTTTAGTAACCAGAAGTTAGCACATGCATACTAAAATAAGTACAACACACCTAAAGATCTTTACAGCTGAAATAAAGCAGATCTAAGAGACTAACACATGCATTTTTGTACACAGGTATTTTTGGTCAACATGACCCTAGATAAAATCCCCCCAGGGAAAACCAATTTGGGATATCTGTCTATACAATGATGATTAAAGCAAGAGATACAACAAGTAATGAAATACAATGGAACATGTATACATAGAAATCTCCTCACGAGCCTTTCCACAAGAACCAGAGAAAGAAGTGCCCAAACTGTGGTGCGCCCTCTCCCTTTGTTGCCCTCTGTACTAAAATAAAGCACCCTAGCTCATCAATAACCCAATGAAGAAATCCCTCCACAGGAATGTACTCTCCTGTTCTGCCTCTCCATTGAAACTGTCAGAGCTCAAATCCACCAAGTAGATCTGCTACCAGGTAGCTGCCAATCCTCTCAACATGTGCGCCCCCCTCCTAGCAGAAAAGATCACCAGAAATAAACTGACCCATAAACTGAATGTGTCTCTCCACAGAAACAAGTGCCCAAGCTCTCCTCTCCCTATGCATCAAACCTCATCTTGATCTGATAAGTCCTCCTCTCCTGATGAGCAAATGATGGATAATAAATGCGCCCTTCTCCTCAAGATGCGCCCCTCCTCCATATGCATGCTCCCTCTCAGAAGTGAAGGCTAAGACTCCATGGAAATACTCTCCATGCAATATCCAAGAAACCAAGAGATATACCAAGATTGCGAAGAGTATATCTCAAACCATATGCCCAACATCACAAAAAACATCCCTCTAGTCATGTACCAAACATGTACTAATAATATACCAAACATGTACCAATATTAGCAACAAATGCCTTGTATAATGCACCATAAGATACACCAATATAACCTAGATATGCAACAAAAATGTGCCTCAACAGATCTGCCTCTATTCATACTCTACAACAAGTTTCATACAACCAAGAGGGAATCTACCAAGCTTCACTAAGACATGCCTCAAGCATTCTCCACAACTTCAAAAGAATACACCCTCAACTAATCATATAACATACATTTTAACTCTGTCTAAATCCTTTTGCATCAAATCTCCAACAAACATGCATTGCTGGCCATTACCAACCTGAGATAAGAATTGCTTCAAATCCTTTCACTGATCTCTTCATAGATCCCACGCTTTCCTCTTTTACTGCTCGCAGATGTCCACGCTTTCCACTTCTAATGCTCGCGTATGTCTGTGCTTTTCTATACCTACATCCCACGAATGTATGTGACATGTCCTTCTACAACTTGCAGATAACCTCAGAAAACCTGGAACAGTCACATTCTTTGCAACTTTGAAACTTCCACTCCTTCAAACCTTCGCTGCCTCAGACCCGTCACTTCATATTCGTACTGGATCACTTCACACAGATATGTTAATAATACCTTCCCATAACACTTTACAACATAGATATTCAATGTGCTCAATAGGTGTGAATGGGAGTCTCTTGATCTCTTATTTATACTTTCCAAGTGCCTTCCTTTAGGGACCATCTTCTAATTGTTTTACCCAACATCCCTCTTCTAGGGATAACCCACTTTCTTGTTGCAACTACTTTACCCATAATTAGTAAACTCATAACTTCTTGTTGCAACTAATTTTTTTTAATTTATTTTCTTATTCCAACAACTTTACCCATAATTAAATCCTAGTTGCAACCACTTTGACTAGAAAACTTCTTGATGACTTTCTAGGAGCTTCTAGAATAATTGGCTTCTTGTTGACCTTCTAGGGGTTTCTATAATATTCTTGAGGGTCCTCCAACTTCACAAAGCCATATCTCCTCAACTGTGAGGAACCACATGACGTACCACGTATCACCAGAAACAACATGGCATTTACTATCCCTATATGAGAGTCTTCCCTGCAATTAGGTTGTCCTTCTTGTCCATATTCCTTAATCAACTTCAGGTCCCATAACCAAACCTCCGGGGATACATGTAGATTACATCAAATGCACCCAACTAAATCACCATCAATCTCGATCATACAAATGTCAATCAATTGTCCATCATCTATGGACCTCTCCAAGGGTTGACATCAATGACAACCAACTGTCCAACAATTTGAAGACCCACTCCCATTGTAGATTGATATCCCAAACTTGTGTTGCTACAATTCTGAGTTTTGTTATTTCTGCACCTCCCCCCCATCAAAATTGTTATAGATTTTTCACTAGCCGACTTGGTTGAAAGTTGCTCTATTTACTAAGAGGTCTCGAGTCAAAGTCTCTCTTTTTTAACATACTTTTTGAAAAATTTAATGAAACCTTAAGTTATCCCATAACCTTATTGTAAAGTGCATTTCACTTAAATTATAAAAGTGAATCACTATAAAATAACTTAAATGTTCTCTTTTTTAGTTACTTTTTGCATGTAACTTTAATTTTTAAAATAACTTCATTGTGAATGTGATTCTCACTTATTCTATAAAAGTGGATCACTTCATAAATAACTTATTTGTAAAAGTGAGCTTATAGGAAAAGTTAGAAAAGGAAGATAATTTTTTTTACTCATCCACCTCGTTGTGCATTTATCACCATGTGGGAAAACTTCTACCTACCACGTGGCACTTTAGTTACCATTTATTCCATTTTTAAAAAGGGCCTAACTTTCACATCCAAATTTCAGTTTTGGTGTCGTTTTTTTTAAATAGCCTATTTTTTCAAGAGATTTCCATCCAGATAGTCAATTTCATCTTTTATCTACATTATTTTGATATGGCTTATCCAAGTGATCTTTTTCTTACCAATACCAACTACTTCTCACAGAAATCCCATATGGAGGATATACTAAGAAATAAAGGATTGTACTAGATGACCTCGGGAAAAGAAAAATCTCCCATTGATGATGAAAATAAATCCAAATGGGATATGAAAAATGACTAAGCATGTGGAATAATTAGAATGTCCATCTTTCTTGATTTATGGGTTCACCTACAAGGAATTTAAGTCTCATATGAATCTTGGGCTAATATCGAAGCCATATTTGGTAAACACAATGTGATAAGAGCACACCAACTTGAAAATTAGTTAATGAGTTTAAATCCTAATGATTTCCCTTGTATTGAATATATTTATCTAAGGTCAAAACACTTATACTTTTACTTAAAGAATGCAACATAGATATGAAGGATGAATGATGCATATATGTTGTTATTGCCAAGTTTGTTAGTGCTTATTTCATCTATGTACCTACCTTCTATGCCACTAGATAAGCTTTAGGGAATTCTTAACAATATCCTACTCTTAAGTCTTTTTTTATTCTCTAATTAGAGATCAAAATAAGCTCTTACATATTGGAGTGATCAACACTATAGATACATATAACAAATCCTTAGTGACCTAGTAGAAAGACAAAACCAAGCATCCAAAGAAGAAACATCCTCACAACAAAAAGAAGAAAATCAAGGGTCCCAAAGCCTCTCAACCATAATCTACTCCCAATTATGACAAAGGACTCAAAAAAAAAGTAAGAACACTGACATGCATTGTAATTTTATGGGTGAGATGGTCATTAGGAGTCTAAATGTTTTAAAAATACGGAAGCCTTAGAAGTAGTGATGAAGAAACAAAACATCAATATTGATTCTTATTCTTCTAACTATTCTTCTCATGGGCATGCACTTTCTACTTCTGGTTTCTCCTTCAATGCAACATCTACTTTTTCCGATGAGTGGCTTATTGATTCTGGAGCATATTATCATATGGATAAGGACAAATCCATTTTTTTTCTTTTAATGAATGTAACACCAAACAAATATTTTTTGGTGATGATATATCTCTTAGTGTTGTAGGGTATAGAATAATTAAGGTAGATAATGGTCATTTCAATGTTGTATTATGTGTTCCAAGACTTTCTTGCAACTTCCTATGAGTATATCAAATCACTCACTTAGGTGAAGGCAAAATAGTAGAGTTTTCACCTCACCAATTTGTAATCAATGATTTAAAAGCTCCTAAGCATGTCCTAGCCACTAGAATTGTTGATGATATTACTAGGTTGTATAAATTTGACCACTTTGGGTCATCATCATTTCCATTAGTTTTTATTTCTCACAATGATGTCTTGAAAAAACTATAACATGAGTGGTCTAGTCATCTAAGCTATTGGTCCTCGCAAGAATTATGTAATCAAAATATGGTGACTATAATTCCTCTCGTTTCTTGCATAGATGGTGTTTATGTCAGTTGTGTTCTCAGCAAATGTCATTGAGATAATTTTTACAAACATGCCTCTTATCACTCCTCATCCCATTTTCATCTTGTTCACGATGATTTGTGTGGTCCTCTTTATTCTCCTTGTTTCTTTGAGTGTGAGTACTTCTTAACTTTCATTAATGACTTCTAGATGTACTTGGGTTTAGTTCTTAAAACTTAAGATTGAAGTTCTTGACATGTTTTTTCCTACAAGGCCCTTGTAGAAAAAAAATCCAGACATAAACACCAAAGGTTAAGAAAATATGTTCTCTGAAATGGTGCAAGACCTCTAGATAATGTTCTTATCCTCCTATTTAAAACTTCTCATGCATGTGATCCTTTCTCACTTCACTAACTCACCATCCACGACGAATCACTTTCTATGTGAAAACCACTTAAATCTATTGCAATAAATCATCCTCTAGAGTCCCTACCATGCATGCCAAAGATAGCTAGAAGGTGTGTGCCAAATATTTCCTGCTTTAGTGAACTCATGTAAGGATAAACCTACTATAACAATGCTTCCAAACACACTTTAATAACATTTCCAAATTTTCTATAACAACTCTTCCAAATATGATTTAATTAACTTTCCAAATGCATTGTAATGACTTTCCTCAAATCTTCTTCAATCTTCCTCCTTTAAGGTGCATGTTCCCAACATAGAATTCACAATCTTCCCAGGAATAAATCATACTTTTATTAGGGTGCACACCCTCCTTTATTGGATGTCTTTTTCTTTGGTTATTACATTTGTGCTTGAAGATACCTAAGATAACAATTCCTTAAGGTAATAAACCTTTAAAACTAACCAAATGCATAACTAAGTATAAAGGTAATTAATAGATGGTGTATAGGGTATAACAATAGGCCAATTGTATGTTAAAAAATAGGAAAGGAGATATCTTAATTGGAGTGCTACTTCTCTAGGTTTAAAATAGCAGTTAGATTCAACTTTCATGCATGGGAATCTTCTCTCACAAAAGCACACCCCCTCTCTCATTAGCCACCCACTCTAAAGACAATACATCTAACAAATAATAGTTCTCCCTCTAACTCAAAATAAATAAAGGTGTAAGAATAATAAGGGAGGGAATGTACGCTTTAAGACCAAAATAGTAGTGGGAATGGCTCAAAGAAAAACCAAGGAAGCTTCAGGACGAGGGTACACTAGGTCAAGTAGATAGAAAGGTATTAAGGCTAATCTCTCTCCAAAAATAATAAGTAAACACATGTGCGCCCAACAAGTACCATCTTGAAGCTACAAAAATGCATGCGGTCTCCAAAATTTCAAAGTCTTCAAAATTTCTTGAGATTGAAAATTGATACTATATGACATACTAGGCATCCAAAAGTCTAGTCACCATGCTAAAAATAACACTACTAAAAATAAACCAGACTTCCATGATCTCGAAATGAATGACAAATTGAACCATGATCAAATCTCCCATCTGGGTGATCAAAAATGTCATCCACCTAACAATTATACTATTTTCTAAAAACGGATATTTCTAAAAATAGAAATTTCCCAAAATAATTTATCCTACCATAAACCCCTAAATAACAAAAACATGCTACCATGTGGAAACTCTAAAAGGCACTCCATACACTATTGATGTTGAATGATGGAACAACCTACTAGTCTATCTCATATCGTACCCACAAACGAATTCCAAAGAATGATGGAACAACATACTAGTTTATCTCATGTCGTACCCACAAATGAATTCCAAATAATACTACAATTAGATTTTGGAGAAATCCAAATCAAAATATTGACAATAAAAATAAAAATTAAGGTTATATTCCCTTTGAGACCTTTGAAAAGTCTATGCCTTGCAATATCACTACCCTCCTAGGATGAATTATTATTCAATAATGTAAGTGCCTTATGGAAGACACAAATTCATTTGTTTTGTGTAGACTTGCCTCTACGAAAGCAATGAGTAAATTTTTATTACATTTGGTTGTTGGAATATCCAAGTCTTACAAGTTCATTTACTCTTACTCACGAAAGATGCATTGTTATTCAATGAAAGTTTCATAAAAATTTTACTATGGGATTTTTACATGGACATACATTTACAAGGACATTAATCTTAGTAGTATGAGAAAATAATCATTACTCTTAATTTCAAGTAAAAACAAATATTTTGCATTTACCTTTTGAGCTAATAACTTGGAACTTTGTGAAAGTATTTTCCTCTGCAAAGAGAAAAAAAATATTTCAAAAGAGAATTTGTAATTTTTGAGTCATCATTTAATTACATATGAAACAAAAATATAAATATTTAAAAAACATCTAGTTTCATTTACCTTTATATGACGAATCCTTTTTACGCCAATTTGCAATTGGTTTTCAAGTCGTTGCAATTGTTTCGTTGTTAATAACTCCAAGTCTTCACCACCCAAATTCTTAATTGTACTAAAAATAAGTTAATATAGATCAAAATAATTATGATTTCTAACTATAAAATTTGATAGAATTTATAAAATACTAAATGCCAATAACTTGATATGTGATCTTACTTTTTCCTTTATTTGCAAGATGTTCAACCTCCCCTGCATCTTCTCAAACCTTGACTGATCAAACTGACAATGTTTTTGTTGGTCAATACATATACCAATGAATGCCACAACTCCTCCTAAGTAATATGTGAATGCACGGTATTGAAATTATGCAAAAATTACATAAATAACGATATTTGGACATTTATCTAAACATTTCTATTTCTATCTTGTAGTTCATAAGATATCAATTTCACTTTGCATTGATTTTAAAGTCAATCGAGATGATTGAAATATATGAATGGACTTATCAATCCATAGCAAGTAGGGACTATAGTAATTGATAACGATTTCAAATTAAATTGGCTTCCTAGTACATGCGCAAAAATCTTATGTTTGGTAAAATCCTTATATTAATTTGACTTATTCTTATGTTTGGTAAAAGCCTTATATTAATTTTTGTTATTGGACAAACAAATTTTATTTTTTGAATTTTTAAATTTTGTTTATTTAATTTTTATTGGTTAAGGCAATGTGATGTGAAATAATTGGGCATGGCATATGTCAAATATTTTTGGTTTTTTTAATTTAAAAATTAATTTACAAATGTTAAATTTAAATATTTTGCATGTAACAAGATGGACCAAATCATGATTGTTCCATGAAGGTTTTATTAATTTATTAATGTGCTACTCAAAAGTTACATTACACATGGGTTTGCATGTATGGATGTATTGACTATAGAGCAAGCATGGTTCTTTTTAACTTCGGGAATGTCAACACGGCTCCTCACGCGACACACAAGGATAGTCAAGGGTTTCGAACCAGTGACATCACATAAAAGAGTTCCTTAATAGTACACTCCATCATCGACTCTTCTACACCCCTGGGGCTATCGAGCAAGCATGGTTGTATGTATCCAGGTAGTGGCATTATTGCATGAGATAGAGTAGGAGTGGGAGATACATATATTAAGCCATAGCCATCTATCTATCCAATTTCTAGCCACGTTTATATCCAAATCCGTTTCAATTTATTCAGAACTAGAGTCATTTCTATGGAGAGAAAACATCTATCCATAACCAAAGTTGTCTTCAAATCTACCTAGGAGGATGTTGTCATTGTTTATGATGAACCCTTTTAATTTTTTCAATACCTAAGAAATAGAATGGAATCATCATGAAATGTCCATATTGAACCATACGCATATACAATATTCATATTTTGTTTTCCTTTATTTTTTTTTCCAAAATTCCTAAATTCCTTCCTATTTTTTTTAACTAAAAATGTGATTTATTTTGCAGTATCAAGTTAACACATGTTATAGGTTATATCAATATGAAAGAAATAGAAAAAATAATGCATCATCTACTAATGGTTGTGAATAAATGTAAATAAGCAAGAATTAAGTTGCGAATCAAATACTAATGGTTGTGAATAAATGTAAATAAGCAAGAATTAAGTTGTGAATCAAACTTTATGAAATAATTCTTAAATCAAATATGCATACTAAAATTGAAAGGAAATGTTGCGATATTGTGATTTACTTTGAGAAACATGGTTACAACATTGTGTATTGAATTTCTATATTTATGTTCTCAAAGCATTCAATATTTGTTGTATATTTTTAAAATATTTATGAAATGTTGCCTTGCTAGAATCCATGTCCTAAGTGAGGAGCATAATCCTAAGTGGAAGGAAAAACATGTTAAGGATATCTAGGAGGAGGATTTGATGGATACCCTATTCACAATAACATAAAAATAATTCCCTTATAATATTTCTCCATACCACAACACTCCTCTCCAAATATTGTCAAGAGTTTTGAAAAAATAATGAATCTGCTAAGCTAATCATAGTTATTAATTATCTTGTACACATTTAAATCTAAATCCATCTCTGATATGGCATATTTCAAAAAATTTCCAAAGTCAAAATAGCCAATCATAATGAAAATGGACTTCCATTGGGGAATGGTATTAAGTGTGGAAGGGTGTTGGAATGTGTCATAAAGGTAAAGTTGGATATGACTACCCAAAAAGAGTTGTGGCAATTGGATCACACTGGTTGGATTGTAGAATGGCCAAGTGGAACTTGATTGGAAAGTGTTCAGACCAAGAAGCCATAGTGCAGATGAGAAAAATGGGAGCACACAAGGCGTCAAGGATCTGAAGGAGTTCAAGGACAACCAAATACAACATAAATATATAAATAAATAAGTGAATTAAAATAGAATTGCACTAGAGTGGATGATGCATGCAATGAAGTTAAAATGCATATGCATTAGTAGGCATGTTGACAGTAAATGCTTGTGCATATGGATGTATAATTGCACATGCTTGGATATGCATATAACATGCTTGTGAACTTAGAATAATCTATTTTTATGATATAATGTTTGAGTATGACTAATGATGGATTATGTATTCAGGAAAAATGATATAGCAGGGTTAAAGATGTGGATGTTGATGTTTCTTATGATTTCCATCTAGGTGAAGACCCATGAGGGTGGAAAGAATGGTGATCAGAATGATTAAGGAGGAAGTCTATGAGCTTCTACAAATATCAGTTGGTCATATAGAAACAAGTAGGTTGATAACAACCAAGCAGGTATGCATTTAGTTTCTGTTGATGCATACATGTTGAAGGGGATTGAGGTAAGAATTCCCTCAATTAATTTTCAATATTTAAATTGATATGTAATAGCCAAAGGCCTAGAGTATGTGAATATTGTCAATACTAGAATGCATTTAGATAAAGTGTTAGTTGCATATTATGTTATGTTTGGTTATGAGATCATAACCAGGTTAATTTAGGAGACATACTCCTTTTATAACAATGATATCCATAAAGCTAGTCGTGTGTGAGACCATAATATGGTTGGATATGGAAGGGCTATAGCGCTATGTGAGTGCTCAATGGTATCTACTATACTTAGTCTGTATAGCTGATGTTTGGAATGCAACCTCTTTGCTGACACTGAAGAGAACTTAAGAATTATATTCTTAGTGTTGTGTTTGGGTTGAAAACGAAGGTATCCAAATAGTCAGGCAAGCAGCAGAATGTTCATGGATGATGTTTTGAGGCGTTGACCAGACCTTCCAACTCACCTTGGTGAATGCATGACATAGATGTGTGGTATTATGTAGTCAACGCAGGGTTGCATTGTGTAAATGTGGCCATCAATATTGGTACATCGACTGTTATTTTATTTAATAATTAATCGTTGCATTATGAAAATCTTGTGGTGATAAGAATACGTAATGATGGATAGATGCATTATATTTAATATAAATAGTAGATGAAGGTGATTGGATTGTTATTTTTACAATTCCAAGATCAGTTTTGGAGCTATTAAAAATGTTACAAGTGATAATACAAGAATCATTGAATGCATTAGGTGAATGCATGTATATATTATCTAACATATAAATGATTATGCTAACAGCTGAAATGATGTGAGTATTGTTATCTCATGAAGTTGAAAACCCCTCAGGAACTGTTAGATATTACAACAAGAAAGTTGCAGGTTAAAGAAGCTACATAATGATAAATTACAGAAAAGCTCTATTGAGGGGATAGAGTGATAACAATATTTCTGGATAGAAGAAAGAAAATAATGGCTGATAATACATGTGTATGTAATGATGAGTTCATTCCAATTGATAGTTGGATTAATAGAAGTGATTGAATTGTAGTTGTAAACAATTCTGAGATCACTTTGTGATTTTGTTTTGAATCGTTACCATGAAAATATATATATCTTGTACATGAGATACTGACAATTTGTTTGGCTGATGAATGTTGAAATTGCAGGAAGAAAGGGACTTGGATATGATAGTGTTGTAAGCCCATAAAGAATACCAATTCTTATTGCTGCAAGAACTAATTATTATAAACATAAGCTCATATATGAAAATTTTATTTTTCCTCTATAAAACAGTTTTGGGAATTATAATTTAATAAATTACTGACGAATTGTTTTGGCTGAATGTAGTTCGAGAAAATTGCAGGTAGGATGGTGTTGAATATGGCAGGGATCTAAGCCCATAAGGAAGACTGATATCTACAGCTGCAGAGCCAAACAATATGAGCAGAAAGCTCATTCTTGGGAAAAAATTGTTTTCCTGTATAAAACAAATTGACATTTATGATTGAAAATGATTATAGTAATATCTCATGATGAGTGTATACGTATAATATAGATGAGATGTTGGATATGTAAGATGGAAAGCATGGAAAGGGATACTATTGTGACATGAGAACCCTGTGTCCCTAGAAATCTTCTTTTGCAAGAACGCCTTGTCTAGGCAAGATGATCGCCTGAGGGACTGTATAGTAGAGAAGGGAATGCTTGATCTTGGGCCTGGAAGGTGAGTTACCGCAAGGAAGAGGAGACTTTGATAGCTGTTGTAAAATATTGATTGGGATCATGCACACAATGGGTATGTCAAGGGAAAACAGTGAGCCAAGTTAACAAGACAAGCATATGGATGCAACTCCATGAACCGCACATATAAGTATTGTACTGGATTATGAAAATTTACTCTTAGATGATGAAAAAAAATGAAAATTTTATGCACAAATTGTGAATTGACATGCTCATTGATTTGAAATGTTATAGGAAAACGATGAATGTGGAGGATCTAGAAAGGCACCAGACTATGAGGGAAAAAAAAGAAGGTGATGATGGAGCAGCGAAATGACAAAGGCATGGAATGAATAAAGTCCAATGGACTTCTTGTAGCTAGACTTCTGGAAGCTGCAACTCTGTAACTTACTGGTCGAATGCATTGGAACCCTAGAGAGAAGTGGAACAACCCGAGGGACTGCATGGAAGAGAAAGGGGTTTATTTCTGTGGGTTGTGTAGGGATGAGAGGGAAGGAGAGCTTGTTGGTTGGAACTGTTGCCAGAAATATAAATTCTGAAGATCATTATACATGTTTTGGGTCAGAATGTCTATCTATACATGTTTAATTTTAGGCCAGAGTGCCTATGTATATTAGATTGGGCTGGATTGCCTGTGTGGATTAAGGCCAGAGGGCTTGCATTTGTAATGTTAATAACATTTGAATGGTGTTGTGCACTGAGGACAATGTCAAAATAAAGGGAGGGAAATGTAACATCTCGGTTCTAACCCTTATGAACTATAACGTATTATGTAAATGTGACTTAGGCTGGTGAGTCGGTAAAGTTGAAAAGGGGCCAAAGTGCCTAGGAAATGTAATACATCTATATACATTAATAAAATACCGCACTGGTTGCAAGACGGACAAGGAAAAAAGAGATAGGGGGCTATGATTCCACGAGAGAGGGGCCTTGAGGGGCTAAGTCTTTTTATTATTATTTTATTCACCCATAATTGATTTTATGGAGAAAAAGGGTTACATGAGATTCTTGGGAGGGAGGCCATGTGGATCTTGTCTTCATGTAATTAAATATCCCTTGGGGGCTATTTTGGGTCTTCTTCGTCTTCGTCTCCCTGGTTCTTGTTCTTCTTCTTCTCCTTCCTTTTTCCTCACTCATTTTGGATATTTCGTGTGCTCTTGGGATGAGCATGGAAAAGAATGGTTGGAAGAGGAGAGCCATTGCTAAATGGATGTAATATAATTTACTGATCATTCAGGAGGGAATGGATGCCTGTGTGCATGAGCTTGATGGCAGCTCGGACAGAACTGTCCACAGCTGAGAATCCTTCACATATTCCTCTCTCATTTGGTGGAGGTCATATTCCCCAAACGAATCCTACGGTAGGATGCTAGCCTCCTTTTCCTCCCAGGTCTAATCCTAGTCTCAATGCTCCTGGATGGAGTACTAAATCAGGCGGATAAGCCACTTCCTATAGTTCGTCCTTTCCCCCGTATTCCTCCATGTCGATTTCGACAAACACATTTTCTATGAAAAATCCATCTCTATCCTTCGAAGTTCCACCCAGAGGGGGTCAGTTTCACACTATGGGCAACCCCCAGCCTAGAGCTCCTCCAACTAGGGGAAATATGTATAACCCTCATTATGTCGTCCCGGAAGGTATGGTGCCTATACAACCTCTTATGAATCAGTTTGGAGGAGGATATTGCCCTACCGGACATGGACATGATATATAACAGAACCCTAGATGGTCTATAATCCCTCAACACCAATCTTTCCCAGGATCATGGGATCAGACACTGCATCCCCGACTACCTTTTCTGGCCATGCTTAATTTGCAAGATTTGTCGAGATTAATGAATGGCCTGGTGCATCACGATCTGTCATGGCCCCCCGTCCCCACCAAGCTTCCTTCGAACATTCCAAAATTCGAGGGCAAGACTAGTGAGGATCCAGGTGATCATGTTACTACTTTTCATATTTGGTGCTCATCCAATTCTTTTAATAACGATTCTATTCTTTTGAGACTATTTCAACGCATCCTCAGGGGGCTCGCAGCAAAATGGCACATTGATCTACCAAGGGGCATGTACGGAAAATTGAATCAAGTGATTTTAGTCTTTCTCAACCACTTCTAGTTGTTGGTTCGTTATGATGCCCGCATAGAAAAAATTTCGGCATTCCCCCAAGATAAAGCCACACATATCTTGGACCATATCCAAGAGTGGCGTAGACGGAAGAGGTTGATTAAAGCCTACACTCATCCATATTTTATATTGGAGTGATTCCTTAAGTCGTTATTGCCTTATATTTCGAAGGATGTTTCTACATCCAGAGTAACATCTCAGGAAGAAGCTATTTTCAAATCCAAACAACTGGACCTCATATATCCTCAGTCTGGGATGTTGTATGAAATTATTCCTAACGCGTCGTGATCGAATTATGACCCTAGAAAAAATCTTGGGCATCATGTCGATGGCATCATAGGCTCTACAAATGCTAAGTCTATAGACTCATTGACAAACCATTTGAAGGATTTTTCTCTAAGCCATCCTGCAGCAGGACAAGCTTCGACTTTGTCCTCCACTCCCACACAGTCGACGGGTGTGCATTCTGTACAGTCGTCAACCAACCCAAATGATGAGCAGCAACCAGGTGAGAATAGAAACAAAGGACGAGGTAATAATCGTAAGGGTGGGAAAAATAATAACAAAGCCAAGGATGACGCTAACAATGATAGATCAAATAATAATGTTGGTGAGGGAAAGAAAGAAAAACAGAAGGTGAAGTTTCCTTGTAAAATTTGTAAAGATGATCACCTTACCCACCTATGCCTCAAAATTGAGGAAGCCTCGAGGCTCTTATCGTAACCGCCCGTTGTGTTGACCAATCCGTTTCAGCATAATCAACACATGGATTTGGGGTCCTCTTACACTGGAAATGCATCGAGCGAGAGTCAAAACCCCTCAACACATGAAGGAGATCGTCTATGTATTAACATGGTAAAGTCTCAGATTGATGTAGCCACTCGATCTCATGATTACGGTTCTTCATAGACTGTTACAGGTCCAGAGTCTCCCCCTCCTCCGGAAACACCCTTGCATATTGAAAAACCAAAGCCTCCGCCTCGTATTCCAAAAGGAATACTGAAACGCTATCCCCACAATCCTAATGCCATAGCTGCCAAGCATTGTTCGATCGTCGAAGATCTATGCCAAACCCCTTGTTCGATGTCAGCTTTGAAAGTCCTCAAGACGTGTCCTTCACAGAGGAACACCTTTTTACCTGCTTTAGCTCTACACCCATGTGGCTCAAAGGTTATTAAGTTTGACGTCATAGATGTTAAGCCTAGCTTGCCTTACCACGTGGCCTTTCAAATCCATGTGGAGCACAAAAAATATACCATCAAACGCACTGTAATTGATGAAGGTGTTGCAACGTGCGTGATGTCCCTAACCTGTTGGAAAGCCATTGGCTCTCTGACTCTATCCCAATCTATGACTATGTTGACTGCATTTGATGGACGTTCTTTTCTACCCCACGGAATTCTTCCTTCTTTTCCGGTCCAGTTAGGTGGAAAGACAGTGGAGGTTAATGTCGAGGTGGTTGATGCACCCTGTTAACACATAAGGTTGTATTATGATTTCAGATAATTTCCCAAAATACATTTCTATAGGAGGGTTCCTGTAATTTTGGACAACTTGACTTCAAGTCAGTTTTTCAGAAATTTTGAGAAGGCATTTGCAGTTCTTGATGATTCCATTGTATAGCATACATCATAAGCTTTCCAACCATATCTCATGCAACCCAAATCTCTTCTAGTAAGGCCTCCAAAAACCCTCTCAAAAACCACGATGCGTTTCTGCTGAGAGCACGTTGTGCTTCTGCAATTTTTGAGTGACTAACTTAAAAATTGGATTATGAACAAATGGGAAGGTATTTTTGAAAACGGGAGGAGGTTTTTGTTCATCATATACCAAATAACAAAAACCACTCTCAGTTTTTCAAAAAATGTTATGGTTAGAGAGATATTATACACAGAAAAGGCACTACGAAATCACCTGGCCATACACACAAGTGGCGCTACGAAATGGTGTAGAACTGTTTTACAGTCACGCTACGAAATCTGGAGGTGCGCTACACAATCTTCGGGCACTGCAAAAAATCATTTATAGAGGATTAATCTCCAAATTTTCAAGCGATCGATTTTTGCAAGTTGGGTGTAAAAACGACTTAGAGATCATCCCGGTGAGCTATCGCAAGATGGTATGCACGATTACAACAAGCATGCTTCAAATATCTTGGGAAAAGTCAATTAACATGTGGAAAACCATCAAGGGATAAGGATACAAATGGTGTCACTAGTAGAAACGCATATCTAATTTTCAAAGTGGCAACCAAATCAACACGTTGTGGTTTAAAACTTCTATTCGGAGATGTAAACTCAACAGTCAGGGGCATCCAAAGAGGAAAAGTGGTAGAGTATTCCTACGTTTTAGGCATCAGTTAAGCATCCTTTAACAATTCAAGGATAATATCATGGCACCGCTGGCAGTTTTATCCTCATTTTGAGCATGAAAGTGGCAGGTGTTTCCAGATTCAAAACAAATTCAATATTTCAACTTCATTTGCTCAAGATTTTGGGAAATTATTTCTAGATTTTATGCTACATATTCTTATTTTAGTATGTATATTAGATTGGTATCCCAAAAAGATAGAAACAATTTGTTAAAGTAATGATCTATATAGATAATTGTTTGGAAAGAAGAGAGAGGGGGAAGACCCGAGAGGTATGAAGTAGAGTTCTTTTCAAGATCCAAGAAGGAGTTGTAGGGGATGTGAAGCTTTGGTTTTAATTGCAGACCTATACTGCTTTCTATGTAAAGAAGTTTCAACTAATAATAAAGCACATGATCAGTTTATTTTCTCCATTCTGTGTTAAACCATTTTCTCATTTTCATATCCTTGGATATGTATTGCTTCTATAGGATATATGTAGGCAATACTTGTGCTGAAAGGATTATCGTATAGGATATGATCTAGTCCTTTCCACAGGCTTATCTGAGTTTTAATTTAGGTTTTAGAAAGATTTTCTAAAAACTGAGTTTTTCTTCCTACTGCCAGATGTGTTGAAGATCAGGATGCTCTTTGATCATATTCAGTTTTTTGTTCCTCATACTTCTTCATTTCATTTATCTATAAGCATTGTAACTAATCTAAGATTTGTTGACCTGATTTGTTGCCCATAGAATGTTAGGTCAGGGTTATAGTGTTTCATGGACTCCATGCCCAATGGCTTCATTGCCTTCTTGATTAATTTTGCCACTCTCAAATTTTCCTAAAACCCATCTAATTCATTTTGACTTTAAGATGTGCTAGGATTGCTCTTAAGCAATCTAAGAACAACTTCTAGTGCTAACATTAAATGGCGCCGCTGCTGGGGACGAAAGTGAAGAAATCTTCCCTGCGAGAACGACATTCATCATATCCAACTTTTGATGGAAGTGTTGCATGAAGCGGGAGTCTGTGGAAGCGTCATTTTCCAAAAATCCTCAAAAGCGAAGCGTCCTAGAAGCGTATGTTATATATATATATATATATATATATATATATATATATATATATATATATATATATATATATATA
>ML804153.1:179621-206788 GCA_009831015.1 Picea engelmannii | reverse complement strand
TATATATATATTGCATTTATATTCAAAAAACATGTAGAAAGACAAATTAGTTGCAGAATATATGAAAACATGCATATTTGTACATCAATATAGATAGAAATGGCATCCATACTACATAGTTCATCAATGATTAATCATTCGAGAATCAACCATCTAGATTCTAGATTCTATAGTCCTCCATGTCATAATCATCAAGATTGGCATCACTACAACTGCTTTCTCCTCCTCCTCCTCCTCCCCTATATCCAATGCAATCTGTGCATTTGTTGATGTGGAGGATGACCCCTCAAGAAGATCACCATTCTCAAAAGTGACCGACTCTAGCACTAGTTCATTAAGATCCAAGTTGGCTAATGCCAACTCAACACTGTTGTTCAAACCCATATAATCAAGAAACACATCCCACATCTTTGTCTTTCCCTTCAACCACTATTCTCTTTGCCTATATATAAGATGGAGGTTTGTGTGCACATACACCACTAAGTCACCTGACACGACGATAAAGAGAAGAGTTTATACTTGAGTGAAGGGTACATTTTTACTGGGGTCGTGACAAAAGAGTTCAAGAATCAATGCCAACAACATCGAGGTACATAAAGGGCTTGGTTCTCTTGATTAAATGCCAGTTCCATACCCTCATACATGATAGAATCCAGTGGAAACATTGCAATCTTGCCAATCTTGAAATACTGAAAACTGTTAAGTCTGTTGAATTTTGAATGGGACCTAAAATTCTACTTTCTCCATATGAAGTCCAACGAGGTTGGAACCACTCTCAAACATCCTGAAACAATTAATGGTTATGTTAAAAATTTAAGTAAAGATGAAAATGAAAATCATCCTTTTAATTAAGAATTTAACATTACCATTAATTACTAGGGTGCGTGAAATGGAGGGGGTGGGGACCTCTTTAAATAGCACCAGTAAGGCAAAATAACCCTGAGTTGCACACCAAAACACCTCATTCCCCCTTGGAAGTGTGTGGTCGTTCCTCGGAAGCGCATGTGGAGCGCCCTTCAAAGCACGCTTCAGAAATTTGGAAGCGCGCTTCGGACCAGGCGCTTCAGAAATGGTAGGAAGCGTGCCAAAATCCCCCGAAGCGTGCTTCAACTAGCGTTTCCTGGACGCACCCGCTCAGATCGAGCTTCGGGATTTCGAAGCGGGGGGGGGGGTTCCTGCAACACTGTTTGATGGTGAACAAGGGTTGGTCACACATCAAAGACTACAACATTCACCAAGCGACTCCACTCCATGAAGGAAGAACCTGTTGGTGACTTCAGTGATACGGGACAACCATACCAATGGAAGCTATCTTGGCTCGGAGGTATTCTTTCTATGACTTCTCAAATATAGCTGGTTTTCCACATCCAATGTCGACTATAACTGAGTGGGACGATTTTCTTCTGAGATTCATAGGAAGCAAGCATGACCACCCTGGTGAGCACTTATTCAATTTTCATAAATGCATGCTTGAACATGGTTTTGTTCACAAGGATGTCTTGATCAAGATGTTCAAATTTTCTTTAGAAGAACAAGCTCGTGAATGGTGTCAATCCCTTCTTGCTGCTAGTATCCATTCTTTGAAGGATTTTCATGTGGATTTCAATTCATATTACGAGAAGATTTACCGGGCTGACCTTGTTTTTGATCACTATTGTAAAGAATCTGAATTCCACATTCAACATTCAGTTAGTATTCCTTCTGATTGTGAGGATGCCTCAGATTTTGATAAAGAAATTGTTGATATGCATTTAGTATCCCAAGAGCTTCAGGGGAAGATGATCTTACCTTTATCACCAATATCCATCATTCTTGAATTTGAATATGCAACAAATATCAAACAATCTATGATTAGCAGTGAAATCAACACGTAGTCATGTTCAGATTTGCAAATAGCTGAAGGTGGCAACCATTATCAGGAAGAGGATATGCAAACACCTTTTGATCTTCAGCTAAAACAATAGGAAGAGGTATTTCTTTACATCTTCATTGATCCTTTTGCTGATTTGGAGTCTTTGAGCAGTACAAAAGGCAAATTGTTCTTGTTGAATGAAGGTTGGTTTTGTTTTCCTTTTGGATTGCACTTCTGTAAAATTTGGGTTCCTGCATTCATCATTTCCAGATCAAAAGTTTCACCAGTTAGTCAGATATTTGTATGCCTTCATTGGAAGAACGATTTTACCTAATCTAGAGGAAGAATTTCATTAGGTAGGAGTAGGAAGAATAAAGCTCGGTCCTCTAGCATCTTGTTTACAATTAGTTTTCAGTTTCAAAACAAAGAGCAGAGGTTCTCTTAGGCACACAATTTTCTTGGACAAAGATGAAGAGGGATAAGGCCACTGTTCTGCAAGTTCTTGGCATCTCACAGGGAGCATGCCATCCCCTGTGGAGCCAAATTTTAACACATAAGATTGTATTATGATTTGAGATAATTTCCAAAAATACATTGCTATAGGAGGGTTCTTGTACTTTTGGAAAGCTTGACTTCAAGTCAGTTTTTCAAGGGTTTTGAGAAGGAGTTTGCAATTATTGATGATTCCATTGTGTAGCAGACATCATAATCTTTCCAACCATATCTCTTGCAGCCCAAAAGGCTTCTGGTAAGGCCTCCAAAACCCCTCTCAAAGACCACGATGCGTTTCTGCTGAGAGCACGCTGCGCTTCTGCAAACTTTTAGTGACTAACTTAAAACTTGGATTATGAACAAATGGGAAAGTATTTTTGAAAACTAGAGGAGGTTTTTGTTCACCACATAACAAATAACAAAAACCTCTCTAAGTTTTTCAAAAAATGTTATGTTTAGAGAGATATTAGACACAGAAAAGGCGCTACATAATCACCTAGACAGACACACAAGTGGCACTACGAAATGTGCACAACTGCTTTACAGTGGCGCTACAAAATCTGGAGGTGCGCTACACAATCTTCGGGCGCTGCAAAAAATCATTTACAGAGGATTAATCTCCAAATTTTCAAGCAATCGATTTTTGCAAGCTGGGTGTAAAAATGACTTAGAGATCATCCCGGTGAGCTATCGCAAGATGGTATGCACGATTACATCAAGCATGCTTCAAATATTTTGGGAAAAGTCAGTTAACAGGTGGAAAACCATCAAGGGATAAGGATACAGATGGAAGCACTAGCAAAAACTCATATCTAATTTTCAAAGTGGCAACCAAATCAAAAAGCTATGGTTTAAAACTTCTATTCGGAGATGTAAACTCAACAGTCAGGGGCATCCAAAGAGGACAAGTGGCAGAGTATTTCTGCATTTTAGGCATCAGTTAAGCATCCTTTAACATTTAAAGGATAAGATCATGGCATCGTTGGCAGCTTTATCCTCATTTTGAGCATGAAAGTGACAGGTGTTTCCAGATTCAAAACAAATTCGATATTTCAACTTCATTTTCTCAAGATTTTGGGCAATTCTTTCTAGTTTTTATGCTACATATTCTTATTTTAGTATGTAGATTAGATTGGCATCCCAAAAAGATAGAAACAGTTTGTTAAAGTAATGATCTATATAGATAATGATTTGGAAAGAATAGAGAGGCAGAAGACCCGAGAGGTCTGAAGTAGAGTTCTTTTCAAGATCCAAGAAGGAGCTGCAGGGGATGTGAAGATTTGGTTTTAATTGCAGACCTGTATTGCTTTCTATGTAAATAATTTTCAGCTGATAATAAAGCACATGATCAGTTTGTTTTCTCCATTATGTGTTAAACCATTTTCTCATTTTCATCTCCTTGGATATGTATTGCTGCTATAGGATATATGTAGGAAATATCTGTGCTGAAAGGATTATCGTATAGGATATGCTCTAGTCCTTACCACGGGCTTATCTGAGTTTTAATTTAGGTTTTAGAAAGGTTTTCTAAAAACTAAGTTTTTCTTCCTACTGTTAGATGTATTGAAGATCAGGATGCTCTTTGATCATCTTCAGTTTTTTGATCCTCATACTTCTTCATTACATTTCTCTATAAGCATTATAACTGATATAAGCTTTGTTGACCTGATTTGCTGCCCATAGAATGTTAAGTTAGGGTTATAGTGTTTCATGGACTCCATGCCCAATGGCTTCATTGCCTTCTTGATTAATTTTACCACTCTCAAAGTTTCCTAAAACCCATCTAATTCATTTTGACTTTAAGATGTGCTAGGCTTCCTCTTAAGCAGTCTAAGAACAACTTCTAGAGCTAACACACCCCTTGACTATAATTTATTACTAGGGCGTAATTGGACTTATGCCAGGACCACGGTCGTGTCCTCTGTTTTCTGCACTTTATGTTTTCCTCACGAAGGGAAAATAGTGACGATTGATCAATTGTCCTTTGCGCATGCTAGTCCTAATGCATCAATTGGACCTTTGATCCTAGTGATCGATGATTCTCAGCAGGAAACCGAGGATATTAGCGTCGGAATGTATTCCTCTCTTATGGGTAACTTTGATTTCATGGTACCAATCCATCACATTTATGCTATTTCTAGTAGGTCTTTGTCGTCATTGAGGTTTGTTCCTTTCCATACTTCATATTTCAACGACCCTTGGACCCTACCTTCCCAGATCATGTACTGTGAAGGTCAATCACACTTTGGGATGGCAATACCACTGTCAGTGGCAGAGGTTGTGTATCAGGTTTCTCTTAACTCTATTGCTAACCCAGATCCTTGCTCCTCGCAGACGAACGAGGAGGATCCTATTCTCGATCCTGTATGGGCCACCCAATCGTATTGTTCACATGATTGCCTCGATGATACTTTACCTTTGGATGAAGCCATATTAGAGGCCATGAATGGTCCCGATAGGCCTTGGGACGGTATGCATCAACGCTCTCATTTCCTCCCAAACCTTCTTAGGATCGAACAGGATGAATTTAGATCTACCTTGAGTGAGATGGTTGGTCACATTGTGGTTCCACCAGATGCGCATGGTGTTTATGCTGAAGGAAACATGGAGAATATTTATCCTACTGTCACGATCGACATCTCTCGAATTCCTAGAAAAATTGAGAACGTATATATCAGTCTGGATTGTTCGCGGGAAGAAATTCAGATCTACACCGATCTCTTCAAAGAAATTTGTGACGTATTCGCTTAGTCGTATGAAGAGATGCCAGGGATCGACCCTAGCATTGTCGAAGATGAGATCAAGACTTATCCGGATGCTAGACCTGTTTGACAACGTCTTACAGTTGTTAATCCTAGGAAGACCCCTGCTATTAAGGAAAAGGTAGAGAAACTACTTAATTTTGGTTTCATCTACCTGGTTCCCTCGATCGAATGGGTGTCCAACCCTGTTCCCTTGAACAAGAAACAATGAACCATCCGTGAGTGTATGGATTTTTGAGACCTGAACAAGGCTTGTCCTAAAGATAACTTCCTGACTCCTTTCATTGACCAGATTCTTGATGAGTGCACAGGAAGCGAAGTTTTTTCTTTTATGGATGAATTTTCAGGATATAATCAAATCAGATCAAACCCGAGTATCAACATAAGATGACGTTTATTTGTCCTTGGGTTAAAAATTCTAGAGCAACCTTCCAATGCACCATGACCTTTGATTTTCATGATCTCAATCATATTGACGAAGCTTACCTAGATGATCTCATTGCTCACTCTCGCAAGAGAGTAGATCACTCCACTCACCTTCGATTAGTATTTGAGAGATGTCATTACTATTGCATCTGTTTGCACCCTCACAAGTGCATCTTCTGCGTTAGGTCTGGTCATCTTTTAGGATTCTTAGTCTCTGAGCATGGGATCATGGTGGATCCTATGAAGGTTCAGGCAATACTTCGATTGCCTCCCCCATGCAACATTCGACAACTTCAGGGTTTACAGGGGAAAGCTAACTTCTTGCGTCGTTTCATAGTGAACTATGCCAATTTAACTAAGGGTTTCATGCGTCTTTTGAAGAAGGACACTCCATTTATATGGGATGAGTGAGCCCAGGAATCCTTTGATGCTCTTAAGCCTTGGTAGCAGCGCCTCTGCTTAAGACTCTAGACTACAGTAGGGACTATTTTATCTATATCGCCATGTCTGAAGGGACGGTTGGTATGGTTCTGGTTCAGGAGAACGATGAGCTCCATGAGCACATTGTCTACTATCTCAGTCGAAACTTAGTCGGTCCTAAATTTAAATACTCTCACGTTGAAAAACTAGCCATGGTTATTGTACATGTAGTTCAAATATTGTGGCATTATATATTACTTTGCAAAACTACCCCAGTGGCTGATATCAATCCATTTCAATATGTCCTTAGTAGGCGTATCATAGGGGGGAAATAATATAAGTGGTTTGTTATTTTGCAAGAGTTTGATCTCGATTTTGTTTCGACAATGTCTAAGAAATCGCAAGTTTTTGTTGAGTTGATATCAGACTTCCCTCGACTATATGAGAACGTTATTCATGACGATTCGTTCGTGTATGAACATATCTTCCTTATATCATCTTCGGACCCCTGTTATGGAGACATTCTAGTCTATCTTCAAACCTTGAAGCTATCTCAGCGTCTGTTGAGAGACGATCGACGACGTATACGTCATCAAACAAAAAAATACCTTATCATCGACGAAAATTTGTATCGTCGAGGAGTAGATAATATTTTGCGTCGTTGCTTGACTCACTGTTACACATCAAAATTCCTCACTTCGATAATGTCACATTCTCATTATCGCAAGTGTCGCACGTTTTTCACAAGTGTCGTAAATGTCGCATTTTCGTTCTGCATGTGTTGCAATGCGAACAACACCATGGAAACAGTTGATACATCCTCTAGAACATGTTGGAAGAAGAAGCCACATCATTTGACAGACGAAACAAAGTGTTTTGCTATGAGAATTGGTCATCTTGACAAATTTTTGGAATATCAACGCTCCCCTGCTCATATGCAGGGAGCGCTAGCGCTCTATGTCTATCTAGCAGGGAGCGTTGTAGCGCTTTGTTGCCCATTGTGAAGGAGCGTCGATTGATTAAGAAAATCACGGGAAGAAATCCTCCTTTTATCTAAGGACAACTAAATAAGATTCGAGTTGGTTTGGCTCGAATCTAACCCTTAGGCTGCATCTAAGGGAGATGCCACAACTGATGGAGTCACATCCTCAACTAATCGCAAATATAACCAAGGTGGTTGAGCCTCTCAAATCCTATAAATGGAGTCATTCTCATGGTGACCAAGGAGGAAAATAATCAACAAAAGTATTGTCATTCTGATCATGGATCTTTCGAGCAAGGGGTTGGACGAGGAGGATTTGGAGAAGTTGTTGCAACACCATCCATGATTGTAAGTGTCTCTTTCAAGTTCTCATCAATATACTTGGCCTATTCCCTTCTAGTTTGTGTATATTACATATGCTTGTCTATTATAGATGAATTTGTTTAATCCAATATGTTAGAGTAGGAGTTTCCTTGTGTCCCTTTGTTGTCTGTATTTTTGCAAGTATCAAGCTATGTGAAAGAGTTTGGACATCAAGCTCACATAGGAACAACGACAACAAACATCGGAAATAGGTACGATCATCTTTTTATCCTTCTCTCTTTTTGGCTAGTTAGACAAATCTCAAAGGGATGTTAGTGTCCATTTGTATATTTCTGTCTTGGTATTAGGGGTCTAGAATCCAAGGGGATATTCATCTGTTCGCAAGGGAATTATTCCATAACAGAAATTGGCGACTCCACTAGAGAAAGAAGCTTTCAGTTTTGGTTTCATTCCTTGGTTTTTCTTTGCCTTTCGCCCACCTTCAGATCTCATTTGTTGATCTGATCCATCCATACATCTGTTGTCTTTGCTAAAGTTGAAATTCTTGAGTTTTTGAATTCTCTGGGCTTTTCCAAAGCTTTTCTCAGAACCCATGCCCTCTCCAGTTACATTCAGAGCGTTTATTTCCCTATTGACGCTCCCCCAGAGTGTGTTAGGGAGCGTTGTAGCATGTTGGCGCTGTTACTACCAGAGCGCTGATTTTTCTAACCTTGAAAAATTGTTGACTGTCTGTTTCCTGTGTATAGTTATTTGGTATTTCTCTCTAACTCAGATCATGTTCTATCAGGTTATGTCCTTTGTTTGGCTTACAACTTGATCCTTTTCACTTTTAAGTCTTTGATTGAGTTTTGTGTTGTATTTCATTGTCGCAAAATCGACCTTTTTCTTCAAACTTGGGTTCTTTTTGTTGGTTTTTTCGCTCATTTGATCGATTAGAGATTGTTATAAGGAAACTCATTGATCTTTGTACTGTTACTTGATCTTTTATCCTTACCCGTTTCCGAAAGATTTTTTAAGTGTGATTCTTTGTTTTTGGTGTTTTTCTTTGAATAGACAATTTCTTCTTCTTTCTGTCTCTTATTGACTGTTGAGAGTGCCTTTTATTTGTGTGATTTTGCTTCCCATTTTCCAAAGTCGCAATAATGAAGTCTCTTTTCATTATTAGTGAAACAAGAAGAATTAGACGAATCATTCAATTCACATTTACAATCAAACAAAAGGATACTTTTTTCATTGGTTTTTGGATATCAGAAAGGATTTCTTTACAAATTAGCACTTAATTAGATTCTTGTTGAAAACGAATTGCATGAAATTTTTACATTCTTGTGTTTGGTATTGAAAGAAATAAACTCTTCTCTCTCCCATAGATAGAATTTCATCAAAAGAAAATTTTGCTTATCATTATTTTACTTATTTGGGATTCAAGTCGCAACATCATTACATTCACTCTCATTCACCTTTGTGTAAAGAACAACCACTAAAATCAACGCTAATTAAAATCAATCTAGAAACTTTTTATTTTTAAAATCTTTACACCAACAATAGACTAGGACTAGCGCTTTGGAATAGGCTGTGAGAATAACTCTCCAAAGCATTCAAGAGAAATTAAGAATCTTGCGATAGAGAGAGTAAATCCAATTTTCGTATAAGCATAGCTGGGATCCCCCTCTCACATAGGGGTTATGCACGAGGTTGCGTTCTAGAGAGAAACGAATATTATCCCTCTGAGACTTAGCCGTTCGTAGTAGTCAAATCGTATATTGGGGGTTCTTATTGAGGTTCAGTTGTCTTCATTTGGTCTCGGAGCTTCATGAATTATGAATGTCTTCGGGGTCCTCTGATGTCTTACCAGTCCACTTGTCCTCAGTTTTCTTGAAGGATTTTGGACTTGATATCTTGCCCATACGTTCAGACTCGACTGTCGATTGTACCCGCCCAAAGGATGACTGCGAGTTGGTGTCCTTAGTAGCCACAATATTTAGGGTCCTTACACGAGGCGATGGTGAAGGGAAGTCTCCGTTATACCTGGAACAAACGTTGGTCAAACTCACTCGAGCTCCTTGGAGGTTAACCCGCGGGTCAAACCATGAGGAAGCTTGCACCAAGGTGTAATTTCGTTAAGCATGTCGCCAATGTAACTGATCCACCCTCTCATATCCTAGCCCCTTCTCACTTTGATCATGCGATGTTGAATTTCATCACCAACTACCACGTTCACTTAGAGAAGGCATTGTTTGCTTGTTAGTTTTCTAGATTTTTATCGAGTGTTGTTTATTTACTTGATTTTCTTTCAAAATTGAGATTGTAGATGATAAAGGTCTTCGTAGATCACATAGGATGCAAGGGTTGCCTCCAGAAAGCTACGAACCCTTACCTCCTAACTCACCCAAAGAAATTTATCACAAAGAGGTTGAGAACCATTCGAATGCTGAGAGTGTTTCTACTCCTTTGTTAGCAAATCCCGAGAGAGATCTAATTACGATTGAAGAAGGAACCCTTCCTATTAACCCAGTTTTGCAAGTTCCCATCGATCCACTCCTTCTCCATTTGGACTCTTCCGGTAACGTTATAGAAGAAGGTTACCCTCACCTATCATCAAGGCCATATACTGAATCAAATATGGAATCCAGACAACCAAATTTTAATGACGAGTACACGACCTCTTCCCGTTTTACTGACATGGTAAATCCGCAACAAAATCATGTTCATTCTATATGGAGAACTCCATCGGGACATGACCTTTACGAAAAAATAAATTTTAGTCGACCACCTTTTGACCCTCTTACCTCTGTTGGTGCTGAGGCAGGGCCGTCAGGTCAGACTATCGACCGTCCCATAGAACAAGTAGTCAATACTGCTACCACATCAGTACAAGTTCGAAGTGACACCGGAGTCATGTTGCCCATTCATGTGAAAAATACCTTGACCGTTACTCCTACTATACCTCTTCAAACCACAACTCCTTATATACCACAGAGCCCTATTGGGACACCTGTGCATCACAGAATGCAGAACCCTACCACACACATACACTCGTCTGCAGGACAAATCCCGACCGGGGGGGAACCATCGTCTAGTGGACACAACCCTCCCGGGGGGAAGCCTTCCTTGCACATAATCGTATCGACTGGGGAGAAACCCCCTTTTGTTGGTCAAACCCCAGTTGTTCCCCAATCAATGGTAGGGGGACAACCTTCTTTCACTGGAAACCCTTCACAATCCTGGGGACCACCCCAAGGAGGTACGCTTCATCAACCTTGTCAGGGAGGGCCATCATACGCCAACCCACAAGGAGGAATATCGAACCCCAATCCTTCTGTATTAAATTTTGGACAACCTTTCCTAAGGGTCCCAAATCCCACTTGGGGTCCTCAAGGTCAACAATCGTATCCTCCCTAAGGGCCTAATCCTTACCCTCCTCAAGGACAACCCGTTTACCCCCCTCAAGGGAAAACCGGTTATCCACCTCAGACTAATCACGCAAACTATCCTCCCACAGTCTACACTCGTTATCCTCCCCAGGACCAAATGGGTTTCCCTTCTCCTTTCATGAATGTTCCTCAACAAATGAATCCTATCTATGTTGGTCAACAACAATAGTACATGGGGGGGCCTACTAGATACAACTATCCACCTCAGCTAGTTTATGGCCCTACTAGTGTCCCCATGCCACACCAGTATCAACCTCAGGTCAATCGACAATTACCATTCTTAACCACGCTAGATCTACTTGATCTCTCAAGATTGAAAAATGATCCCATATTACATTCTCCTTTCTAGCTAGTTATTCCTGCCAAATTTCCTTTTGACATCCCAAAATTTGACGATAAACCTGGAGAAGACCCTAACAACCATGTTATGACATTTGATTGATGGTGTTGATCAAACTCACTTATGGATGATTCTATCTGGTTACGTCTTTTCCAGCGCACACTTTTGGGTTCAGTAGCCAAATGGTACATTAAGCTCCAACACGGTACTTTTCAAGATTTTAATTCCTTGCCATGGATTTTCTCACACATTTTCAATTGCCCATCTGTTACGAGACTGGTACAGAACTCTTGACCTCCCTTCGTCATACCAAATCCGTACATATCTCTAATCATATTTATGAGTGAGGACGACGACGAAGGTTGATCAAAACAACCACTCTTGACCAATTGTTGGCTGAATGGTTCACTAAATATCTTTTACCTCCAATTTCTTGTGACGTAGCCATGGGTGGTGTTGTCACTGAAGAGGAAGCCATTGCTCGTGCCCAGTACCTAGACTTGGTTTATTCCCAATCTGGTACTTTGTATGAATTTATTTTGAATGTTCCCTATACGTGAACCGATCCATAAAAACCATCCTCCACAGCTCACGTAGATGGAGTTGTCGATTCCATAAAAACCCAATCCAACTCATAGTCGACCGGCCCGGCTAATCACACAGTTACTGCACCCACTACCGGTTCGACTTCACTCTCATCCACCTCCACCCCGACTCAAATATCTAAGGTGAATGCAGTTCAATTTGCTTCTCCACAACAGTTAGAGGGGAAGAAAATAATGAAAAATAAACCAAAGAAGAACAATAATCAAAATGAAAATCCAAAAAAACCCGCTCAATCACCTGCTACTGAGAAACAACCACAACGAAAACTTAAATTTTTGTGTCTCGTTTATGGTGACGATCACTACACACGAGATTGTCCTCATTGCGACAAAGTTGATTTTTTTTTAAAGGAAATTACCAACCCGCTGTGTTAACACAACCTTTTCCACAGCAGCAGTCCCTAGTTGCGCAAGCCCCTGCACCTCCAATAGGTGGAAATCCAAATCATCCTCCTAGTGAGGAAGCTTCATCGAGTGCGCACATTTACATGTTTAATGGGATATATTTAACCACTCGTACTACAACATATGCCACTCTAGCTAAACCTGATAAAGAAAAGGTAGCTAACGGTACTACATCGGATCCACCATCCACCATCGTTATTCTTCCATCTAGTCCACTCCAGATTGAGAAACCTACTTTCGAATCTATCTTACGTCCTCCCAAGAGCACAATTCGAAATTCAAATTTTAAGCCTAGTTCACGTGTTGCTCAAAACTACAACATCGTTGAAGATTTGACCCAAGCATCGTGTGTTATGTCAGCTCTCAAAGTTCTACAACATTTCCCTATTCAACGTAGGAATCTCTTGCCCACCATTGGAGCGATAGACCCCGAGTCGTCTAATAATATCACGTTTAACCTCGATAATTTCAAGTCGCGAATCTCTCACCAACTTTCTTTCCAGATCGATGTTGTTGTCCACAATCAACATATTCATTGCACGATTTTGGATGAGGGAGCCTCCACATGTGTCATGTCGTTAGCTTGTTGGAAAGGGTTGAAATCACCTAGTCTTAATCAATCCCCTACTATGTTACGAGCATTCGATTGGAGAGGATTCCGTCCTCATGGACTTTTACAATCCTTAGTTGTTCAATTGGGAGGCAAGACTGTCTCAGTAGATGTTGAGGTAGTCGATGCTCCCCTCAATTACAACTTGTTGTTAGGAAGAAGTTGGTTTTATACCATGACCATCGCCACTTCATCGGTGTTTCGATGTGTACAGTTCCCCCATCAAGGTAAAATTATGACCATCGATCAGTTAGATTACTGCACCCCTGACGCTCGCACTCCCGCAGCCAACAACATTCCTTTTTTGGGAGATTTCAAGATCAATTATGAAAGTGTAGGAGTAGTTCTTTTGAAAGACTCTTCTCTTATGGGTACCTTTCCTGCACCGCTTCGTCCCACTTCGCAACATATCGCCACAATCAATATGATCTCAACTATGGCATATCAGTCCTATGAATCATATGATCCCTGGATCGTGCCTAGTCCTTTAGAATTTGATGCACTAGGTGACACTATGCCACTTATTCCTACAAAGGCTACGTACGACGCCATCCAGTGTGCCTCTCTCTCACCGGACGACCAACATCTGTTGGCTTCTACAGCTTACTCGTTACTGTCTTGGTTGGATTCCCTATCCTCTACTTTCGATTACATCCTACAGATTTTTCCATCGGACGAATCTATCATGGAAATGCTTAGCATCGAAGAGGCACCTTGGGATGATAACCACCATCGTTCATCCTTTCTTCCTAGATTACATGAAATTGAGAAAGATATACACTCTATATTTCCTAGGGATATTGTCGATTGTCCCCAATATCCGATACTCACTCAGGATACTATCTCCGAGGGGAATTTGGGCAACATCTCTTATACGATTACTATCGACATATCAATCAAAGAAGGTATTTTGGAAAGCGTTCATCTAGGTGAAAATTGTTCACCTAAAGAAGTGGCAAGTTATACTGCTTTGTTCAAAGAATTATGCGACATCTTCTCTTGGAATTACTAAGAAATTCCAAGAATCGATCCATCGATCACTGTGCATGAGATAAAAACTTATCCAGGCGTTAAACCTGTAAGACAAAAACTTTGCTCGGTTCATCCTAAGAAAACCCCCGCCATAAAGGCAGAAATTGAAAAATTGTTGAAGTCTGGTTTTATTTATCTTGTCCCCTTAACCGAATGGGTTTCTAAGTTCTAACATCTTTCTGCTCGCTAAGAAAGAAGGGACCATTCATGTTTGTCTCGATTATAGGGATCTTAATAAGGCTTGTCCCAAAGACAATTACCCTACACCTTTAATTGACCAAATTATTGATAATTGCCCTGGGAGCGTCATTTTTCGTTCATGGATGGTTTTTCCGGATACAACCAAATTGACATTCTACCAGCTGATCAACATAAAACAACCTTCATCTTCCCTTGGGGGATGTTCGCTTATCGGAAACTACCTTTTTGTCTTAAAAACGTTGGATCTACTTTCCAGCGGGCCATCTCATACTCATTCCGCGACATCAAACATATTGTGGAACCCTATCTCGATGACTTACCCGCTCACTTGTCTCATCGACGACACCACATTGGTCACCTATGGGCCATTTTTCTTCGATGTCGGTTTTACCATATCCATTTGAACCCTCACAAATTCATCTTCGCTGTCGAATCCGGCCGACTCCTTGGATTCGTCGTCTCCAAAAATGGGATTATGGTGGATCCCTTAAAAGTTAAAGCTATTCTCGCTTTACCCCCTCCCAACGATCTAACCCAACTGCAAAGTTTTAAAGGGAAGGCAAACTTTATTCATCGTTTCATTTGTAATTACGCCGAACTCACTAAACGATATATGATATTGTTGCAGAAAGATACCCCTTTCATCTGGGATGACACTGCTCAACGCTCATTCGATGCCATTAAGCATGCTTTAACAAACACACCTCTTTTGCACCCACCAGATTATGCAAAAGACTATATCTTTTATTTGGCTGCCTCTACTTCCACTATTTCTATGGTATTAGTACAAGAAGATAATGACGACGACGAAAATGTGATCTACTATCTGAGTAAGAGTCTATGTGGTCCCAAGCTCCGATATTCGCATGTCGAAAAGTTGGCTCTGGCTGCAGTAATTATCATCCAGAGATTTCTCCATTACATCCTATTACGCACTACCACGGTCATCGCCGACTCAAACCCCATGTACCATATCTTGACTCGTCAAGTCCTTGAGGGAAAATATTCCAAATGGATCGTTATTCTCCAAGAATTTGATCTCGAGTTTTCCAAATCGAAAGCTAAAAAATCATTGGTCTTTGCAGAATTGTTATGTGATCTTCCCTATACTGATGAAGATATTGAGCCCAATGATTCTCTTCCTGACAAATCCCTATTCTTCATTAGTAAGTCTGATCCTTGGTATGGAGATATTCGTCTCTAACTCCAAACCCAACATTTTCAGCCAAACATCTCACGTGATGAACATCGTCGTATCTGAAACCATTCTAAATGCCACCTCATCATCGACGACACCGTGTACCATTGTGGCATTGATACTGTCCTACAATGTTGTTTAACCCATGATGAGGTTAAATGAGTATTAAATGACAGTCACCCTGGAGCTTGTGGTGGTCATCTTTTTGGGATGGCTGCAGCCCAGAAAATTTTACGTGCCCGATATTTTTGGCCTTCTATATCCAAAGATTGCATCGAGGACGTTAAAAAATTCCCACCTTGTCAAATATTTCAGAAGAAAGCACGTACCCACCCCGCTCCGCTGCACCCCATTGTCGTCGTCATCCCCTTTTCAAAATGGGGCATCGATTTTATGCAATGTAATCCTACCTCAACCACGGGGCACGGTTATATCATCATTTTCGTTGATTACTTCACTAAATGGGTTGAGGCTATGCCTACATTCCTTAACGATGGGCATGCTATAGAACTCTTTGTTTTTAACCACATTATCACTCGATTCGGTATCCCGCAAGCTATTGTAACCAACCATGGATCACACTTCCAAAACTAGATGATGAGTGAATTGCACAACAAGATGGGTTTTCGCCATGAAAACTCATCCCCCTATTATCCTCAGGCGAATGGACAATTTGAAGCCATCAACGAAGTCCTGAAGACCATGCTCCAACGCATGGTGGGAACAAACAAAACCTCTTAGCACTTGCAACTCTTCTCCGCACTCTGGGCCTATCACACTTCAGTGAAAACTACAACTAGATTCACACCATTCCAGTTGGTATACGGTATAGAAGCGGTGTTACCAATTGAATTTGAGATCCCTTCATTGAAACTTACCTTAGAACTCTCACATCACACTTCTTCTAAAGAGGAACAATTCCTATATTTAACCAAGTTGGACGAAATCCTTCGTGATGCTTCTCTCATTAATGAGACGTATCGAAAATGAATGAAAACTCAATATGACAAATCTGTTCACACTCGGGCTTTTGCAAAAGGAAATTTGGTCCTAGTTTATGATCAAGATTGTGATAAGATGGTGGCAGAAAATTTAGAACCCATGTGGCATGAGCCTTATATCATAAAATGTGTGCTACATAGAGGCGCCTACGAGTTAGTCGACTACGATGGAATATCTCTCGGTGAGCCCCGAAATGGGTTTTACCTCAAGAAGTACTATGCATAGAATATCTCGCATGTGTTCTTTGTACATTATTGTACTATATACTCTTAACTTGGTGTGTCTTTTCTTTTGCATGCACGAGTTTTGTCTCAGTTGCTTATACTTTTCTTTGTGATTGCATACGTAGATGACATCTCCCTTTCCCATCTTTTTCGGGTTTGCGGATGGCGCTAGTTGACACACCCAGAACATTTCTTTTGTAGCTTGGGTCATCCACCACTCTGGTGACTTGGTGAGTTTGGGAGGAATTTGCCTCAGATTTGCGACCAATACCGTGGAAGAATATCATGTTGTCATCGGACTCTTAACCGAATCCTCCTCTCTAGGTATAACTCGATTGGTTATCAACCTAGACTCTCAACTCGTAGTCTATCAACTTAATCGTGAGTATGTCATTCACAACTCATTTTTACTACATCTCCACCTAAGGGTTCGTCGTCTCGAAAGATCGTTTGAATTTCCCCAATACAAACACATACCGAGAGAACTCAATACAACTTCGGATTCGTTAGCTAATTACATGTTGGATTGGTATCTCCCACATAAATAAAACATTTTTGAAAAACATAAATCATATGTACACAAAAAAACATCACATAAGATAAAAATGCAACATCGATAGGCACTACAAAACTCATATATATATATGCGTGATAGAATTTTTTTTTTTTAAATACACCATCAACATGTACATAACGGGGAAAAAACCTTGGGCCTTCGAGCCCATAATATCATCATAAATACTACAAAATCAACTGAGGACCCTAGTCGTCCTCCTGTATCACGTTGTGCTCTACATAGCACACTACTGCTCGTGCCACCCGACGAAGCAAATGGTTGAGACTTTCGAGAACTCCAACTGTATGTCGCTGCAAGTGTAGAGGAACATATTGCCTCATGAGGGGTGGGACACCCATCATCAAACCCCGGAGGTTCCTCTCTACCTCTCAAATCCCTCCCACTGCAACGTCATGCTCAGTTGTTGCATGTGCATCTACACGACGCCCCAATATCGGCATCTCTGTCGGGCGTGATGCACCTCTGTCTACATGATGAAAACAAAATATTTTAGATTCCTCGTTGTACAAATAAAAAACAAAACAAAATGTATATTGCAAGGTTATGTTTCGTACCTGACGCATCCCATTGGATTCCCTCGGGAAGTACCAGGTCTGCGACTCCTAACTGGGTTTAGCCTTAGGTTGGAAATTGTTCAAAATGGTGGTGAACCTTTGGTTGAAATATTTGACCTTTTCTTTCGGACTCATAGTGGTGGCGAAAAGTTCAACCATTAAATCTCTTGTAGTAGTTTCCTCAGCAAATTTGTCCAAGAAATCCTTTTGAAACTTTGTCCAACTAGTTATTGAACCAACTGGTAAGTTGAAATACCAAGTCGAGGCTGAATTTTCAAAGGTATAAGGGAAAATGCTTCATACCACATCTTCGTGTTGCACATTCATTAACCTTATCGCTAATATGAACTTCTTAATATGGTCTTCAGGCAATCCAGAGGTTTCGGGGTCAAATTTAGGGAGTAGTTTTTTTAGATGCCTGGGTAGGTTATGCGCCCGTCCTGGAATTGCCAAAGCATATCTTTCCAACCATGGCTTATTATCTCTAGGCTTATCTTCATTGTTGTCATTATTATCCCCCATGTCTTCTAATTTAGAACTTAAGCGATGAGAGTTAGACTCCTCCTCTTCAGATTCAAAATCGTCAGGTTCAGAGTAGTTACCAGTTGGTGTTTCGGATATCAGATTAAGGGGTTGCTCGGTCTCTGTGAGGGAAAAATCTATCAGATCTTCTACCGTGTGAACGAATACCTGTTCAGGGGTGTCAAAAAATGGTCTACTTTTTTGTTTTCTTCGATGAGGTAGAGGAGCTAAAGGTAATGCTCCGATCTGTCGAACATAAGCTCTTGTGATTCTTATGAACTTATTTAACTCTTCGTGGGGAAGAGCGCACGTTATTTCAGGGTACAGGTGTTCTTCTTCTTTGTGTTGAGGTGAGTTACTCGTATCGGGGGTACTCTTTGTATGTGGGTTGTCTTGATAATGACTAGCCATGCATGTGGGATGTTTTGAATCTATAGGCTTTATGATATATATTATCAGAAATATGGTTATCCATTCATTCGTTCATCCCCTCCTATCACCAATTTTGTTGAGAGGTTCGAGATCCCTTTAACTCAACAGCAGGAACCAAATGCGCTTAAAAGGCCCAATTAAACTCATAAGCATTTGATGAGTGGTAAGGTTCTCCTGATTTGTGAACTGGCTCTAATTATCGATGAGCTTTAATCATGACTGATAGATATGTCTTTTCTGTGAAACCTTTCCTCGAGCTATGCAGTTCTCTTTTTTGTTCTTTTCTAAAATTTGTAACAAAAGAAAGATAGAGATTAAACTAAATGGCAGAGAGAGGTTAATATGTGTTGAATAAAGCTAGTTTTTGGGATAACCTTTATACCCTAGCATGCAGACGAAGAAGATATAAACTACTTCAAACTAGTAATAATACAATTGTGACTTGTAGACATTCAACATTGTCTGAGATAACAGTTACAGAAAGAAATAATATACGTGACCGGAAGTTAGTGCAGGAAAAGTAATTTTCAATGCTCTATTATCAATCACGTGTTAACACAATCGATTTATATTCATCAACTAGAATAAAAGAACTGTCGCAGCATTATAAGATAACTTAAATAACAGATACAACAACTCTTACTCAATACAACAACAAATATTGAATTCGAAGACAGAGATAATCCCCCTCGGTCCAATCACATTTACACCTCAGATGAAAGAAGTGTATTTGGTTATAAACAAAACTTCTTAATTAAAATAACTTGCATAGAAATATTTCTCTCACAATATTCCAGAAAAAGCCCTTCTCCTCAAAACCATCGACCACAATCTCAAGGTCGATTCTCTTATTTATAAAATAAATCCAAAACTAAAAATAGCTACTGAGTTGTGTTAAGTCAAGAAAATGACACGTGGAAGACTTTATCTATATGTTCTCTTTTGCTTCTCTTGAGATCGTCTAGTCGTTTTACTGAAGTGGATTGTTCCTCTCGTATTTTGACCATCTGCAGAAGAGATCTTCGCATGTATTTTCATATGGGAACCTATGTTGATCCATTGGAGCGGAGAGAGGACCTCCTTCATCTCAATTGATCGTTCTTTGTATTTGATTAGTCCAACACTCAAGCGTTATAAGACTGCGAGAGATTTAATCGGAGGCTCCATGAACTTCTTCACTTAACCCGAGATCATCCTTGAAACCTCTGAAATCTTTGTTTCGTACACTATGCATGCCCCTTAACTATGTCATGTAAATCGACGAAATCCTCTGGTGGGCCAAACTCTAGCAAGTCGATATTCCTCATTTCCTGATTGATTTTCTTCCAACCCTTTTCACATTCTTCCCATCTTTCCTGCATTTTTCGCTGGGGTTCCTGGACCATGCTTACCTAGTGTTCGACTGCCTTCCTTATTCAAGCGATGTTGTTGTCCATCAGCACTTGGACGCCATGCTCTTTTGTATCTCGACTCTTCTGCACTTCTATGATGTGGTATATTCGTTCCAATGCTTGATGTGCCTTCTCATACCATCGTTGCATGTCTTTACAGGTTGCCAACCCCATAAGCGTATTTTCTTGGAAGTAAGCTATGCAAGCAGTGAAGAGGTCTCTTTCCCTTGTGAATTGTGCATACATATCTTGGAACTCACACTTTAAGAGTACTTGTTGGTTGTGGAGCCTGATTATCTTCCTGATTCAGAGGTCTTTTACTTTTAGCCATGTTTATACCCCATGAAATATTTACACCCCAAAAGTATGTACACTCTTCCATGCGGGGGAGTGCAAAGGGGGGGTACCCCCTCTGCTGGGTCCAAGGGGGCTATCCCCTCGGCTGGGGGGTCTGGGGGCAAGCAAGCCCCCGAAGGAAAAATTGCCTTGTAAATGTATATTGTAATTTCATTGTAAATCTGGACCGTTCATTATAAGGTCGCAGATCTAACGATAGAGATTATGTTAGGGTTTTTTTCCCTAGAAGGCAACCCTCCTTTATGAGGGAAATGTATTGCGACTATGGTTGATGGCGAATATTGTATTCTAAGATAAGAGACTGTGAGAGAAAGAAGAGGAAGTTACAACGGGTTTGTTGTAGGTTGTATCCCTTCATATGTTGGATAATAATAAAGGAAGGACCTGGCAATTTCTCTGGTGGACGTAGCCCACACTGGGTGGACCACGTAAATCTATGTCTCTATTGTATTGTGTATCTTCTGTGTTTTGTTTCCGCATTTTTTTTATTTTATTGCTCCACGGTCCTGTTTTTCTAACAATACCACCGCCTGTGTTGAGTTTTGGTAATACTCTTCTTGATGTCACAAATAATCCAACTCTTTTTTCATGGCAGCTACCTCCCTTTCATCCCTTTTTTCCTTGTCTAAAGTGGCATTGGTTATGGCCATCCCTACTCCGATTAGCTCGGTCATCTTAGCACTTTATGTGTCAAATAGCATCTCCTCTGTGGTTATGAACAGGGTGCTATCGAGCGTGATCTTCCTTTTCTTGACTGTTCTTCTCATCACAGCTTTCTTTTTCTTGTCATAAGAAATTTTCTGTATGTTGGCGACTTTGTCTACTGGTTCAGGAATCTGTTGATCTCCCCAGGGCAGAGCATTACCTAGGCTTCCCACCGTATAGAGGTGTTCCATGAAAGGTTCTCTTAGTTCCTGAGCAGGGGAATTTCCTGTATGTTCTGGTGAGTTGGCCTTATGTTGCTCCTCATCGACTGACGGTGTCTTTATCCTAGATGGAGAAGTAGGCAAAGGATCGATATTGGATGAGAACTTGACCATTGGGATGTTGATTTCTAGCTTCCCCATTCCTTCTTTTTGTTCACCTATATCCAATTCGTTCTTAGGGTTGTCATCCTGAAGATGTGTTCCCAGTTGATTGAGAAACACAGTGTCAAGAGTGTTCTTAGCCTCATGGTCGCCTTCCTAGGAATTTGGGACCAAAACATCGAAATTTGGAGCAGATGTTTCCCCTGGTTCCTCCTCCTGTGTGATTGGTACAGGGGTTATGCACAAACCTTTTGAACCTTCCTCATCGTCATATATGGTGATTAAATATATGAGGACATCCGGCATACCCATCCCACTTGATGACGTTCACTGAGTTATAGCAGTCACCGACGATCTTGCATGTGGTGACATAGTGCTGGTGTTTTCTTGGTCAACACTCTCTTTCGATGGGATTTTATTGGAATGATTTAGTTTTTCCTCCTTGTTTGCACCTTCCAGGGTAATTCTCAAAGGTCCTTTCAAAGGATTAAGTGGGGGATCTTTCAAAGCATCCTTTAACAATTCAAGGATAATATCATGGCACCGCTGGCAGTTTTATCCTCATTTTGAGCATGAAAGTGGCAGGTGTTTCCAGATTCAAAACAAATTCGATATTTCAACTTCATTTGCTCAAGATTTTGGGAAATTATTTCTAGATTTTATGCTACATATTCTTATTTTAGTATGTAGATTAGATTGGTATCCCAAAAAGATAGAAACAATTTGTTAAAATAATGATCTATATAGATAATTGTTTGGAAAGAAGAGAGAGGGGGAAGACCCGAGAGGTATGAACTAGAGTTCTTTTCAAGATCCAAGGAGGAGCTGTAGGGGATGTGAAGCTTTGGTTTTAATTGCAGACCTATACTGCTTTCTATGTAAAGAAGTTTCAACTAATAATAAAGCACATGATCAGTTTATTTTCTCCATTCTGTGTTAAACCATTTTCTCATTTTCATATCCTTGGATATGTATTGCTTCTATAGGATATATGTAGGCAATACCTGTGCTGAAAGGATTATCGTATAGTCGTATTTCGCAGAGTTATTTTCCTGCACAAAATGGAATATTAAGTTGCAAGCCAACTGAGACAAGTGTTGTTCGAAGCAATCAAAAAATGTAAACAATAAATATCATGCTTACCTCTTCCTCACAAGAAATAACTTGGGCTTACTGGTAACTGAAGTGGCACAATGACCTGTTACCTCTTCGATGCTCTCTCTTGCGCCTTCATCTTCTTGGGAGATCAGTGTTTTGCGAATGGAATACTATGCTTGGGCACCAACTTCGCATATTTAAAACATACCTATCGTGTCGCAACGAGTCTTAAATTCAGGAGTACAGATATGATTTATACAATCTATAACAAAATTCACATCATGCTCAGGATTAAATGTAACGCGGGCTGGTAGCGCAGGAGCGTGTTACTTTTAGAGTTCATCGGAGAATTCAAATTTTTTGTTTAAAGTTGATAGGCACACAACGTTGTGTTATCAGTTACGTGAAGTTCTTAATTGTCTAACAAATCACAAACCTCGTTCTTCACTTAACTAGAGGTGCCTCCTAAAATCACCCAAGCGTTCTTCGCACTTCAAAGAACTAGAATGATTAGTATCGGGGATAAGTAGGATCGTTAAATGGATCGTCGGCGTCGGCGAATGAAGATTCGATCTAAAACCAAAAATTCGGTGTTCAGGGACCAATGGGTAGTCAATGAGTGCATCGGCATCGACGGATTATCTTTGACGTCGTTTCGTTGGTGCCTCTAGGAAATATTTCCGATGCCGACCCAAAGTGACATACAGTGATGACGTGGAAGTATAGATATGACACATGGGACATTGAAATATGATGTGGATAATCACCGAGCAATATAGACTGTTTACGTGGCAAAACACGTGGCGGTTGATTTGACCCCTTGGGCATGAGAAGCATTTATTTTCAGCATCGGTGATTTTCTTTTTGACATATGTTCCTGTGCCCTTTCTCCCTCTCCACCGATGCCAACGATATATCAACGATCAGCGATTGTTTTTTCCTATGTTGATGATTTACCTTTCGGATTTCGCCGATTCCAACAGTACATCGACGATTTGCAGAAAACTTTTCTCGTAGGCTAGGATCGCCAATTAGCGCGTGGTTCTTTATAAAACAAATTTTAAGTTGTGTGCAACTTAGTCTAATGCCACGTTTACTTAGAGAAAAAAGTCAAACTATTCAACAAACTTCAAACCAAAATGAATTTGATCAATGATAAAACAAAACAATAGAAAAACCATTGATCCCTACACAACTGACCCCATTCAGAAAATGACAAAGTGCTACCCAAAAAGAAAAGAAAATTTCTCAAAGACTTTTAGGGTGTGTTGAATGCTCAACACCAGGCTCATGAGAGAAGTTTGGTGAGGTATTTTGTAGCAAGGTGGAGAGATTTGTTACTGCAAAGGATTTGTTGCAGCTCACAGTTTAGTTGTTACATGAAGAAGATCAGGAAGACACATGACCATGAGGTCATAAAATTTTGTACCTCGGGAGTATGATGCAAGAGAATCGTAGCCTTCCAAATCATCGAAATTGAGCTTCTAGAAGGCCCATGACGTTGTAAATAGGATGATATCATCATGTAAGTGTTTAAAAACTCCACGTATTTTCTTTATTAAATCCCTTGTAATATGAGCATATATGTTCGTTGGAATATTTTGAGATCAGAAGGAGAGATCCTAGGGATAGTTTGAGAATAGATAGGATGCGATGGTTATGTTTGTATTTTATATAATATAATATATGAACATGTGAAGGGGGGCCAAGAAATTTCGATCTGGTCGTGAGCCAAGGCTCCATGACTATGTAATAGTAGAATGTTAGAATTAAAGAGAATTTCGATTTATGTTCTATGTGTTACCCATTGTATGAAATCGTGATTATATGTATGGAGGGTTGTTGAATAACGTTGATGATACCTTATTTTCTCATTCGTGATGGATAAAAATCGCGGTTCAATGATATTCGCTGTATTAAAATCTTGTAGAAATCGCTGAGATGAAATCGTTGTTTTCCCCCAATGCAATACAACACTCTCAAACTCATAATTAATGCGTGAGATTTCCCCAACACATTCAAATTGATAGTAATATGATGGGTTGTGTCAAATTGTGGTTGTGGTTAATATTTCAATATCTACGTTAATTCAGTGTTGAATATTATATTGTTGGAACATATGCCACGTTGGACTTACAATAAATTAGTTTTCTTGTAATATTTGCATTTGAAGAGCAGAAAATTGTGAGACCATAACCCATAGGTTCGAGGTAGAAGAATCGCTCTTCATCACTACACTACATTACATCCCCCTTATGCAAGCATTTTCCTCACTGCTTGTTATGAGGGTGTACAACCATATACCAGGGTCCCATGGATAAGTGTGGACCATAGTCTTGAAGTAGTTTGGAGAATCTAGCTCCCATGTAGAAATGTGAGCTACCATGCTGAAGTAGTCCAAATTCCACTGTAAAATTGGGTCCCATGTCCAAGTTCTCATGTGAACTCCATGTTGAATATATCGGAACTCAATAGGCCACAAATCCAAAGGTCTACACAAGTCATGTGGATCCAAATATGTAGATCCATCCATATCCAAAAAATCATCTGGATAACACACTAGTACTGGAGAGTACTAAAAAAAAAGTGTTCAGAGAAGGCTCTTGACTTCTCTCTGTAATGTTCTCTACATAAGGTGGAGTAGAGTCATCAAATAAAAGATAAAAATAGTTATCATCCCAAAGATTACCACTGTCCATATACCAATCCTCACAATCTTCCTCGTAATCATACTAGGCATATATATCTTGAGTATATTCTCCTATGATGTCAATGTACATGATATTCCTAATATATCTCTCCTGTGATACAAATCTGATCTCTTTAATAGTTTCCATATCGCGTTGAAATTTTTCCTTGGAAGCTTCCATATCGCGTTGAAATTTTGCTTGGAAGGCTTCCATATCGCGTTGCAAGTCCATGAATATTTGAAAGTGAATATCCATTGGAAAAACCACATAAGATACCAAAAGATATATCTGAAAATCCTCTATCCAATGGATTGATCTGGTAGAAATTTGAGCACCCTATCAAAAGTTATGAGCTTTGCAATCCCACCGTCATCACGAAGACCCTAGAAAATGGTCGATTTTAAATCGACGATATGTTCACTTCTAGAGCTCCGATTCAGATGAGTTTTTTTTTTTTAAATGGCCTATTTTTGAAATAGGAACTTAGATATGTAATTTTTTGGGGCAAATTTATCCCAAGGTGCTACAGAAATCAGAAAAAACGTGCGGCCATCCACGGAAAAACCCTAAAAAATTAACAGATTTTAAAATGAGGATAACTTCACTTCCCGGACTCGTATATAAACCAGTTTCTAAAAATTCCACACATAAAACTACATGAATTGTCTGTAGTGTCACGACCCTCTTTTTCTTACAATTTTTTTTTATGCAAAATTAAAAAAAAAACATCTCCTTTTATGGCCGAAGAAAATGCTCTAATACAACTTTTTAAGTACCAAATATATGAATAATAAAATAACCAAAAATATTCAAAGAGCAATATAGAAAATCTCACTTTATTATTATAGAAACCCTTAGGTTAGGGAAACACCATACAATAGATCATATTGAGGAAGGGATCCACTCTAAAGTCCTCTTACATTTATTATGTTCACACTAATGTATATACCTACCATAGTGGGCCTTATTTAATAATATAGTGGACCTAGTCCACCTTATATTGAATGGCCTCCACTATTATCACTATGGGCCCTTCGAGCTCCCCATTACCTCTCTAGTTACACTACACATTTGAGCATGTAGGAATTATCATCCTTAAAAAGAATCATGTATAGTTCCAAGAATTCATATCACATCACAAGAATTGTCACATCACATATCAACATGAAATATCACATGACATATCATCACCCAAAATAATATCGCATCTTCACATTTCTATTTTAACAACCAACACTCAAAAGCATCAATATAGTCTTCCACTATGCTAGTTTGGTGTAATTTGGTAAGCTGGATAAAACAATTTGTATCTCTGATAAAGAAAGCAAATAGAGTTTTCACAAGTTGTGTCCATGTAGTGACTCCTAGAAGTGCATTCTTATCCCATTGCCACCACTACCAATGTTCATGATCTATATAGAGGCTCCATTGATTTTGAGTTTCAATAGTTCATCTACTATTGCACGAAGGGGAAAGTAGTGCTCCATTTGGTCAACCCAGCCAGTAGGGTCCAACCCATCAAATTTATTCAAATCAACATTAGGGAGGTCAGGCATTAGATGGTGGGGATGGTCAAAAGATGAGAAGTGATTAGTGGGATCTCCTTCATCATAAAGGTGCTTACCTTTATGGGAGCCTTCACCAAAGACAATTTCACCCTTCTCAAGCTTACCCTTCATCTTCACAATCTAATCAAAACAAAGGCCGACTTGTGTAGTGAGGGAAGAGATATTGAATTCCATTTTTATAATTAACTAGGAGAAAGACTCAATTGCTTACTTGAGTTCATCCATGGCTAAGATGTTGCAGGGGTTTTTCATGGGATCACTGGGTCAACCAAAGAGGCTATCTAAGGAATAACACAACATGATCAATTTCCCAAGAGGAATCAATGGAGAGTGGTCACAAGAAATCGTATAAGAAGTTACACACAAAAAAAATATTGTAGAGTGACATCGCGATGATTAGCCCTGCAAAAGGATTATTTTTAGGTAGGTCTCTCGCAATGGATATGGAATGCCCTATTTTTTTTAACTCAAGGAGAGTATTTCTCTGTTTCAAGTATTATTGCACTCATGAAACTCCCAAATGATTGATATTGCATATTGTTTAGGAAGTTCACTACCCATGGTACAGAAACTAGGGGTTGTTGGGCCCTAAGGGTAGATGAGTGTCAAGTGTTATCTCTCTGTTATATAGAAGAGGGTTTCCA
>ML804153.1:151641-164546 GCA_009831015.1 Picea engelmannii | reverse complement strand
TAAGGTCTCACCTCTCCTCCCCTTAATCACAATTCCAAATGGAAAGTTGATTCTTTGCTTAAGCTATTGTTACACAACAAATATTTTTCTTCTAGTTGTTTATCATAAAAAGTGCTCAGAAACTTCCTATAAAAACTTCAATTGTTTCTTTAAATTTTCCATGGAATCATCTAAATTTACCCACAAATTATTTAAATCTACCACATAATATTCTAAATTCAACCACAAAATGTAATGTCCCCCACCTCTCGATGAAGAGGTATTGAGGAGACTCAGTGGCTTAGGCATCCCCACTAGGCCATAGTCTCACACTAAGGGGAAAGGTCAACCAAACTAACGTTATATTCTTAAGTTGACTTGATGAAAAGCTGAAAAAGGAGTAAAAGATAACTCAATGAAGGAATAGAAGCGCTGGAGGAGTTAACCTTAGGGGTTAACCTAACTCAACAGAGAAATAGGAGAAAAGTATAAATAGAAGGTTGGGGCGCACCTATTAGTCATTCTGGATTTTGGTATTTGCTTGTTATTGCTCTTGAGCATACAATTTGGGGGTTTTGCTGTTACAAACCCTTGTGAGCAACTCAGTGGTGAAAGACCCACTCACCTTGTTCCAAGCTTGGTCTCGGGGATGAAAGACTCCACCCACACCATTCTACACTCATCACATATCCACCTATTGATTCAGAAAAGCAGCAGGGCCATACTATTCAGGAGTTTCCAGCAAGGGCGCACCACCACTTGAAGAAGAGTTCGATCCAGCCAATCAGGAGAGCTTGGGGGTATTCCGACACTTGGGTTCTACTTCCAGGCTCTCAACCATCATTTTGGAGGTTTTCTTGAAGAGTTATCACCATCAGATCTTCAGCTACAGATTGGGACAGCCTTGAGGCAAGGAGGACGTCCTGTGATTTAGTATTTCTCAGATCTAGGGAGTTTTACCTAGCATCTGGACATGAAACTTCTCCTACGGGGTCTCCATAGCCCGATCTATCATTCCGAAGATTTTTAGAGGTTTTGGAAGTGTTCTTCATTCATAATGACTTATTGAGTTATTCAGGGCTTCAGGAGGGCGCAGACTGCATTAGGGTTTCAACCCTTGATGGAGGAAGATTGAGTATTTGAGCTTCAAACTTCCGAGAGGGGTTTCCTTGGTCCCGATCTACATTTTGGTGGAGTTTGGCATGATTTGAGCATCTCCTTCAGCTAGGCCGAAATATTGGTCCCTTTCAGCCAGCAGGACGTACCAGCAGCCCAGGGGAGTTGAGCGTTCACCTATTGTTGGCATCTTGGGTCTTCAGATTGTATTTAGCCTTTGGAGGCATCTTTTGTATTAGCGGGAGCATTTTGTAGCAGCTCATATCTATTATCTATTGGGGCCATCTGAGGATTATTCCATATCTGCTCTATATTATATCTGATTCATGCTTTTCATAATAAAGGTCAGATCTATGCTTGTGTTTTCCATATCTTGAGTATGTTTGTGATCTTGCATGTGTTGGATAGATCTCGTATGAACACCATTTAAATAACTAGAACAAACCCTAAGGCCGAAACATCAATAGCCACCTGCACAACAAATAACAATCAGTTCAGTGGTAGTTTGTGGTTTCAAGCAAAAAAAAATGGGTTTGTGATCATTACAGTGGTATCAGAGCCTTGATCCTCCAAACCTGTGGAGGGTTGGCGCATGCAGAGATACAGTGGAATCTTTATGGGCAGAAGGAAGAAAACAACCAGTCAAACAGAAGCCGAAATGGAAGGTTCAGGGGATGATTGTGAGCCCCAGGGCTTGGCCTTCTTGGCAGCCGAATTTAACAAGTTCCAGCAGACCCTAAACCTCACAGAAGGCAACTTGGTCCACCATTTACAGGAGAACCAGGAAACAAACCGAATGGGACAGGCCGAAATCATTGAAACCTTGAAGATGGTTGATGGGAATCTGAAGAAGATTGATGAGAACCAGTCCTAGATAACTGAACTATTGATGCAGATGACTCATCGGGGGAAGGACACTGAGACGTATGGAAACAAGGTGGCTAGTGGATCTGGTAGATCCCATGGTGAGATCAGATATAATCCGGAGAGAACCCCCAAATCCGAAGGAAGCCATGGAGGAGGCACGTCCTATGCGTAGTTGGGTAGTAGGGCTAACCTTAGGCCATACATGCCCACGTTCACAGATGAGCAGGTGCAATAGGAACAGGTGGATGATTTTGTTGAGCAGATGGCACGATGTACTAAGGAGTACTATGGTTTGGATATGGTGATTCAAAGGCAGACGACCCTGGATCAATATTGCCAACTCAAGTTCAGAAATAAGCCTAGGCCGAACCACAAGAGCAGTTCTGAGTTTGAACGAAGAGCAGGGAAGATAGAGATTCCATACTTTGATGGTACGACCAAGATGACAGCACACTCATGGGTGCAAAAGTTGGATACCTATCTGCAACTTAACCCCATGAGGGAGATGGAAGCCATCAAGTTTGCCACTATGTACTTGGATGGCAAGGCTCATGATTGGTGGTATCATGGACTCACCACACTAGGCCACAATCAGATAATGTCCTACACGAAATTCACTCAGAGGATCATTGATAAGTTTGATCAAGGAGACCCTGAGCTACACTTCCGGGATCTCACACAACTCAAGCAAACAGGTACGGATGAGGCATATATTGAAGAATTTCAAAGGTTGGCAGTGATGATGCAAGATATTTCTCCAACTAGACTCATGATGCTCTTCACTGAGGGGTTCATGGAACCCTTGAAGGGTTGGGTAAATGCTTTTAAGCCTACCAACCTACAGGATGTTATCTGAAAGAAGAGGGATCTAGGACCATCTGCTAGGCCAAAGTTTATGCCCAAACCACCTCTTAACATTGGAGGTAGAGACCCAAGGCCTCTAATGAACCAGGGAGGACGTGACCCAAAGGGTTTTGACAGGGGGTCGTGGCAGAGTGGATGAGAACACCGGGAGGGAGCTGAGGAGGAAGCAACTTTGCTTCACTTGCAAAGAACCATGGAACCCAGCACACAAATGCAGGGGCCGGGGTCAAGTGCACTACATAGAGGTCACTTCAGACAACGAGGAGGAGGAGGAGATCAGCCAGATACAGAACATTGAGGACGAAACTATTGAGGCAGTAGAGGAAGAGATCACAGGACAGGACAGTACGACCACCCTGGCATCTATCAGTGGAGTGCCCAAGTATAACACCTTCCGAATGAGGGGAGTCTTGCAGGGACAGAAGGTATCGGTTCTGATTGATGGGGGAGCCTCTCATAACTTCATTGATGCAGCATTTCTGAGAAGGAGGCATATACCCACAGTGGAGTTTGAAGGGTTCAAGGTGGAGGTAGCAAGTGGAAGTACTATGCCTTATGACAAATACATTCCTGGCATGAAGCTTACCTTGGGTAGGCATGAGCTGGTACAAGACGTCTATGTCATGGACCTCCCGGATACCAACATCATCCTGGGAGGTCAGTGGCTCAGCACGTTGGGGCCTATCACCACCATCTACAAGACCATGGAGATGTCATTCACATAGGAGGGTGGACGAAAGGTAGTGCTCCGGGGCATGACATGGAAGACTGCAAAGGTGGTCACGGCCAAGAGGATGGAGGCCATCTTCCAAAGAGATGAGATAGTGTACGTAGTAGAATGCAAAATTTCATCACGTGTGGATGAGCAGGGCAAGGTTCACTACACCCCAGAGATCCAAGAAATCCTTGACAAGCATCACAAGGTGTTTGGACCGGTTCCCCCAGGGGTACCACCAGACAAGTGGTTTGAGCACATTATTGAGCTAGAGGAAGGAGCCAAACCAGTCATTACCACACCATACAGACATCCAAAGAAGTACAAAGATGAGATAGAGAAGGCCATCAAGGAACTTTTGGACATGGGGCACATCAGGCCTAGCACTAGCCCTTTCGCTTCTTCAGTAGTGCTGGTGAAGAAGAAAGATGGCACTATGAGGATGTGCATTGACTTCAGGGCCTTGAATAAAAAGACAATCAAAAACAAGTACCCGATACCAAGGATTGATGAGCTGCTAGACGAATTGCATGGAGCTGTCTACTTCACAAAGATTGACCTTCGTTTGGGCTATGATCAAATCAAGATGAGGGAGGAGGACATCTCAAAAACAGCCTTCAGGTGTCATTACAGCCATTATGAGTTTTTGGTGATGCCCTTTGGGTTAACCAATGCCCCAACTACGTTCCAATCTTGTATGAACCATGTGTTCAACAAGCAGCTGAGGAAGCACCTGCTGGTATTTTTTGATGACCTGCTCATTTACAGCAAGACGTGGGAGGAACATCTCAGGCATGTGGATCAGATTCTGTCAATCATGGAGGAACAATCACTATACGCTAAGGAGTCCAAATGTGAGTTTGGAATGACAGAGGTGCTTTACTTGGGGCACATCATTGGAGCAAAGGGGGTACAGGTACATCAGGAGAAAATAAAAGTCATCATGGAGTGGCCTACTCCTAAGACACTCACAGAGTTGAGAGGATTTCTGGGCATATGCACATACTACAGAAAATTTGTCAAGGGGTTTTCCCAGCTGTGTGCACCTTTGACCGATTTGACGAAGAAAGGAGCCTTCAAATGGAGTGAGGCAGCTCAAATGACGATGGATAAGATGAAGAAGGTAATGAGCACGTGCCCAGTCCTAGCCCTTCCAGATTTCGGCCTACCTTTCACCTTGGAGTGTGATGCCTCAGGAGAAGGGATAGGGGCCGTACTGATGCAGAATAGGCACCCTCTTGCCTATGAGAGCCGAAAACTCAGGGGTCATGAGCTACTCTACAGCATTTATGACAAAGAAATGTTGACCATCATGCATGCACTAGCCAAATTCCGGCAATATCTGGTAGGTGCACGGTTTGTGGATAAATCAGATCATAACAGTCTCAAATACCTCTTGGAACAGAAGGACCTAAATGAGAGGCAGCAAAAATGGGTAAGCAGGATACAGGCCTACAACTTTGACATTGAATTTGTCAAAGGGAAGAACAACGTGGTGGCCGATGCATTGTCTAGGAGGCCATCCATCTTTGCCATGACAGGTCTATCGGTTGACTGGAAGGACCACTTGGTGATGGAGTATGTGAAGGATCAGTTCGCTTGTCAGCTATTGGATGGACAGGTACAGGATGATAACTTCAGGATTATAAATGAACTCATCTACTACAAGGGTTGAATCTTTTTGGTTTCTGGATCGGCCTTCAAGGCCAAAGTGTTGCAGGCATGTCATGACTCATCAATGGCAAGGCACCAAGGAATTAGCAAGACGAACAGGCAAGTGAGGGAGAGGTTCTCATGGAAAGGCCTCAAGGAGGATGTAATAAAGCACGTCAAGGAGTGTACTACGTGTCAGGAGAACAAGGATGAGCACACTCACCCAGCAGGACGACTGCAACCCTTACCCATTCCAAAGCATAAGTGGGAAAGCATATCCATGGATTTCATCACCAGGTTGCCAAAGACGCAAGGTAAGGACTGCATTTTTGTAGTAGTGGACAGATTGATGAAGTTTGCACATTTCTTCACCATAGCCACCGACTTCAGTGCAACTCAGGTGGTCGAACTGTTTTTCAGGGAGATTTTCAGGTTGCACATCCTACCCAAGACCATTGTCAGTGATAGGGATAACAGGTTCATGAGCACATTTTGGCAGGAATTGTTCAGATTGGTTGGTACGGCCTTGACCACTAGTACCAGCTATCACCCTTAGACAGATGGACAGACCGAGATAGTCAACAAGTGGGTGGAAGGCTACCTCAGGAATTATGTGGCAGGACAACAGAAAGCGTGGGTCAGATGGTTGCACTTAGGAGAGTATTGCTACAACACCACCCAACACGTGTCTATAGGCATGTCACCATTCAAGGCCTTGTATAGCTATGATCCATTATCTTTTGTAGAGATTGCTTTCGGTGACAGAAGGGCACCTATGGTACAGGATTGGATACAGTAGAGCCAAGACATTCTCAGGGAGCTAAAGGATCATCTACAGAGAGAACAGAACCAGCAAAAGGTCCAAGAAAACAAGCACAGAGTTGAGCGTACTTTTGAGGTTGGTGACTTAGTCTATCTAAGGCTCCAACCATACAGGCAGGCTTCTATAAAAAGAAGCGGAGTAGAGAAGTTACAGCCACGTTTCTTTGGGCCCTATAGAGTTAGCAGGAAGATAGGGGTCGTAGCTTATGAGTTGGAGCTTCCACCGGGCAGCATAATACACAACGTCTTCCACGTATCCTACCTTAAGAAAGCCATCGGCCAACACATCATACCCATTGAGGTATTACCTCCCATGGATGAAGAAGGACAGCTTGTTTTGGTTCCGGAGGAGATATTGGAGGTTCGAGAGAAGAGGCTCAGGAACAGAAGCATCAAGGAGTACCTGATCAGATGGAAGGATCTACCCATTAAGGATGCCACGTGGGAAAATGAGCAAGTGGTGAGAGAAACTGGTTTGGAATTGCTCGAGGACAAGCAATTTCTAGCAGGGGAGACTGTAATGTCCCCACCTAGCATCTGGACCTGAAACTTCTCCTACGGGGTCTCCATAGCCCGATCTATCATTCCAAAGAGTTTCAGAGGTTTTGGAAGTGTTCTTCATTCATAACGACTTATTGAGTTATTCAAGGCTTCAGGAGGGCGCATACTGCATTAGGGTTTCAGCCCTTGATAGAGGAAGATTGAGTATTTGAGCTTCAAACTTCCGAGAGGGGTTTCCTTGGTCCCGATCTACATTTTGGTGGAGTTTGGCACAATTTGAGCATCTCCTTTAGCTAGGCCAAAATATTGGTCCCTTTCAGCCAGCAGAACGTACCAACAGCCCAGGGGGGTTGAGCGTTCACCTATTGTTGGCATCTTGGGTCTTCAGATTGTATTTAGCCTTTGGAGGCATCTTTTGTATTAGCGGGATCATTTTGTAGCAACTCATATCTATTATCTATTGGGGCCATCTAAGGATTATTCCAGATCTGCTCTATATTGTATTTGATTCATGATTTTCATAATAAAGGTCAGATCTATGCTTGTGTTTTCCATATCTTGAGTATGTTTGTGATCTTGCATGTGTTGGATAGATCTCGTATGAAAACCATTTAAATAACTGGAACAAACCCTAAGGCCGAAACATCAATAGCCACCTGCACAACAAATAACAATCAGATCAGTGGTAGTTAGTGGTTTCAAGCAAAACAAATTGGCTTGGGATCATTACACAAAAGTATTATATATCCAGTGAATTACTTTACTATTATCTAAAATATGTTCTTTATAAAAAAAGTTCCAACAAACACATGTTTGGTAGGCATTTTATCCACTTAGAATTCAAATGTTTTAGAAAACACGGGTAGAGATTTTTTTTTATGAAATACTTGTCTTGTAGCCATTTCATCAAGCACTTATTGTACATGTCCTTATGACGAAAGAAAAGAGGGAACTCTAGCTAAAAAAATTGTTGGTGGCGAACCCGTTGAACGCCAAGAATCTCTCTCTATCAATCTTCTTAACACATTCCTCAATGCATTTCTCCTTAACCAACATTCTCCTTAGGAAACCAACCCCACAACCATCTCCTAGAACCTATTGTAATGCACCAAAACCATCCTAATCGCCCCCCATGTACATCAATAATAGCCTCTACTTAGTCGCCACACATTGTTTGTTAATGAAACATGATATTGTCCTTATTCTTGGCATCCCTTTGCCTATGTAGCCATCTCTCAGCCATCTTCAAGTTCTTGGAAAAAATTATCTTTTAAACAAGTTCACAAGAAGGGAACATGTCCAAAATGATAGCCTTGTAGCCACACATGCATTTCATTGTGACATGTTGATAATCTCCTAAAATGCAAACCCTTATCGAGAAATTATAAAAAGTGTTGTGCACAGATTTTTCTATAAATTCTTAAAAATTCCCAAAATGCAGTGGAGAATAGCCATCCAAAAAAAATCTCCCTCCCAAAATGCAATGGAGAATAGCCATCCAAAGAAAATCTACTTCTACTTCTGCAAAATCTCCCAAAATGCAGTGGAGAATAAGAAAATCTACTTCTACTTCTGCAATTCAGGTTCACTACCATGGTTAACGAACAAATCAAAGATTACCAACATGAGACTACGAGAGCCATGCAACACCAATAACCCTTATATCTACCTAAAAATATATATTTTAGAATATTTACAAGTAAGAGAGGTAATTTAGTTGAATGTCATACGTTACACGTCATTGCCTAAGTCTATTTTCAATAGAAACGTTTAAATACATGATATATAATATAAATCAAAAGTCAAAATGAATATTTAATAAATTGTTAAGAAAAAAATGTTTAGGGTATTTTTAACATGTTTTGGGAATTTGAGAATTGGTAAGAAATCTTTCAAATTGATTGAAAACTTTTTTGGAATTTGGGAGCTTCAACATCAAGGAAATAGGAATTTGGGAACAAATAAAAAACTGTAAATTAAAATGATATTAAATTAAAATATAAATATTTTTATTTCATTATTATAAACATAATTTATTACAAATATTTTCATTATATTTATTTAAAATATCACTATAAAACAAAGAATAAACTACACTAAATATTATTTTAATATTATTTAAGTAAAAAAACTTAATACTACTCACTTTATAGTTGAAAGTTAATACTACTCACTTTATAGTTGTGGATATAAACAATTTTTAATATATACTAAACATGAAAGTAGAATTAATCAATACCTTATTCATGGCAAATATTTGCTCTAGTTTGTTGTTGCTATCAACCAGCCATATTATTGAAGTTTATTGTATTTTCATATTACAAGAGTATTACTATTTAGCTTTTTCCAATCAAAACAAGAATAATGCTTCAAATTTACAAAAATATTTGAAGTTTATATATGAAAAGTTTAATTTTAAAAAGATATTAAAATTAGATACATGTATTTTCAATTTTGTATATATTCATATAATTATTAGTACAAAATAAATTAGTATTTTTCATATTGTAGTTGTTGCAGTAGAATAGCAAGGTTGTCTTAGATTAACACCTTTAATTTTATTGAAATAAGATTTAAAATGTATTATTATCTTTGTAATCTTAAACATTTTTTATATTTTTTAAATATATATTATTGTACTCCCAACTCAACTTAACATTTCCAGTAAATTTGAAAAAACTTCATAGGATAAATTAGTTATTTAAATTCTATCACAACTTAGATTTTTTTTCTCAATGCTCACACATTCTATCTGTGCACTGTATTTGTCTTATGGCTTGTCGCTGCAAACGTATTAACACAAATAGATAAAGAAACCACACACACAACTCGTTTGAATTTGGTTATTGTGAGCTCTGGGATGGACTCCGGCGTATCAATTTTGAAAATTCTGATACATCAGTCTCATCCCTAAAGAATAAGAAGAATATCTAGAAGAAAACACCTTAGGAAACTCTAGGTGGTGGATATTCTTTTCTTCTCAATGGCTGAACCACGTGATTGAATGGTCTATTGAAAGAGCGAACCACGTGATTGAACGGTGTATTGAAAGAGTTTTGAGAGAATCACATAAGCAACTTGGAGAAACATTGATGACGTTGCTTTGTGGGGAATGTGCGTTGATTGTATAGGAGCAACAGAAAGAAAATTTTTATGGACTAGATACAAAACATCAAACAGAGAGAAGATATCCTAGGATAATTTGGGTTTTTCAGATTTTTTTGATACCCAATTTAGTAAACAGTCCAGTGCAAGTAGTCTTTTAAAGCAAGGATATCTTATACTTAGAGCATCTGTATAGAAAATAATTGATTGAAAGGACCACCCTGAGTGGGGTGAAGAACTTAGAAAAGGACCATTTCCCCATTTCCACGCTGCCTTGATCGTCTACCTCACCGTCTTCAGCGAATGGAAACCCTAGTATTTTTCGAAGTGGTTACAAGGCAACTGAAGGTTCGAATTTAGTGGGGATGTTATTTTATTAAAGTATGACTTGAACAAGAAGCAAAATCTCTTTGACGAACACCATGTTGCACCAACTGGAATGAGCACGTCCTCAATAGATGGCTATATGACAACCAATCGTAATGGATATTGGGGAACCCAAAAATCTAAAGACTTTTGAAAACGAGCAGACGCATGAGGATGGCAACCTTTATAAAGAGGTTAATGCATCTGAATAAAGGCCACGTTGGCACTGTAGCCATAGCTGCAAAGAGCAGGTGGGGTGAACCTAAAGATAAACCTGTCAAGATCAATAACCCATAGTTATATTTGTAATATTGTTGGTTATGTGTTCATTGTTGAAACTGCCAACTAATTTCTTATGCAGATGCATGCTTATAGTATCAGTTAAAAACAGAAGGTGTATGCATGCATATTACAGTGAATATGTTGCATAATTGGTGGGTCATGTTGTAATTAGTTTGTGAGTAGCAATGTAGTTAGCGTAGAAGATTGTAAAGCTGTAATTCTCGAATACCGATTATCATTGCCCTCTATTCCATGTAAATAAATGTGTTCAATTAAATGTGTTCAATTAATATGATTGCTATGTATTGTTTTATTTTCTATTAAATTCTTGTTCAATTTATACTTCCGTTGCTTAACTAGAGGTATCAGAGCATATGAACCGAGTTGAGTGAGATATGACGTGTGAGGACGAGCTCCTACCAAATCGAAATGTGGAGATTCAATCTGAGCATTGGAAGAACGAAATCTGTGTGCCAGGACGAATTCATTAAGGGCGGCGTTGTTTTTCGCTACAACGCGCCCTACATGGAGGAGCGTTGACCTTGGTGCTATAAGACTGATAAGAGGCGCGATAACCGTGAAGGTTTGTTATGTTATTGGATGCACATGGGTATGAAGTTATATGCACAAGGAAAGAGGTTTCTTATTTTATTATACACATAACACGAGGTACATGCATACACTTATGAAGTATAAAAGCTTGGTTTTTATTGAATACATTATAAGAGGATCAATGTTATAAATCTGTGGAGATTGAGGTGGATTTTTTATTTTTTTTTAAGGTTTAAAAGATATATATTCAATATTTTTTTAAATAATTTTTTTTTTTTTGTTTCAACCTTGAACATTAAGATTGGTTACTCTACATATTATAAAAAGTTTGGTTTATTATAATTTGTAGTTTTGTAACAGTTTACTATAATGGTAAAAGTAAGAGTAGAGTTCAAAGTTTGGGGTGAAGAAATTCAGTGGTAAGAATAAATTTGAGTTATGGAAGTTCAAGATGTGGGATCTTTTGAGCTATAGAAGTTTAAGATGTGGGATTTCCTTGTGTAATAAGGATTGCAAAAGGCATTGGTAGTCAAGACAAAAAAACCGACAAGCATGACAAACGAGGATTGGGAAGATCTCGATGCAAGAGCCCTCAGTACCATTCGTTTCTGTCTAGAAGATGAAGTGTTGTTTAACATCGCTAGAGAGGAGACAACAGGTTTGTGGAACATACTGGAAAGTCTTTATATGGCAAAGTCCTTGATGAATAGAATCTTCTTGAAGGGACAATTGTACAACTTACGGATGAAAGAAGGTACAAAAATTGTTGGTCATTTAAATGTTTTTAATACTCTAATTTGTCAATTATCTAGTATGGAAGTAAAATACAAAGATGAAGACAAGGAAGTTACACTATTGCATCTAGTCACATCTATGTGGTTTAGCACAACAGATGTCATTCATTATGATCTATTGTAAGAGCTTTGTTGTCTGAGGAAATGAGGAGAAGATCCAGTAAAGAAACCTCAACAACAGAAGCAATGGTGGTCAGAGGTCAATCTACAAGAAGACGGAAAGATCGAAGAAGTACATCAAGATCTAAGTCAAAAGGCAAGAAGAGTAAGCAAAAATGTTGGTTCTGTGGAAAATCTGAACATCTCAAGAAGGATTGTTGGAAAAGACAGAAAACAAATCCAAAGAAGACTCAACAAAGGAAGCAAAGGAAGCTAATTCAATGAAAACAATTTCACGTTCAGGTTCAGGTATGGTTGATGAGGTATTGTTTACTTATGATGTTTCACATCAACATCAGCATTGGTTGTCAGATTCTGGTGCATTTAGTCACGTGTTTTCATAGAAATTGGTTCTCAAATTACCAATCTATTGATGATAGTGTTGTTTTTATGGGAAATGTTTTTTCTTGTAAAATTGTTGGGGTTGGTAGCTTCCAGATTAAAATGCATGATGGTACTTGTTATCCCCGTTTTCTAGGGATAACTAGGAGATCATGTTTCGAGGCCCACAGGTCCTAGACATGGAGTATCGAGAGCAGGATTGACCTGAGCATGGCCCTGGAGGGCCCATTCTTCCTTTTCTTCGCCAGACTTGTCCTGTCAGCAACAGCAGCATCCATCACCATCGGCTTGGACTTGCATCAGAGAAGACTCTTGCTCCATAAGGTAATTGGTTCGAGGTATCATGGTATGTGTCATGTTTGATCGTTATAACCTTCTTATATATGCATCAGGTTCCTTGTATTTCTGATAACTGCTTGGATCTTACACTAATCCACTTGACCATTGTTGGGGGTGATTGACGGGGTGACTTAGCAAGCTTGTATTCATGGATTTTTGTTAGCCACCAGGGGGGATTTGCAGAGCCATCGTCCGCTCCTACCATTCTATCATTTTACATCTTATCTCCCATTCATCCATCCCATTCCCCTAGTCCGGCCATTAGGATGACCTTTTGAGGGTTACACTTTGTCCTGTGGGAAGAAGGGGCTAAAGGCCCAGGGGGTAAAAGTAGTTGGTAAAAGATAAAATCCATAGGAAATAAAACCTAGAGATGCTTCGCCCAGGGATCCCCGAGAAGGCAATAAAAGGCCTCTCGATAAGAAACTAAAGGGACCCTAAGAAAAATA
>ML804153.1:127871-140449 GCA_009831015.1 Picea engelmannii | reverse complement strand
TTTAATGACCTAATTTTTAAATTAAAGGTCATTGGATGATATATATTGAGGATGTTTTTCCCTCATTTGAACATAACACAACTCACTCTCTTGTGAGATCTGATTTCTTGCGCCCTACTAGGGTAGTTTTGGTGTTTAAGTGAAGCGCACTTGCTATTGGAGGATTTTTTTTTGGCATTTATGGCATTTCTCTCAAGGGAGGTTTACAACTAGGGTTTGCTTGTGCTTTTCTTCATGACATGTAAGTGAATTTTTATGCAAAACTTCTTAAATGAATGGTTGTAGGTATAATTTCTTACATTTGCGTATTGTATTGTTGATTTAAAACCCTAGGTAACAAGCACACAAGTAGGTTATTGTTACATGTCCCCTTGTTGAGGAATATTTTTTAGCCATTGAAGAAAAGAGATAGAGCCTAGCCGTTGCTACACTTATTTTCTTTCTTCTGAGCTAGCGTTGAAGTCTATAAGTTGAAAAGAGGAGACGTCCTAGGCCTAGATTGCCTACACCTAGGGTTTCACCTTCTAAGGTTTGAAAGCCTTGTCATTGCAACACTTTCTCCCTTAGATTTATGCTTTAAGCTAGCCGTTTTGCCAAGTCTATTTAGAGAAGGAGGAAAGAGCACGAGGCCTTGCTTAAGCAACACCGGAGTGAGCCTCTTACCCCTAGGGTTTTGATTCTAGGGCCCTGCCTTTGCAACACCATAGAACCCTACCTTCTAGTCTGTAAGTTATCATCCTCCCGAGACCTTGTACCCTCATTTTTGACTCCATATACCCTAAGGCATTGATTTGATCTCCAACGTTGAAGCTTTAGTGTACAAAACAACTCTTTAAAACCCTAAATATTGAAACCCTAACTAACTAACCCTAACCCTAACCTAGGCTGACGTCATAGTTGGTTATTTTTTATGCAGCTACCTATTTACTTTTATAAGCAATTGAGTGATGATCTAAAGCGTTTATTGATTGATGTGTTGATTGAATATATTGTTGGCTTTGTCATCTTGATAGTTATTGATGAATTAATGCTCTTTCCATAGATAATTAGCAAAACGTTGATCTCATCAATATCTATTGCTTTACATTGCTTAAATTACATGAGATGGTCATATGAAGTGCTAACCCTTTGTATATAGCCTGCATATATATATTTTTCTATTGTTGCTTTGTTACAGGCAGGTGTTCTCATTTGGGACTGTACTTCATTATTGGCTGATTAGCCAGACCTTCTGCTTTTTGGTGGTAACCTGTGAAGGGGAACTTTAACTCTGACCTTGTATCCCAACCTCTTCAAAACCCCAGGTTACCAGGGACGTCTCCCTTGGGCTAACCTCCCTAAATAGAAATAACCTCCCCATCGTGGTGACATTGGGTGGGGAAGGTTCCTGTTTCGCCAGTTTGACCTTTATCCTTTGGCCTTTCAACCTAAACTACAAACTGTGCGATAACACTACTAACAACACCAACTGCATGTGAAACGATGACCATTTCCCATCGCAATCATCAAAATTTCTACTAGCATATAATACTCAAGACATATAACCATTTCTTCTTCATGAGTTAGGACATAAACCTGAAGAAAACTTACAATGGAAAGCCAAAGGGATTTCATCGGTTTCACATTATTCATACCGAATTTCCTAAGTATCTACATCACATACTTCTGTTGTGATAACCAAGATTACCATATTTCCTGTCTCTGTGTATTTCCATGCCTAAGATTTATTTTTTTGCTCCCAGATCCTTCATAACAAATGTCCTAACCAACTGAGCCAACCTGTTGATCTCAAACATGCTTGTACTTACAACAAGCATAATCTTTAACGCCAAGATAATAAATATACCATAAACACAATTGTTAGACTCACTTCTTGTAAAATATGGCTCACCATGAAGGAATCAAACATCTTGTACCATTTTCCTAGCATGCTTCAGGCCATACAATGATTCTTCAGTTTGAAAATAAATCTTTTGTTATGATTCTGAACTAACCATTATGATTGTTCCAAATACATCCCCTTATCCAAAAAAATCCATGTAAAACAATTTTAACATCTAATTGTACTAACACAACTAGTGCTAACACAACATGAATAGAAACAAGCTTTTAACAATCGGTGAGAAAACTTTCATGGAAATCAATACCTTCCAAATACCCTTATGCTACCAGTCATGCTTTGAACCTTTCATCTTTTACTATGTTTGATTTTATAAACGGAGATTCATCAAACAATGCATCTCTACCCATGATGATTCTGTGGGTAGTAGGATCCCATAGTCTGCATCCCTTAACATCATCACCATATCAAAGATCTACCTGTTTGAACTGGGTCCTACTTAGAGTGCTGATAAAAAACATAAGCATCACAACCAAATAATTTCATATTTGCGTCATTACCAGATGACATGTTCATATATCTTCCAAAATCTTCTTGTCTTTTGCAACCGATGGTGAGCAAGTTACTAGATAGCACAACCGCTTTTGTCCACAACTATTGTTGCAACTTGGAATTATTGAACATGCCTATTCGATCCAAGCCTCCTTGCAATACCTTCCAAGTTCCATGGATATGAGCCTACCTTCGTCATATATTTTCAAACACTTGATTGACCTGCCAACACATCAACCTTTCTACAGACCCACCTTTCTAAACTAGACAAACTACTCCACCTCAAACTTTGCATTCAAACAACTTTGATAAAATCCGGAAAAACCAACCTAAGTGAACCTTTTCCGCTCACCCACGGGGACTTCACACTGGAGTCTCAATGCTCCACCTTAACCTGAACATTCCCTTTCCCAAATCCGACAACGTCGGCCAAGTAATCCTTCACTACTTACCTTCAAGCCCATTTACAACCCGAGAACCCGCGATCCACAAAGTGGCCAAGTATGGAATGCGATATCCGTACATGCTTTATAAAATCTCATGTCCATACTTTATAAAAGTACATATTTAGTTTTCCCTAGTTTCTACACATACTGGTCTGGTCACCACAGAGTTGGTGTTGCACATGAATTATGAAATATGCACTACGAGTCCGACCAAGCGCTTTCGTTTCCTTAGCCAATTTTATGCCCGCGGGTTCCCGACTACGTGTTATTGAACTCTCGTTCCCCGTGTTCCGAGTGTACATCTTGCATCCAAAACTTGGGTAATCCATGTCTATGCTCACAGGTTCCCAGACGACGGAGTGACAGATTTCATGTCCATCTATATCTCTACATCACGAGTCCAACCGAATGTCGTTCGTTTTCATAGTTCGTGAATTTTATAGTCACGGGTTACTTTTTGGGCGCCATCTAGCTCTCATGCCCAATGTGCACTATATACATCTTGTGCTCGAAACTTCGGTTATCTATAATTGGACCCGGACTCTAAGCTTGCGACTCATTTGATAATTTTCTTTAATTAAATTGTACAATATTAATATTTAATATTAATAATTTAGTTCTTGAAAATAATGTTTTTTAGATAATGTTAGATATATAACATATATGTTATATGTTATAGATGTAGACAATCGCAATATTGAGCCCGCTAGTCCTGGAATCCGTCTGTCAATTTGTATATCGCAGAACTCCCAGTGTTGCTTGGAGGATGCATAACAATAGAAGTGCAATGTTGAGCGACCCAGCCCGAAGTCTGCCTGTCAATTTGTATATCGCGGAACTCTGGGTGTTATTTGTAGGACACAAAACAATAGAGGCAGAATCCCATATCCATACTTTATAAAAGTACATATTTGGTATGGATTACTCGTTCCTCGGAAAATTTCTAGATCCGGAAGTGGCGGATACACGTGTTCAGATTTCCACTTACTTTTATATCGCCAGCCCAACCGTCTGCTTGCCCGTTTCATATTGTACATATTACATGTAATATGTATTACATATTACATGTAATGTGTAATACATATTCAATCTTGAGCCCGCCAGTCGTGGAGTCTGTTTGTCAATTTGTATATCGCGGAACTCCGAGTGTTGTTTCAAAGACACTGACCAATAGAAGTGCAATGTTGAGCCGGCCAGCCCACAAATCCACTTCTCAATTTGTATATCGCGCAACTCTGAGTGTTGTTTTCCGCACACTGAACAATATAGGCCCAATTTTGAGCCCGAGAACCCGCGATCCAAAAAGTGGATATTTTGAGCCTGCCAGTCCTGGAATCCATCTGTCGATTTGTATATCACGGAACTCCGAATGTTGTTTGGAGCACACGGGACAATAGAAGTGCAATGTTGACCCAGTCAGCCCGCAAGTCCGTGATCCAAAAAAGTAACTAAGTATGGAATAAGAGATCTATACATGCTCTATAAAATGTCATGTCCATACTTTATAAAAGTACATATTTAGTATGTATTGCTCGTTTCTCGAAGCCCACCAATGCTGGAGTCCATCTGTCAATTTATATATCGCGGAACTCAATAGAAGTACAATGTTGAGTCAGCCAGCCCACAAGTCCGGTTGTCAATTTATATATCGCTGAATTATGGGTGCTATTTGTAAGGCACGAAACAATACAGGCTCGTTTTTTAGCCCACCAGCCCCAGAACCCGCGATCCAAAAAGTGTACATGCTCTATAAAATCTCAGCCAGCCCGCAAGTCCGCCTGTCAATTTGTATATCGCGGAACTCTGGGTACTATTTGTAGGACACGGAACAATAGAGGCCTATTTTTTAGCCCGCCAGCACAAGAACCCGCGATCTACAAAGTGGCCAAGTATGGAATGTGATATCTGTACATGCTCTATAAAATCTCATGTCCATACTTTATAAAGGTACATATTTAGTTTTTCCTGCCTTGTACACATACTGGTCTGTTCACGACATAGTTGGTGTTGCACATGAATTATGAAACATGCACCACGAGTCTGACCGAACGCTTTCGTTTCCTTAGCCAATTTTATGCTCGTGGGTTCCCGACTAAGCGTTATCGTCTTATTCCCCGTGTTCCCACTGTACATCTTGCATTCAAAACTTGGGTAATCCATGTCTATGCTCGCGGGTTCACAAACGACGGAGTGGCAGATTTCATGTCCATCTATATCTCTACATCACGAGTCCAACCGACCACCATTCGTTTTCATAGTTCACGAATTTTATGGCCGCGGGTTCCTTTATGGGTGCCTGTTATCGGACTAATCGGTAGGTGCGGACACTAATAGATCTCCCTAGATCCACCTGGATCTAGAACAAAACAGGACAGGACATGACTCTTTCCCTAAGTTTTGAACATTGAATCAACTAGTAAGAAGGAACAAGTAACATACCTTTATATCGCTTCCTAGGGTCTCTGTTGCTCCCGCTTCGCTCCGGTGCTCTCGTGAAGTCAAGACCAAGACAACAAAAACCAACCAAAGTGAAGATAGCAAAATATATTCAACAATCAACCTATGTGTATGATCAAGGAATTACACAATAAAGTGAGATTAGCTTTATGGGAAAGGGACATGCCACTGTATCATATTGATGGAAAGTAAAGATTACAACCTGATAGCCTTGATGTCGCAAGCTTCTTTTCGATGGCTCTTGGATCCAACACACACACTTGCTCAATCCTTGTATGAAGAAGATCAAATCCTCTTGGTAGACTTGCTAGGGTCTCCAAGCTGCTGTTCAGGCTAAGTCCTTCACACAATTCTTTCACCAATTCTCCAATGAATCTTGCTTAACCTTTTCCATGAGAATTCCCTCAATATATAGGAGAGAATGAATTAGTTACTTGGATAAGAATGATCCCACAATATCTGGGAATCCAGTACAAAGATAACCATTCGAATGTCAACCCATCCTTCTAGAAGATTCCCTTCTAGAAACATCGAGAATTCATCTTTTTCCATGCTTTAGGAAGAGTTCGCACCCTAGCTATTCAACACAGTGCGAGAAGTTCGCACCCTAGCTTAAGGCAGCCTGCGAGAATCAGGCATTCTCGCATCCAAATGTATTAGCAGCCTGCGAACCTTCTTCAAAAATGAGTTTTCTAGGAAGAGATGAAAGTAAGTTTTCTGAGGAGAAAGTTCTTATGAAGAGCCTGAGTACACCATCATCAATACATCATCATGACGACCAAAATCATGGGTAACAGAATGCCCCCCAAAGTATGAGGATGGAATCAGTGACAGCCGAAAGACTTTGTAAGCTGCATGTGTGTGTCGGAAACCAGGAGCACACCTAATCGGAAACCTGCGAACAACCAAGCATCTGCAAAACATCATATATATTAATTCTGAGGTAGGCATTCCCATACTCAGATCACAGACTGATGACATTGTAGACATGGGTCATGGCCACCAATCATACACTGTGGATCCGTGACGTCAAAATATAGCATAGCCACCAGGAATACACTATGGATCTATGCGAAAAATTCAAATTGAGACGACATAGCCACGAGACATACACAGTGGATCTATGTGTCGCAGATTATACATACTCCATCGCAACCTGGACAAGAAAGATGATATCCAGGGTCTTCAATGTCGTCTTATGAAGAGCCTGAGTACACCATCATCAATACATCATCATGACGACCAAAATCATGGGTAACAGTGCCATCCAGCTCTCATGCCCCATGTGCGCAGTATACATCTTGCGGCCGAAACTTCGATGATCTACAATTGGACCCGAACTCAAAGCTTGCGATTCATTTGATAATTTTGTTTAATTAAATTGTAGAATATCAATATTTAATATTAATGATTTAATACTTGAAAATAATGTTTTTAGATAATGTTAGCTATATAGCAGATATGTTATATGTTATACATGTAGACAATCGTAATCTTGAGCCCGCCAGTCCTGGAGTCCTCTTGTCATTTTGTATATCACGGAACTCTGGGTGCTATTTGTAGGACACGGAACAATAGAGACCCAATTTTGAGTCCGCCAGCTCGAGAACCCGCGATCGAAAAAGTGGTGATCTGTACATACTTTATAAAGGTGCATATTTAGTTTTCCCTTCTTTGTGCACATACTGCTCTGGTCAACACACAGGTAGTGTTGCACATGAATTATGAAATATACACCACAAGTCCGACCGAGAGCTCTCGTTTCCGATCCGTCCATACTTTATAAAGGTACATATTTAGTTTTCCCTGGTTTGTACATATACTAGTCTGGTCACCACACAGTTGGTGTTGCACATGAATTATGAAATATACACCACAAGTCCTGACTGAGCACTTTCGTTTCCTTAGCCAATTTTATGGTCGCGGGTTCCCGGCTACGCCTTATCGAACTCTCATTCCCCGTGTTCTGAGTGTACATCTTGCATCCAAAACTTGGGTAATCCATGCTATGCTCGCGGGTTCCCAGATGGTGGAGTGGCAGCTTTCATATCCATATATATATATCTACATCACGAGTCCAACCGACTGCCATTCGTTTTCATAATTCGTGAATTTTATGGTTGCGGGTTCCTTTGTCGTCGCCATCCAACTCTCATGCCCTCTGTGCATGGTATACATCTTACGCCCGAAACTTCGGTGATCTACAATTAGACCCGGACTCGAAGCTTGCGACTCATTTGATAATTTTGTTTAATTAAATTCTATGTTGCATTGGTTTTCGGGACAGGGGAACGACAGGGACGGGGGGACACGTCCCCGGGACGACTAGAGCACACCCCCAAATTTTTCAGGGGACGGCGGGTTGGGGACGACAATAATAAATAACTATATATATATATATATATATATATATATATCAAAAAATATTAAAATTCGCCATAAACATTTGTAGTTGCTTCAAGCTTGTAAGCATATCAAGCTATACTATACAGTATTATGCACAGCCGTTACACTTGCCAATTCTAAAAAAGCTCGACCAATTTAAAAAAGAGTCTAGTGGCATTTAATTATTGGATGCTAGACAAGAGAAAAATGCAGTTTAGCTTTAGGAAAATTAAATGAGAAATGTCTCTATAGCAGTTTTTCTTACTCATATTTCTTGTTAATGACGATTATGTTAAAACATAAAAGACATTCCCTTCTCAATAGGTTTTGCACATTTTTATGGTTGTGTTGAAAACCACTATAAAACACTATGGTTCTGTAAAGAGATTAGATTCATATTTTTTATTAAGAATGTGATTGAATAGGAATTTATTCAAACATTTAGTGCCCAATCGAAGTCACTACTATCTAATTGTTTTCACAATGCTTGAGGTTGGGATGGTGGAAGCACTATAATTGAATGACTCCTGAAAACCCATGTACAATATGTAAAAGCTAAGATGACCAGAAAATGAGAAGAACAAGAATAGTGACCATAAAGATCAACCCTTTGAAATGTTGCATTTCTTGTTTTTTTGACATGGAAACTTTGCTTGTTGTAACCTTGTTGCTGAAAATAAATATTTAAATCACCAAAAACCCAAATCAAAACCCATCATACAAAACCCATGTTTTGAGCTACAACTTGTACAATAGATTTAGATTCAATGCAATACAAAAATAATGGATGGGAAAAATGATCTTATTGTCCAATCATCAATTTCTATGATTGTCAAGACTGAAGATATATTCCCTGACTATCCCCAAAATCTGCCCAAAAAAATCCCTGAAATCTGCCTAGAACATCCTTGAAATCTGTTCGTAACGTCCCTGAAATCTGTCGGGATTGTCTTGGGGACGGCCAGCAAGTCCCCAAGTCCCCAATGAAGTCCCCAACAATTTCGGTAAGTTTATTAAGGGTCCCCAAGTCCCCGGTATGCGGGAACGGCGGGTACGCAGGTTTTTTGGGGGGGGACAGGTCCCCGTGCAACATAGATTAAATTGTACAATATCAATATTTAATATTCATAATTTAGTACTTGAAAATAATGTTTTTAAATAGTGTTAGATATATAACATATATGTTATATGTTGTACATGTAGACAATCGCAATCTTGAGCCCGCCATTCCTGGAATCCGTCTGTCAATTTGTATATCGTGGAACTCTGGGTGCTATTTGTAGGACACAGAACAATAGAGGCCCAATTTTGAGCACGCTAACCCAAGAACCCGTGATTCAAAAAGTGGCTAATTATGGAAGTTCGTCTCTCAATTTGTATATCGCGGAACTTCGAGTGTTGTTTGGAGGACACAGACCAATAGAAGTGCAATGTTCAACCAGCCAATTAAATTGTACAATATCAAAATTTAAATTGTACAATATCAATGCCCTGGAGTCCGTCTGTCAATTTGTATATCGCGGAACTCCGAGTGTTGTTTGGAGGACACGGAACAATAGAAGTGCAATGTTGAGCCCACAAGTCCGCTTCTCAATTTGTATATCGCGGAAGTCTGGGTACTATTTGTAAGGCATGGAACAATAGAGGCCCAATTTTGAGCCCGCCATCCCGAGAACCCGCAATCCAAAGAGTATACATGCTCTATAAAATCTCATCCACCCCGCAAGTCCGCCTGTCAGTTTGTATATCGTGGAACTCTGGGTGTTGTTTGTATGACACGGCCGTTCGTCCTCATCTCTACTGAGAATTGGAATGTCATTCGCAAGACCTCGGGTTGGACCGTTCATGAAATCTTCAAACCCTTGTTCTGAAAACGAGCCCGACCGACATTTCCCTATTCCATACTTAGCCACTTTCCCACAATTCCGCAAATATTCAAACCGTCTGTTGAACTGCACCATCATGACCTCTTCCGTTTTACGCGTTTTGCAGTGAAAAATTCTGACGCATACAATTTCTCCGTTGGACATTCACCTATCCTCATTATCTCCTGTAAACTTATTTTGAAGCCCATCTGACCGCTTTTCAGACTTGGCCATTCCTTCCTTGCTTTCTCTTCCCCATCTCCATCACCTTCGCACCTGTCTATAATAAAAAATAATGTTTATATATATATATATATGTGTGTGTCTTGTTTCTAAATCGTTAATGCTAACAACTCATCATGCAGGGACCGTGTAAATTGTCATTAATGGTAATGGGCGAAAGGCTCGAGAAAATCTGTCATTAATGCACATTAAACCAATATTTGCGGAGGCTTTTGTTATCCCTTCCGAGTTTTAATTTCAAATACCATGGAATGTCATTCGCACATTGTCGGCTTGGTTCATTCACAAAACCTCCAATCCTTAAATGGTCTTCGTTGTAACCGCCACCTTCGCACTTCTAAGTATGCAATAATTAAGCATACAACACGCATAGAGATTGTCATTAACGAGCAAAGAGCTCGAGGAGGGCAATCTGTGTATGGAAAAAAAAACAAGGGGCATCCATAGGGTCTCAAAAAAAACGACCGAAAAAAGCAAGTCTGCATCTCCAAGAGAGATGCGAAAATGCCGTCGTTAACATTTCATAATCTAATTTATCTGTCAGTAGGTTGCCTCGAGCAATCAATGCTACGCTAACCTTTAAGTCGCTAGAAAAGCCTCCCAAAACCAGATCTCTAGTAACCCTTTTTCGGATGGTAACTGGTCGCTACATTGTTGCACAAAATACAAATTATTTTTATTTTTTTCCGGGACTTTTTTTCACCCGGCTGGATACACTACTTCCTTTCTAAATTTTGGTTAACAAAGGACGTGTAGACATACCCATTTTAAAAAGCTTTCTGACTGTCAAATTGTTTGGACAAATTCAGAATATATTTTTCACCAAGAAGAAATACTGACAAATACTTTGAAGAGTGATTGAAATTGCAAGGGATGGAACAAGGCAACTTACTTGTTGTTGCTTGCAAACTCGTAAATCTTGCCAGTTTCAGAGAAAACGATGAGGGCGACTTCAACATCACAGAGAACGAAAAGCTCGAACGCTTTTTTTAGCAATCCGTTCTTGCGTTTGGAGAAAATAGCATGTCGACTGGTAGGGTTTTGAATGCATTTCAGCTCCATCTTCTTTCCCATTTTGGGTGCTTTAGAAGTGGTAAGTCCAGCAGTTTCAATATTTTGTCGTAGCTCCACAGCCGGAACAAGATTTAGAGTCTAATTTCATGGCACTTCTGCTTAGATGCGGATCAGAAACCCCAGATACGACCCAGCTGTCCCGGTAAACAACAATATTATCAGCGCTGTCCTTCGTAGCCCAAATTGGCGTTCCCCGGAAAAACCAGATCGTACAAAAAAGCGTCAGTCTTTTTCGTCAGAGGTAACTCCGGCTTTAAGAAGTACCGTAGGACCTTCCAAGATATCAAAACGCTCCCCTCCATCCTAAAGAGTTACTGTAGTTTCTTTTTCAGCGATTGATTCGTCATTTACATATGTTTTGGTATGATGTTAGGTTAAGAAAATAAGTATGAGTGGGTGTGATATGTGACCTTTAGAATGATTGAATGGTCGACCTTTCCAATATTTTGGCGTAAATAAAACAAAGGGACATACGTAAGAATATTATGTGCAGTTAAGATGGGACGTGCGGGGTCCTCTTAATTTATAGTGATGGGATTCAACCATAAGTTCTTCCATGTCTTCAGAATTCATAAATTTTTGGTAGACCATTAAGCTAATGACGCACTTGCTCTTTGATGTGATAGGAGTACAATAGAGGAACCTTAGATCCCTATGGTGTGTTTTTTTTGGAAGCAGGAAGGGCTATTGAATGTTGTGTTTTTGTAAGCGGGAACCTCATTGTTCTTGCCTCTTGTTTTTGCATCAATAGAGAGTAACACAAGTGCATTGAGCAAGGCGCAACTCAAGAGTGTGGTGTCCTTATACTGATTAGAGTAGTTTGGGTGGAAAGATGTGAGTGTATGTAATGTAAGATAATTGTGTATACAATGTAAGATAGTAGATTTAAGAAAGAGTGAAAAGGATTTATTGTTACATAGAAAAAATGTAGTTCTAGAATTCAAAATAGAGGCACTACATGGAATATATGGTGTTACATTTAATGGATGACGAGAAACCAATTGAGAGAGATTTAGGTAGACTAAGGCATCATCTTAAATTAGTGTATTGGCTCAATTCAAAAAGAATTTAGCAAATGCATGAAGGAAACACCAATCCCACCAGAACTTGTTATCGGAGGCACCATGGAACTCAACACAACTAAGATGGAATCAAATTCAAAACCCCAAGTGGAAATGATGAAGTTTAACACCTAACAATTTGAAATATTTTGTAAACTTTTGCTACTCATCAATTAGTTAGTTAAACAATATCAATATCATTGTAAGGCTTTCAAAAATAGTTTTATTTTCGAAATCGAAAGAACAGCTTATAGAATAAGTTAATATTTTGAAATTTCGATGCTTTCATAAACAATCTTAGAAGCTATGATTTGACAAATCTTAGAAGCTATAATATAAACTTGTTTGTCTTGGCTCCAAAAAGGAAAAGAACTTGTTTGTCCTCGCTCCAAAAAAGGAAAATAACTTGTCTTGTGAGTAAAAGAACAAGAATGGACTATAGAGGCATTATATATAAAGGAGAATGTTGAACAAAGGTGGATTGTTGAAGAATAGAAGGAAATGTTGAAAGATGTAACATATGTTTGGTACAATTGTGTTTGAGTAAGTTTAAATGTAAATAAGTTTGTGAAGATTTAATTTTGAATGGAAATAAATGTATTTTAATTGTTTTAGTTTTGAGTGGGAATAATGTATTTCAATTAACTTAATTTTT
>ML804153.1:115663-127821 GCA_009831015.1 Picea engelmannii | reverse complement strand
TTTTTTTAGCAATCCGTTCTTGCGTTTGGAGAAAGTAGCATGTCGACTGATAGGGTTTTGAATGCATTTCAGCTCCATCTTCTTTCCCATTTTGGGTGCTTAAGAAGTGGTAAGTCCAGCAGTTTTAGTATTTCAGCTTAGCTGCGGATCAAAAACCCCCAATATGACCCAGCTGTCCTGGTAAACAACAATATTATCAGCGCTGTCCTTCGGAGCCCAAATTGGCGTTCTCTGGAAAAACTAGATCGTACAAAAAAGGGTCAGTCTTTTTCGTCAGAGTTGTAGAATTCTTATCTACTCCCACTTCGATATATGGAAAAGTAACTCCGGCTTTAAGAGGTACCGTGGGACCTTCCAAGGTATCAAAACGCTCCCCTCCGTCCTAAAGAGTTAAGAGAATGATTGACTCGTCATTTACAGTATGTTTCTGTATGATGCTAGGCTGTAACAAATATTGAAAGGTTAAGAGAATAAGTATGAGTGGGTGTGATATGTGACCTTTAGAATGATTGAATGGTCGACCTTTCCAATATTTTGGCGTAAATAAAACAAAGGGACATACGTAAGAATATTATGTGCAGTTAAGATGGGACGTGCGGGGTCCTCTTAATTTATAGTGATGGGATTCAACCATAAGTTCTTCCATGTCTTCGGAATTCATAAATTTTTGGTAGACCATTAAGCTAATGACGCACTTGCTCTTGATGTGATAGGAGTACAATAGAGGAACCTTAGATCCCTATATATGTTGTGTTTGGAAGCGGGAAGGGCTATTGAATGTTGTGTTTTTGGAAGCGGGAACCTCATTGTTCTTGCCTCTTGTTTTTGCATCAATAGAGAGTAACACAAGTGCATAACACAAGTGCATTGAGCAAGGCACAACTCAAGAGTGTGGTGTCCTTTTCGGGTGATTTGACCAAGACTTATACTGATTAGAGTAGTTTGGGTGGAAAGATGTGAGTGTATGTAATGTAAGATAATTGTGTATACAATGTAAGATAGTAGATTTAAGAAAGAGTTAAAAGGAATTATTATTACATAGAAAAAATGTAGTTCTAGAATTCAAAATAGAGGCACTACATGGAATATATGGTGTTACATTTAATGGACGAGGAGAAACCAATTGAGAGAAATTTAAGCAGATTAAGGCATCATCTTAAATTAGTGTATTGGCTCAATTCAAAAAGAATTTAGCAAATGCATGGAGGAAACACCAATCCCACCAGAACTTGTTATCGGAGGCACCATGGAACTCAACACAACTAAGATGGAATCAAATTCAAAACCCCAAGTGGAAATGATTGGTCTCATAATTTGAAATATTTTGTAAACTTTTGCTACATTAGTTAGTTAAACAATATCAATATCATTGTAAGGCTTTCAAAACTAGTTTTATTTTCAAAATAAAAAGAACAGCTTATAGAATAAGTTAATATTTTGAAATTTTGATGCTTTCATAAATAATCTTAGAAGCTATGATTTGACAAATCTTAGAAGCTAATATAAACTTGTTTGTCTTGGCTCCAAAAAGAAAAGAACTTGTTTGTCTTGGCTCTAAAAAAGGAAAATAACTTGTCTTGTGAGTAAAAGCACAAGAATGGACTCTAGAGGCATTATATATAGGAGAATGTTGAACAAAGGTGGATTGTTGAAGAATAGAAGAAAATGTTGAAAGATGTAACATATGTTTGGTACAATTGTGTTTGAGTAAGTTTAAATGTAAGTAAGTTTGTGAAGATTTAATTTTGAATGGAAATAAATGTATTTTAATTGTTTTAGTTTTGAGTGGGAATAATGTATTTCAATTAACTTAATTTTTAGTGTTTTAATGGGTTTAGTTAGGGGTTTAGTTTTGAATGGTATAAATAAATATGTTTTTGTTTTTTTAAATATATTAATAAAATATATATGAAAGGATTTGAAAACTATTATCAAATTTATAAGATGTAATTTTTTTTTTATGTGGTGAATATTAATCATTTACATAAAAAAAGAAAAAATGCAAAATGTTATGCTTACAATAAAGTTATATATATATATATATATATATATATATATATATATATATTTCATTTTCACCATTAAGAGTAGTGAGGTGAGAAAAACTTAGAGATGTATTTATTGATTTAGATAAAAAGAAAAATAAAAAGTTATATATGGTTTTGTTTGCTTATTTGTTAAATATTGAATTAATTATACAATAAGTAAGATAAGAAAAGGTGATTTGTAAATTGTAATGTTTATTTTAAATAAGAACATGCAAAATATTAATGTTTGCATCTTATTTTTTTTTTCTTTAAAGGCATTGGCTACACCCAAAGCTTTTTCAATGTGGAAGCTTATGGGTGCAAATCATTGAGATGATGGACGCACCCTTATGATGTGGTAACTGTTAGAATGTGCTCGTTTAACCATAGACAATATCACTATTGTCACCTAATCATAGGCCGAAGCCACCCTCGAGCACCTTGACCTTGACAGAGAGAAGAATCCTGGTAGCCAAGCAAGGCTAATGCACCAAGCAAGAAGTAACCAACGCTGATCAGAGAGTCCAACCCAGAAAGATAGAAACAATAGACTTCAGAACTGGCGGCAACACCTTCTCCAGGACTTGCGCACAAGACTGCCAAACTGCGATTCTGAGAATTGTGTGTAAAGTGAAGACTGGCACCCTGTATTTATACTAGCTTTGGCAGACTGCCTGGGCTGACTTGTCATTCTGGGTACTAATTAATCCATATTAATTATCTCTCTTAGACGACAACTCTTCTAGGGTTATATTCACTTATTTTCTTGCTTCCGGAATATTCTAATCTTGTCAAAGGTCACAATGGAGGTTGATACCTCCTGAAGTTACCATAATATCAACACTCCCTCCTAGCTAGGGAGGTATAATTGATAATGGTCTTGAGCACAAACATACCATTCAATTGGTAGCATCATGAGCACCGTCATTATTATCCAACTAGATAATATCCATGACAACTGGTACAATGTCAACTGATAGAACACAACTGTGTTTATCCATAGTAGTACACAACTACTCAATCTGTGACACATAGTCACAAACAGTGGGATATATCCACCATAGTAGCATACCTCTACTGTCTAGAGACATGCAGTCTCCATCATATCAACTGATATCAACCTACACAGAAACAATGTTATGATATAAACTAAGTCATCTGGGCCATTCTTCCACTCACATCTATGAGATCTGGAAGAGCATCTGCCTTCAGAGTAGAACATCAATGATGGGCTATCTGGACTATTCTTCTCAAGCAAGGAGAATAACTATCCTGATTTCTGAGCCTGGACCATTCCCTATCCCGTCCATTCCTCCAGCATTAAAACAAAGTGTAGCCTGGAGAGACTGAGTCTGCCCTAGAGAATGCATGTCCCCGATTGTTAAACCTGGACCATTCGCCTATCTGGGCCATTCTATCAGCACTAAACAGAGTGCAACCTGGAGAGAATGAATATGCCCTAGGGAATGGTTGTCCGAACCATTTCCTAAGGAAATGGTTGTCCTGCACCAACCTCCAAAACGGACCATTCTTCGAAACTGCTCACAACTGTGAGCTTCGAAAGAATGACTGTCCGGCGAGGCGGACCAGTCTTCTTGACCACTAATAAAAGTGATCGTCAAGAAGAGAGACTGTCCTAGACCATTCCCCATGTTAACCACAATGGGGAATCATTGTCTATGGTACATCAGTAATCCATCGAACCATTTTCATTACAAAAATGATCGTTCGATCTGGACCATTTTCCAAACTGGAAAATGCCTGTCGGTCAGAAATCTCAAACCACTTTCCGAACTGGAAAGGAACTGCCCAAGCTGGACCATTTTTCAAAATTGAAAATGGTTGTCCTCAATTCAATAATATGTCAGTGCTCCCTCCTAAACTGGAGAGTCATTTCTTCCCTTTCAGCTAAGGGAGTTATTTCCACGATTCCCAATTTGTCTCCAAAATATGCAAAGTTTATTCTGGACAGAGGCTTTGTCAGGATATATGTTGTCTGCTCATTTATGGGGATATACTGGAGCTTTACTTCTCCTTCCTAGACTTTATCTCGAATAAAGTAGTATTTGATCTCAATGTGTTTCGACCGTTCATGAAACATTGGGTGTTCTTATAGCCTTATACAACTCTGATTGTCACAGTGTATTATGGTTGAATCTGGAACCTGATCAAATAATCTGGAGATTAGCTTTCCCAGCCATATTGCTTATGTACATGACTCACATGCTGCGATATATTCTTATTCTGTTGTGCTGAGTGCGACAAACTTTTGTTTCAAGCTACCACAAGATATCATAGCGAAGCCCAAGCTGAAACACATCCATGAAGTACTATTTTGTCTTATGCACTTCCTGCCCAATCTGAATCTATGAATCCATGAAGTTGTATGTCACTGGATGCGGTATATCTTAAACCATAGTTTAGTGTCCCACAAATATATCTTAGAATATGCTTTGCATTTGTCCAATGCTCATGTCTAGGTTTCACCTAGAACTGGCTTAGTGTGTTCATGGCAAAGCAAATACCTGGTCGAGTATTTAACAAATACATTAATGACCCAATCAATTGTCGATATAGTGATGGATCTACCAGATCAAAATCTGAGTCTCTTACTTTTCTTATATCTGTGGTCATAGGAGTGTCCATGGATTTGCAATCCATCATTCCAGGATTCTGAATAATATTTATTGCATACTTTCCTTGTCCAAGAAATATTTCACCACACTTCTGCCATACTTCTAGTCCCAAGTAATAATTCATGAGACCAAGATATTTCATGTCAAACTCAGAAGCTAGCTCCTTTTTGCACTGGATGATGAGAGACTCTTCCCCTGTTAGGAATAGATCGTCGACATATAGCAGTAGAATCACAGGTGCATTGTTCATGACTTTGTAGTAAAGATTTGGATCTGCATGAATTTTGGAGAAACCGAGTCTGATTAGATAGTTGTCTATTCTGGCATACCAAGCTCTTGGAGCTTGCTTGAGTCCATATAAAGTTTTCTTTAGTATGCAAACATGAGTGTCTCTGGAATGTGTACTTCAAACCCTTGAGGTTGTTCAATGTATACTTCTTCTTCGATTGCTCCATTGAGGCAAGTTGTCTTTACATCCATCTGATGTAAACTCCATCCCATGGAAGCGGCAAGAGACATGATAGCTCTAATGGAAGTATATCTGGAAACCAGAGAAAATGTTTCGTCATAGTCTTCTCCCTCCTTCTGGGAGAACCCTCTAGCAACGAACCTTGCTTTATATTTGTCCACGCTTCCGTCTACTACATGTTTGATCTTATATACCCATTTTGAAGTTACTACTGATTTTTCTTTAGGTCTAGGCACAATTCCCCATACATCATTTTTCATGATGGATTGGTGTTCTTCTATCATGGCTTCATTCCATTGTTTCTTATGAACTGCCTCTTCAAACGTGGTAGGTTCTTCGTCTAGAAGCTTTGTCATACATGCTGCATAGCTGGAGAATATTTTGGGCTTCTTACTTTTTCTGAAGGTCCCACTTGGGGCCTTGAGTCTCTCTGCTTCTTGTAGGGTAGCTTCAAACCAAGTTGGTCGTTTCTTGGTCTTAGGTACAGTGTCTGAATCAATGGTCTCACATGGTTGCATCGGATGATCAAGTTGTTCATTTTCTTCATTCTGGTTTTCTAAAAGACATGTGCCTTCTTCAATAGGCTCTTCATACTATTCTTCTTCTATAGTCTCTTCTATGGATTTCTTGAAAGCCATCTTTTCATTTAAGGTCACGTCTCTGTTGAATTCAATCTTATGTTGTTCCGAGATATAGATTCTATAAGCCTTGGATGATTCACTATATTCCACAAATATGCCCTTCTTTCCTGAGGGTTCTAATTTATTCCTTTTGTCCTTGGAAATGTGAAAGTAAACAGGGCATCCAAAGATTCTTAAGTTTTCCACATTAGTTTTATTTCCTGAGAAGGCTTCTTTTGGAGTCATGTCCTTCAATATGCGGTGAGGACTTTTGTTTTGAACATATATTGTTGTCATGGTTGCTTCTCCCCATAAGAACATAGATAAACCTTGATCGTTTAGTAGTGCCTTCATGATTTCTTCAATAGATTTGTTCTTCCTTTCTGCTACACCATTTTGTTGAGGATTATGAGGAACAATCAACTCCCTCCTAATCCCTGTCGATTTCCAAAAGGCCACGAATTCCTTTGATGTGTATTTCCTCCATTATTTGTTCTCGAGGTCTTGATTTTCTTGTTTGTGAGGTTCTCTATCTCTTCTTTGAATTCTTGAAACTTGTTGAATACTTCATCCTTTGTATTCAAGGGATATAGCCAAGTCTTTCTTGAGTAATCATCTATGAAGATTATGCAATAAAGAGAACCTCGTAGAGATTTGACTGGTATCAGACCGCAAACATTTGAATGTATTAGATCTAGAATCTCCTTAGATATGTTGTTGCTGCTTGGGAATGGTTTCTTGATATTCTTTCCAAGAGCACATCCTTTGCAGATTCCTTCATGCGTAGACTGTAATTCTAGTATTCCTTCAACTATGTTTTTGAGAAAAGACAATGCTTGATAGTTAATATGAGCGTACCTTCTATGCCAAAGTTCATTGGGATTGACTTCATCATGTACAAGAGATTTTTCATTTTGTTCTAGTAGTCTATATAGATTTCCTTCACGGGTTCCAATAACCCTAGCATTCTCTATGTTGGAGTCTTTGTGCCAAGATAACACTTTTCCATCTATGAAAGCTATTTTGTTTCCTTTGTCTTCTAGGAAAGATATGGATACAAGATTCTTTTCTAAACCAAGTACATATAAGACATTGCTCAAATGAACATTGTTACTTGTTTTCAACTTGACAGAGGCTTGTCCAAATCCTTCGACTGGGTAAGTGATTTTGTTTCCAAGCTCTACCTTGTACGATGTTTTCCTTTCATTTAGATTTGAGAGTCTGGATTGATCTATCGTCATATGCCTAGAATATCCACTGTCAATTATCCACATGTCATCTTCAATCGTTCATGTGAGTGATGAGTAGTGTAGATGACTAGTCTTTTCATTCATGACTTCGGTTGACTGGTGACTGGTCACGATTTGATCCAAAACTTCAACCTTGACGTTTCTGCCTTCTGAGAGTGCCAAGAGGTGCGTTGGACTAGGGCGCACTTGAATACCTTCTTCTTGATCAAGATGTTCCATCATAAGGTGTTGGATCAGGGTTTTAGGGTTTTTGCAACTGCTAGTAACCCTAACAGCAATGTCTTGGAAGTTGCTCCCGCTAGTAAACCCTAGAAACAATGCTTCAACGAGCTTAATATCCTAATGGCTATGCTTCATTCCAGTGGTTAGACTGAATGAAGGAGGTGTGGGCCCATAACCTGTTAGAATGTGCTAGTTTAACCATAGACAATATCACTATTGTCACCCAACCATAGGTCGAAGCCACCCCCGAGAACCTTGACCTTGACAAAGAGAAGAATCCTGGTAGCAAACCAATAGCCAAGCAAGGCTAATGCACCAAAGAATAAGTAACCAAAGCTGATCAGAGAGTCCAACCCAAAAAGATAGAAACAATAGACTTCAGAACTGGTGACAACACCTTCTCTAGGACTTCCACACAAGACTGCCAAACTACAGTGCGCACAAGACTACCAAACTGTGATCCTGAGAATTGTGTGTAAAGTGAAGACTGGCACCCTGTATTTATACTAGCTCTGGCAGACTGCCTGGGCCGACTTGTCATTCTGGGTACTAATTAATCCATATTAATTATCTCTCTTAGCCGAAAACTCTTCTAGGGTTATATTCACTTCTTTTCTTGCTTCTAGAATATTCTAATCTTGTCAAAGGTCACAATGGAGGTCGATACCTCTCGAAGCTACCATAATATCAACAATAACTCCCTTCCCCATTTTAGTACTAAAATCACCGACAATTTCAGTGTCATGTATTGTTGTTTATCTTTGGATTTTGATTGTTATCTATGTAATTTCTACAATAATATCATACTGCAATTCCATATTCCTTCCTTAAGACTTTGTTCCACATTAATACTCTCATTCTAGTTGTAACTATTGTAGTGCATAATTCCACATGCATAGAATTTGTGAGACATAGTTTATAAGGCATTATCCATGTCAAAAGATTTGTCGACAATTCCCTAGATTGATGTGGTGGCATCACCTCTTGAGCTTGAGCTTAAGGAAATTGGGCTTAGTTGTGAAATTATTCCCAATCTTTAAACATACATTATATGCCTTCAAAAACAAAATAATGGAACTTAATAAAAGGATAGAAACCATGGACAAGTCTAAGTGGTGTATTCTTTCACATGGTATCACAACATTTAGATGTTATGATGACATTTATAATTCATGAAGACCATTACAAAACTTTTTAGCATGATCTTTTCCTAACATAATCTTCACGGGGGTCTAGGTGATGAATGTCATGTAAGGCAACCACTCACTTGTAAATTTACCACCATCCACATTTAATGAGAAACACTAGTAGAGGAATAGAAGGAATGATCTCCTTACTCAATAATCATGAGGAATAAGATCATGAATTCCTTTGCCGCATATTCTCACTTAATGACAAAGACAAGTAGATAAATATTGAGAGTTCTGAAATAATTCAACAATTATAAGCATAAATGTATAGATACATATGCTCTACCTTCCCACTAGGTGTATTCAAATGTGTGACAACATGATCTAAGGCTTAACACTCACTAGTGAAAAATGAGGGTACAACCTCTATTTTATTTCACCTTTCAAAAACTCACCATTCAAGTTGTTTACATACTCCTTACATTATAATGTACACATATTCTAGGGGTCAAAAGTGGTTTATTACACCCTATAATTTCCCTGGAGATTACAAGGCATGTTTTAGATTCTTATATGGATTCCCAACATTTGATGTTTTAGACCTAGTTATTTTGGACAAATTGATTAGTGATCTATAAGTTTTAACCAATATATGTTATATAAAATAAACTTGCATTACTTCATGCTTTAATTTAAGAAACTTTGCATCAATGGCGACATTGTAATATTTTATTTGAAATCTCCTAATAAAATAAATGGATTTCATGATTTAACATGTTTATATTTTGTGATGAGATGTAGTCCAAATAAACTGTATTCAAAGCCCTCGGTGGTTTATTAATTGAAGTCTTGCATGTCCACATTGTCCTTGTATTTATGTCTATCCTTCTAGGAGGGATTGGGACATAGTATTTGAAACCCTTAGTGCCTTATTAATTATTGCATCTTCTTCTCTTTGTTTCCTATCATGTTTCCTCTCCACATTGTTTGTCCTTTTTTATCCCTTTCAAAGAGTGATCTATCTTCAAACTTTTGCCTTTAAAAGATGAATTATTCAAAGTTTTTCCTATTTATAAAGCAAACTGGTTTGTTTTTTCAGGATGATTCCAAAAATTACAGATCTATTTCTAGATTCTCAACTTGGTCAAACTCCCCATTTTTTCTTACTCGATATTAAGAATTATTTCATCCTCATTTATTTGATCTTCTATTATTAAAGGAAAATGAGTTTTTCCTGTAATATCCCTCTAATTCTACATGCATTTATTCCCACCCAAATTTTTTCCCTACTTATAAATTATGATTATCTTGAAGGTTTTTCCTCTATCAAAATTTTTTTAAATTTTGATTTTTCTAAAATTTCATTTTTTCTTTTAATAATTACTTTAATATTTTGCAACAATCATCAACAAAATAGTCATATTAATATCACCAATTAATAACAGTTGAACATTATTTCACCCTAGTATGGTTTTGTACCAAGTTAAATTACCTATGAAGATTTCTATAGCTTTTGGGAGACTCTTTTCAAAGTTTATCTCAACACATATTTCTTCATTATCTTTTACTATGATTATATAATTTCCCAATTAGTTTCAATGGTTTCTAGTGGTATAGTATCCTAAAATATTAAAGGATGAAACACCAACCTTACGAGACTAGGGTTGCTAATAGGACAACTTCTTCAAGGTGAAGGTTAAAGTCCATTACTTAGTTATTCTAGTACAAACCATAAAGGTCACCCTTAATTCGATTGTAGATTTGGGTCATTAAAAATTCCAACAACAAAATCAATTGTTGATTTTGCAACTAGGCTTTCTAAAAATCCAAGCCAATAATCATATTACGTTCAGAGAACCATAAGAACCTATAAACCATAGGCCTCCTTGAAAATTTATGTCCATGACCTTTTTTAATCTCAAATGAATCCAAAAACACCTTTTCCACAATGATAAGTTCTAACATGTGTAACGTATGCAAATCCCTTGCTAGGAAACATTACTACAAAAATGACTTAACACCTAACTCTGATATCAATTTAATATGCAGAGATATGCATCACATGACACACAACTCATGTTACCATCAATAATTATAAATTCATGAATGAAAAATGTTAAATCATACACATCATCTTTCAAACATTAAATTACAGAGTAATATGCAACAATAAAACACAACATTTAACAGTATTTAAACACAATGACCAAATCAATTGTCTTTATAATGAAATGTTACCAACTGGATGCATATGAAGGACATTCCTCCCAACTGTAGGATCTGCTACTCCATTTATTTCAATAGTAGGCCACCCCCGTGCTATGGATATGAATATGCAATGAGCTATGGTTCTCATGGCTAGCCACTATCCTCACACAACCATTACCCAAATTTCTAATTCTAACAAAAATTTCAATCCACCAACTCTCTTTCCCATCAACCTGCACAACCCAAGGAATGAGATCCCCTTCTCTTCCACACAGTCCCTTGGGCTATCCCACTTTCCTCCAAGAATCCCACACATGGTCGGCTAGGAAATCTCTTAGCCAGGAACTCTACCAGAGTACTCACAACATCCAGCTCAAGGATATTGAGTAGTCTCCTTAACAGGGAAATCACTTAAAAGAGGCACACAACCTATATTATAGGCACATAGCCTACATTTCCAACATAAAACTTAGCCCTCTCATGGATTTTCTCATACATAGCAAGGCTGGTGCGCTTTTCTAGCACCCTAGTCTCACCCGCTGTCAGAAAATCGACATTATAAAACTTGTTGTCTCTCTGAATTGAATTTTCGTTTTCCCTTCCTCCATGATTTCTTGACTCTCACACTTCCATAATATTATTGCTTGACTCTGAAACTTCCCTCATCCTTTCTTGTACTCATCCCATGATGTCATAACTAGGTGAGTTGACTACATCACCCAACTTCTTACATGAATTCGATGATTGAGTGTCTAATAAGTCAAAGAAGGATTAGATTAATGACACATTAACTTAACAAAATGACATGGTTTTTCCCTTTCACCCCCTTTATCCCCCTGTCTTATGGTATCATAGCCCCTTGATGTTACCATCCATCTTGTATCGCAACCAACAATATATTTTTATTAATAATTCCAATCTACAATTTACACAGCTCAATGCTCAGCCATATTGATTAGTACATGATCTCTGACCCAAAACATACTGATTCTCCAACCTAAATCACATTTGCATAATTATATTACAATTTACGAGGACTAAGACTTGGGATGTTACATCCCCTGCCACTTTGTTTTACACTATCCTCAATGCAAACCACTATACAGGTGTACATACATATTACAATGCTAAGCTCTATAGCCCTTAATCAACATATATGATCATTGGCCTAATATCACACAAGAAATCCAACCCAAAAAATATATGCATAGGCTCCCCACCCAAGACATATATACATAGGCACTCCAACCAAAATCACAAATAATGATTTCATAGTTCAGTAACTCTTGTGGAAATTCCAACTAGCAATCTATGATTCCCCTCGGTCTTCACAACCCAAGGAATTTTACCCCCTTTTCTCCTCATCAGTCCCTTAGGCTATACCACTTCCCCCAGGGCTCTAGTACAGACCATCTAGAAAGTATCAGAGTTTCCACTCCAGGAACTCCAGCTACAATAATTTCATAATTTATCGATTCCCACAACAATTCAAACTAATAGGATCTAATTCCCCTCAACCTCCACAACCAAAGGGAGTGTACCCCCTTTTCTACACTGCAGTCCCTCATGATGTCCCACTTCCCTCTAGGGCTCTAG
>ML804153.1:61501-78220 GCA_009831015.1 Picea engelmannii | reverse complement strand
TAATTACTACCCTCAGCTGCACACCAAAACACCTTACAACTCCACCTTGTTACTTAGGTTTTAGGTTTTAGGGGGGTTTAGAGGGTTTTAGGTTTCTGGGACCAAACTGGCCGGTTTATGACCAAACCGGTCGGTTTATTCATAAACCGGCCGGTTTGGTCATAAACCGGCCGGTTCCGTCTTAAACCGGTCGACCGGTTGGGTTTTTCAACCGGTTCGACCCGGTCTGTCATCTAACCAGTCAAACCGGCCGGTTTCGGTTTCGGTTTACCGGTTTTTAAAACTATGGATGGAACAAGTCTACTAGACTTTACATATTCCATATCTTTTCTCTTCAGCTATTCCTATAGCATACATTAAGAAAATATACATGTTATAGCCATTATCATATAAAAATTATCTTATTCATAGGATTTCTCAACTCCAAAATATAAACATGTATTCAAAATAATTTTGCACTGATAATCCAATACTTATCTATATGGTTATCACGTGCTTCACAAAGCATCCACGGGAAATAATTCATCTCACTGTCCCTTTTTTGACACACACTCATGATTCCAACAACCATGCCATATTCATTCTCAAATTTTCTATTCCTTTCTATACCCTCCCTCTAGGTTCAAGCAGCCCCTTCATTGCTACATTGTCCCTTGGGAAATCCATCTTGCCAATGCTTTCATGTGCAAGGAGGGAACCAACATAATACTAAACATTCGCTAGTAGTCTATAAAATGTGGCAACCATAGGGTTAAAATGTCATAACAATGAACTTCTTCCCAAGATTTCCTAGTTCAATAGTTATTATCTCATCTATATCACACACATACAACGATCATGAGATATCATCATAACAATTTCATTTATTAATTTTTATATAGGAAATACAATTTCCTAAGCATGAGATTCCTTATCATAATGTATAAGTATCGGTATTTCGTCTACGATTACACCATTTCCATATCCAAAGACCACTCTACCTGCAATCTTTTTCAAATTTAATTCAACTGAACAAACTTTTAGTATTTATACACATCTTCCTTTCATAGCAACATTCCCAATCATCCCATGAAGTGATCTCAAAAGTGTATCATACTATCAATTCAATCGTTTTAGTTGTTACTTATATCAAATAGAATGAAACTATCATTCATTACCCATGCATTATCGAGCACACCAAGCTTTTCATAATGCAATCAAATATTCTACCAACAAGCTAATGTGCCAAAATTGATGGCCACATCTCTACAATGCATCCTTGCACCAACTCTAGAATACCACATATTTATATCATGTATTCGACCATGCAAATTGGAAGGTCTAGACAATGCCTCAACACACCATTCATACTCTTCCCAATTACTTGTTCGATAATTTGGATACCTTCCTCTTCAACCAAAACAAAACACTAGGCATGTGTTCTTTAGTGTCAGTAAAGAGGTTGCATTCCAAACATCAATTTTAAATAGGGATACCACTAAACATTTGAACAAGAATATGGCCCTTCCATTCCAACGACATCATGGTCTCACACTTGGCTAGCTCTATTGACATCGATTTCTATAATAGGGGTATATATCATGACTAGCTTGGTTATGAAATCATAACCAATATAACATGACATGCTATTAAATTTTGACATGATTTCATTCAAGCATTAAATAATATTTATACGTTCAAGGCCCTTTGCATTTACCACATCTACTCGAATGTCATGCTCATAGTGCATATCAATTAAAATATTGAATTTTGATTGAGGTAACGCTTACCTCAATTGCCTTCAACATTTATGCACTTTGTACTCAACTTTTTGTCTTTTCTATGAACTTCGAAATTCATTTTCCATCAACAACTTACAAAATGCACTTCGTCGAAGTCCAAAATGGTCTCCATTGCCAAACTTCAAAAAATTTCTTTGGCAAATTCAAAATTTCTTCTCAATCATTGAACTACAAAATGCACCCTTTTTTCTCTGAACTTAGAAAAACTTCCTTTTTTGGTGAACTCCAAAAAATATCATTTTTTGGCGAACTCTAAAAAAATCATTTTTCGGCGAACTCTAGAAAATTTTATTTTTTGGCAAACTTCGAAAAACCTTCAACGACGAACTTCGAAAAACTCTGTTTTTGGCCAACTCCAAAAAACTTCATTTTTCAATGAACTCCAAAAAACCTCCTTTTTCATAGAACTCTGAAAAACTTCCATCGGTGAACTTGGATTTTTGTTTGTTGATAAAATTGTTTAACTTAGAAGTTTTGACCAAATCCGTGATGGTTTCATACTACTAATTTCAAGATCAATTGCAACCTCGACCATTGATTCACCGAACTCGATGCCATGACCCATTCCTTTTTCCACCATGGACCCTATCAATCCACATCATGAGTAAAATCCATGTCACCATATGTATGTAATTTTTCAAAATCCAAAAAAAATCAAAAATTTATAATTTTCATATTTTTTTTTCTTTTTTCAACTGCCATGGAAACTATAATCTTAGCCTCCCCTCACTAAACCTAACTCTATATCTTGCATATCAATGTAATTGATCACTTCTTTAATGATTTTAGGGTATCCCTTTTTCAATCCAATTCAAAGAAATCTAGTAGACTAGGATGGCCTCAAGGACATATTTTACAAGAACAAGGTGAGCACCATAAGGTAGCCATTTGTTGAACCAAATGTTCATTTTTCTTTAAATCTTTGCTAAGATCCATTACCAGTCTCCCTTTTGTTAAAGGTTTGCTATTAATTGGAATCCTAAATACTTGAGATTAACCTCAAATGTCGAGGTCATAAAAGAGAAATTTTGGGTTAAGTAGTTCTTTTCATTCTCAGAGACACCTCGACTTATTACCAAATACTTGGAGGAGTTTATTACCATTCATGTGGTTGTGTAGAACAAGTCAAATGTTTCTTTGATTTTATCCACCATATGTTTTGATCCATCATAGAAAATTAAGATGTAATCCAAAAAAATTAAGCGTGAAACATAGCAAGAATTTCTAATTATAATACCTTTAAAGGAGCCATGTGTTGTAGCTTCCTTGAGCACCCTGCTCAAACTTTCTTCTACTAGGAGGAAGAGTAGAAGGGAGAGAGGGCATCCTTTTCATATGCATTTCTTAGAGTTTAAAAAAGGTGAGGTCGATCCATTGATTAGAACTACAAAGGTCATTGAGCAAATGCAAGCCATAATTCAAGCCACAAAGTGTACACTGAATCCTAGATGCATTAGAATGAGTCAGAGGAAAATATTAATGAATCTATCAAATTCCTTGGATGGGTCAACCTTGGTTATCATGGACTTCAAATTTATTTGTATTTTTCTATGTGTAACCCTTCCTAAGAGACATTGATTTCCTTCTGTATTTGGTGCCCTTGAAGTAATCCAAACTGCTTCAAAGAGACATGCTTAGAGAGAGTTTATTTTATCATATGAGAGATGATTTTGGATATAATATTATATATATTATTATAGAGTGATATTGGATGGAAGTTTTCAAAACTTGTGGTGTTGTCTACCTTTGGTATAAGTGAAATGAATGTAGTACTGAAGGAAATCAATACCTTCATTAAGAGACGAGTTGCTTCTACTAACCTACAAATATTTTCCTCAATGAACTCATAGAAAGTTATAAATAATTCTATTGGAAAACCATTTGGACCTAGTCTCTTATCCTTATGAAAGCTATGAAGGGTTTGAGCAATTCCTCTTTCAATACTTCTACCATGAGATGTTGGTTATATTCTGAATTCATAATTCTAGGGATGAATCTAGATATTCTAAGAGTGGCATCTATTGTGGCTTTGTTGTTCTCTTTGAAAATATTTTGGAAATGAGAGACCCTTTCAAAATAAATTTCATTGAAATGTTTAGACTAGGACGTGTCTCCTCTATTGATTTTCTTGACTCGGTTAGAATTTTTCCTACAATTTGTGAACCATTGGAAGAATTTCATGTTTTCATATCCATCCTTGAACCATGTTTCCCTTATTTTTTGGCACTGTTATCCCCGATTTTTAGGGATAACTAGGAGATCATGTCTCGAGGCCCACAGGGGTCCTAGACATGGAGTACCGAGAGAACGATTGACCTGAGCATGGCCCTGGAGGGCCCATCCTTTTCTTCTTTCATCAGATCCATCTTGTCAGAAGCAACAACATCCATCACCATCGGCTTGGTCTTGTATCAAAGAAGGCTCTTGGTCCATGAGGTAATTGGTCCAGGTATCATGGTATGTGTCACTTTTGATCATTATAACCTTTGGATATATGCGTCTGACTCCTTTTGTCTCTGACGACTTCTTGGATCTTACATTAACCCACTTGACCATGTTTGGGGAGATTGACAGAGTGTCCTAGCAAGCCTGTACCCATGGGTTTTGGTTTGCCATCGGGGGGATTTATGAAGGGCCATCGTCCGCTCCCATCATACCATCACTTTTTCATCTTATCTCCCTCTCATTTATCCCATTCCCCTAGTCCAGGCATTGGATTGACCTGTTTGTAGGGTTGCACCTTATCTTGTGGGAAGAAGGGGCTAAAGGCCCAGAAGGTAAAAGCAGCTGGTAAAAGATAAAATCCTAAAAAAAAAAAAAAACCTCGAGATGCCTCGCCTAGGGATCCCTGAGAAGGAAATAAAAAGCCTCTCAGCAAGAAACAAGAGGGATCCGGAAAATAATAAACAAGACCTAGCCAAGAGGATAGGGGGTCTCATCATGAGCCAGCCTATTAGGTTCATGGGTACCTAACAGTATGACATTGCCACTATCTGGTTACCACGCCAGGGCAATGACCTTTGGCTGCATGGCCAAGGGAAAGGGGGTCTCATCACGAGCCAACCTTCGCATCTCTGTGAAAGTACTTGTGGGTAACATTGTTAGCTCTGGTCACCATGCCAAGGCAGTGTCCTCCAGTTAGACCTTGAACAAAAAGAAAAATAAAGAAAGAACAAAGGCAAGAACGGGCTTGGAAAAAATTGCATCCATGACGGGTACAACTCGCCTTCTACAAAGGCACCCACAGATAACATTATGCATCCCTGGCTCTCACTCACCCACTTGTCTGGACATCCCCTAGCCACAACACCTCATTTACATGGCTTGGATGAAACCTTCCTGGGAGCTTCCCTTCTCTTGTGGATACAAGCCCAATAAGATGTCCTGTCCTTTTCTTCGATCTTGTATTGTGGATTTTTGTAATGTCTTTGAGCTGTTGAATGATGTATCAAGGTTTTTATGCATGTGTTTGATAATATGAATGATGAAATGTGATTGAAATTGCTATGATCCCTATGACTAATGAACCCATGGAGGGCGTAGTTTTTTATGTACAGGATCATGCCCGACGGACAGGTACCATTTGGACCAGTACACATGGGGAGATGATTAGTTCGGACCTCCATGGGGCTGAAGAGCCCATCAGATGGTTGCTGAGACCCTGTCAGAGGGGCAGAGACAGGATAGTGTTTGACCAAGGTTTTTCACCAGAGAAGAAGAGGACGTTTCACCAGAGGCACTTTGGCAGAGCCCAACCTAGGGGGAATGACCCCTTTTAAGTGGAACGTTGGCCTTGGAAGGATCAGAGCGTTCCCATCCTTACCATGATGTCATCCAGCTTCATGGTCATTCTTGGAGGCAGACTGGGCAACAATGGCACGTGTGGCATGTTGGAGAGGCCCCAGGGGGGCTAACATTTTTCTCCTGGATGTATCATCTGCCCTAAAAGGGGATAGCACCTCCCTTGAAGGGGATTTTACCTTTATTACAACTCAGTTAGGGTTTTAGTTTGACAATTCAATGTAAAAACAATATTCTGGTCTTGTCGGCCATTTTTTATGACCTAAAATTAATTAAGGTCATTGATACACTATATATTAAGGGTTTTTACTCTCATTTTGACATAACACATCACTCACTCATTAGTGAGGTTTGATTTTTGCGCCCTACTTGGGTAAATTTGTTGGTTTAGTGAGGCGCACTTGTTGAAGGAAGGCATTTCTTGGCATTTTTGGCATTTCTCTTGAAGGAAGGTTTACAACTAGGGTTTGCATACTATTTTCATGATGATATGTAAGTGTTTTTTTCTGCAAAACTTCTTAATTGGATGGTTGTAGTCTTATATTCTTGCATATGTTTATAATTTGTTGATTAAAAACCCTAGGTGACAAGCACACAAGTAGGTCCTTGTTTCATGTCCCCTAAAAGAGAAATTTTCAACCATTGAAGAAGGAAGGAAGAGCCTAGCCATAGCTACACTCTTATTGATTCTTCTCCCTAAGATAGACGTACACTCTGAAGTCAAGAAGGAGGAGAGGTCCTAGGCCTAGGTTATCTACACCTAGGGTCGTCCTACTTCTAGGGTTTGGTGATAGAGCCTTGCCTTAGCAACACTCTCCCTCACCACACTCTCTAGTCTTGATTTATCTTTTATGCTAGCCATTTTTTCCAAGTTGACCTAAGGAAGGAGGAGAGAGCACGAGAACTTGCTTTAGCAACACCGGAGTGAGCCTCTCTCCCCTAGGGTTTTGATTCTGAGGCCCTGCCATAGCAACACTTTAGAACCCTTCCCTCCAGTCCTTAGTTTCCTTCAACCCTTGTGTCCTCTTCTAAATTGACTCCATTAACCCTTAGGCATTGATCTTAGACCTCCAGCGTTGAAGTGAAAGTGATCAAACAACTCTCAAAACCTTTTCTAAATTGAAACCCTAACTAACTACTAACCTTAAGAAAGCTGACATCACCCTTGGTTATTTCATCTTGACGCAACATTTTTCATTTTATGGGCAATTGAATGGTGTTTAAAGCATTTATTTAATAAGGGATTGACTGGACACATTGATTGCTACATCATCTTGATATTTATTGGTGAAGTGATATTATTTCATTGCTATATTAACAAACATTGACTTAGTCAATATTTCTTGTTATAATTGCTTATATAGTGATATCATATAGTCTTATGAAGTATTAACCCATTAATCATAGTCTGCATATATATTGTTTTTTTGTTTCTTCGTTCTGGGTAGGTGTTCTTCTTTGGGCCTACACTTCATTATTGGTTGTTTAGCCAGGACTATCTGTTTTTGTGGTGACCTGTGAAGGGGGGACTTTACTTTGACTTTTAAACCTTTGCCTCTTCAAAACTCCAGGTTACCGGGGACGTCTCCCCTGGGCCTAACCTCCCTAAAGAGAAAGAACCTCCCCATCATGGTGAAATTAGGTGGGATAGGTTCTTGTTACGCCAGTGTGGCCTTCTACTTTATAGCCATTTGACCTAGCTACAAACTGTGCGATAACATTTTGGCGCCGTTGTCGGGGAACACTGAGTCAATTCTCCTCAAATGAAAAATCTTTTTGGTAAGCCTTGCCTCAGAGACTTTTTCTTACAATCTTACCTAGCGACTCCAGTACGGTGTTTTTCCCCTTTTCTTTGGTAGTTTCGAGTAAACTATCTGGAGACTCCACAAACTAAAAGGAGATTCAATAATGCTCCTTTGTCTTTCAGAAGGAAGCCTCCCTTAAAGTCTCCTGTTGTCAAATCATGTTTTGGGAAGAGCCTTCCTTTAAGAATCATGTCTAGCTCTCAGACCACTACAACGAACCCAACCAACAATCAAAGACAATGGTCATCTACCCTTTTGAGGCCGTTAGATATGTCAGCCATACTAGGCTACCCTAGGCAAATGCCACCCAAGTATGAGAAGTGGTTGCCTAAATTCACCGGTACTGATGCAATCAGTGCCGAAGAGCATATGAGCAACTTTTGGGCATCATTTCAGCTTCACCCCATCAGTGATGATGTTGAAGATCTAGTCATGAAGTTGTTCTCCTCTACTCTTTATGATGCCTCAAGGCGCTGGTACCTAAGCCTCCCCGATGGAAGCATCAAAACCATGGATAGACTTGAAGAGGCCTTTCTCAAAAGATGGAGTATCAAAGAAGACCCTAATATTCTTCTCACATGACTGAATAATCTTGCCAAATATGAAAATGAGTCCATTCGGGAGTTCCACACCAGATTCGAGACTTTTCTACAAAGAATTCCCACAAGCCATCACCCAAAGGATCACTACCTTGTCCATATTTACACCAAATCTTTCAATGGCCAACTATAGTATCTTCTTAGAGACTTTACCCCCAGTCCATTCAAGAAGCCCAAGAGCTCGCTACCAAGATAGAAGGGAATCTCCTTTCATCTAAAATTGAGCCTTTTGCTAACCCAAGGGGAAGAATAGACACTAAGCAAAAAATATTACACAATGTTGAGCCTACTTCGGATCTATGCACCAGTATCAGTAAGCTACAATCCTCCATGGATGGCATCATAAAGAATCAAGAGGAAATGATGAGCAGGATTGTCAAGCTTGAAAAGTCTCAGATCCAAGCACCCAGGGCCCCGTACAAAGGACAATTCCAAAAATGGAGCCAATTTTACAAACCGAAGAATGAGCTTGAAGTTCCAAATACATTGGCCCCTACAAACGTTGTTGATGAAAATCCTTGGTGCTTGGAGTGCAATGAAGAACATTGGGAGCATGAGTGTCCTTACAACGTTGGCCATCAACAAGTCAACAACATGGATTGTTTCATGGAGTTTCCTCAGATAAATATGACGGATACAGAACATCAGGAAGCCGTGAAGGAAGCAGCCAGAGCAGCAAGGATGGTGGTAATAAACAACCTGGATTAGGAATCACGAGAAAAGATAAATAAACAAGAATTTCAGGTATACAGAAGAAAGAACTCGAAACAACCTCATGTTGATCAAGCAAAGCCCCCACCCCTGGAGATACTTCTTCCCAAGACATCCAAGGCTGGTAAGGTTGACCTAAATTTTGACTTCGAAGGGGTGCTATCAAAGATGAATGTAAATGCCCCCCTGAGAGAAGCAATCAAGATCCCATCCATCAAGGAATGCTTTGATACTTTCTTTTCGGGATCAGATGAGCCTATGGACCCCCCTATTATGTTGCAATCTGACCATTTCAGGGTCCAATATGGTGAAAACCCTCCTTTCTTCATGACTTTGACAATGAATGACAAAAATATCAACAATTGCATGCTAGATATAGGTGTTGGCGCCAACATGATGTCACTCAAAGTCATGCAACAAGTGGGTTTGAAGGTCACACGACCTTACATGAATGTATGTGGTTTCAAATCTAAAGCAATACCCACACATGGGGTGGTTGAAAATGTTGAAGTGTGCCTAAAGGAGTATCCAAAAAAGATAGTCCATATTGACATTGTGGTGGTTGATGTCCCAGATGTGTGTGGAATATTATTATCTAGGAAGTTTGGTGCAATGTTAGGTGGCTCCCTTGAGATGGACCTTACATTCTTGCGATTACCTTTGAAAAACGGAACGGTGGGACGTCTACTCAATGTGACAATAACTGGAGACCATGTGCAGGATATTATTCACCCCATCAATAATGACAAAGCGCAGAACGAGATGATACAAACTCTTCAAAAGTATTCTCTAGAATACATGCCCTTTGCAACAGAGGAGGACTTTTATCAGATCAAATGGCCCAAGAAAGAAGAGTACCAACAACTCCTAGATGAATTCAAGAACAAAGAAATTGAGACGATAAAGATTTTAAAGAAACATGAAGATGATGTACAGATCCACCTGTCTCAACAAGAAGTTTTTACAGCAGAAGCCCACCCACCTCCCTCAATACAATACACCAGGGTTGTTCAAGGAACGACCAAATACAAAGTCAGAAAGTATAAAAAGGGAGATATGGTATGGATGTGGGATACCCATAAAGGAGAGCCAACTAATGTAAAGGGAAGCACACAGTCATGGCTCAGACCCTTCAAGGTTGGAATGGAATCAGTTGATAACTCATACTACCTATCCACTTTAGAAGGAAGAAGGCGCCCATTACCTATCAGCGAGCACATCCTTAAGCCCCACCAAGGTGGGGAGACCTAACTTCATGGGTAAGTACATGTAAGTAGGCATTCTTCGTATATTATACCATTTTCATTTCATGTTAGTTTGCTTTCACATTCGCATATTGATTGTGTTATTTAGTTTATATATATATGTTGGGGTGGCATTACCACCCCATTTTTGTTACTGATGCCCCTATCAAGTTGAGCAGGTCTGCAGGTCATGCCAGAGATGCTGAGGTTCTCATGCGCTCTACGGTGAGCACATGTCCCCGAGTTGGAGCCAGATGTTATCTCCGATTTCTAGGGATAACTAGGAGATCATGTCTCGAGGCCCACATGTCCTAGACATGGAGTACCGAGAGCAGGATTGACCTGAGCATGGCCCCGGAGGGCCCATCCTTTTCTTCTTTCATAAGATCCGTCTTGTCAGAAGCAGCAACATCCATCACCATCGGCTTGGTCTTGTATCAGAGAAGGCTCTTGCTCCATGAGGTAATTGGTCCAGGTATCATGGTATGTGTCACTTTTGATCATTATAACCTTTGGATATATGTGTCTGACTCCTTTTGTCTCTGATGACTGCTTGGATCTTACATTAACCCACTTGACCATGTTTGGGGAGATTGACAGGGTGTCCTAGCAAGCCTGTACCCATGGGTTTTGGTTTGCCACCGGGGGGATTTCTGAAGGGCCATCGTCCGCTCCCATCATACCATCACTTTTTCATCTTATCTCCCTCTCATTTATCCCATTCCCCTGGTCCGGGCATTGGATTGACCTGTTTGTAGGGTTGCACCTTATCTTGTGGGAAGAAGGGGCTAAAGGCCCAGAAGGTAAAAACAACTGGTAAAATATAAAAGCCTAAGAAAAAATAAAACCTCGAGATGCCTCGCCTAGGGATCCCCGAGAAGGCAATAAAAATCCTCTCACCAAGAAACAAGAGGGATCCGAAAAATAATAAACAAGACCTAGCCAAGAGGATAGGGGATCTCATCACGAACCAATCTATTAGGTTCATGGGTATGTAACAGTATGACATTGCCACTATCTGGTTACCACGCCAGGGAAATGAGCTTTGGTTGCATGGCCAAGGGAAAGGGGGTCTCATCACGAGCCAACCTTCTCATCTCTGTGAAAGTACTTGTGGGTAACACTGTCAGCTCTGGTCACCATGCTAAGGAAGTGTCCTCCGGTTAGACCTTGAACAAAAAGAAAAATAAAGAAAGAACAAAGGCAAGAACGGGCTTGGAAAAAATTGCATCCATGACAGGTACAACTCACCTTCTACAAAGGCACCCACAGATAACATTATGCATCCCTGACTCTCACTCACCCACTTGTCTGGACATCCCCTAGCCACAACACCTCGTTTACATGGCTTGGATGAAACCTTCCTGGGAACTTCCCTTCTCTTGTCGATACTAGCCCAATAAGGTGTCCTGTCCTTTTCTTCGATCTTGTATTGTGGATTTTTGTAATGTCTTTGAGCTGTTGAACGATGTATCAGGGTTTTTATGCATGTGTTTGATAATATTAATGATGAAATGTGATTGAAATTGTTATGATCCCTGTGACTAATGATCCCATGGAGGGCGTAGTTTTTTATGTGCAGGATCATGCCCGATGGACAGGTACCATTTGGACCGGTACACATGGGGAGATGATTAGTTCAGACCTCCATGGGGTTGAAGAGCTCATCAGATGGTTGATGATACCCCATCAGAGGGGCAGAGACAGGACAATGTTTGACCGAGGTTTTGCACCGGAGAAGAAGAGGACGTTTCACCAGAGGCAGTTTGGCAGAGCCCGACCTAGGGGGAATGACCCCTTTTCAGTGGAACGTTGGCCTTGGAAGGCTCAGAGTGTCCCCATCCTTACCATGACGTCATCCAACTTCATGGTCATTCTTGGAGGCAGACTGGGCAGCAGTGGCATGTGTGGCATGTTGGAGAGGTCCCTGGGGGGCTAACGTTTTTCTCCTGGATGTCTCATCTTCCCTAAAAGGGGCTAGTGCCTCCCTTGAAGGGGATTTTACCTTTATTACAACTCAGTTAGGGTTTTAGTTTGACAATTTAATGTAAAAACAATATTCTGGTCTTGTCGGCCATTTTTTATGACCTAAAATTAGTTAAGGTCATTGATACACTATATATTGAGGGTTTTCACTCTCATTTTGAAATAACACATCACTCACTCATTAGTGAGGTCTTATTTTTGCGCCCTACTTGGGTAAATTTGTTGGTTTAGTGAGGCGCACTTGTTGAAGGAAGGCTTTTCTTGGCATTTTTGGCATTTCTCTTGAAGGAAGGTTTACAACTAGGGTTTCCATACTACTTTCATGATGATATGTAAGTGTTTTTTTTTTCTGCAAAACTTCTAGATTGAATGGTTGTAGTCTTATATTTTTGCATATGTTTATAATTTTCTAATTAAAAACCCTAGGTGACAAGCACACAAGTAGGTCCTTGTTTCATGTCCCCTAAAAGAGAAATTTTCAGCCATTGAAGAAGGAAGGAAGAGCCTAGTCATAGCTACACTCTTGTTGCTTCTTCTCCCTGAGCTAGCCGTACACTCTGAAGTCAAGAAGGAGGAGACATTCTAGGCCTAGGTTATCTACACCTAGGGCTGTCCTACTTATAGGGTTTTGTGATAGAGCCTTGCCTTAGCAACACTCTCCCTCACCACACTCTCTAGTCTTGATTTATCTTTTATGCTAGTCGTTTTTTCCAGGTTGACCTAAGGAAGGAGGAGAGACCACGAGGCCTTACTTTAACAACACCGGAGTGAGCCTCTCTCCCCTAGGGTTTTGATTCTGAGGCCCTGCCATAGAAGCACTTCATAACCCTTCTCTCCAGTCCTTAGTTTCCTTCAACCCTTATGTCCTCTTCTAAATTGACTCCATTAACCCTTAGGCACTTATCTTAGACCTCCAGCATTGAAGTGAAAGTGATCAAACAACTCTCAAAACCTTTGCTAAATTGAAACCGTAACTAACTACTAACCCTAAGAAGGCTGACGTCACCCTTGGTTATTTCATCTTGACGCAACATTTTTCATTTTATGGGCAATTGAATGGTGTTTAAAAAATTTATTGAATAAGGGATTGATTGGATACATTGATTGCTACATCATCTTGATATTTATTGGTGAAGTGATATTATTTCATTGCTATATTAACAAACATTGACTTCGTCAATATTTCTTGTTATAATTGCTTATATAGTGATATCAGATAGTCTTATGAAGTACTAACCCATTAATCATAGCCTGCATATATATTGGTTTGTTGTTGCTTCATTCCAGGCAGGTGTTCTTCTTTGGGCCTACACTTCATTATTGGCTGTTTAGCCGAGACTATCTGTTTTGGTGGTGACATGTGAAGGGGGAACTTTACTTTGACTTTTAAACCTTTGCCTCTTCAAAACTCCAGGTTACCGGGGACGTCTCCCCTGGGCCTAACCTCCCTAAAGAGAAAGAACCTCCCCATCATGGTGACATTGGGTGGGATAGGTTCCTGTTATGCCAGTTTGACCTTCTACTTTATAGCCATTTGACCTAGCTACAAACTGTGCGATAACATGCACCACTCCTTTTATTTTTCTAATAATAGCTTCTTCTTCTTTTTTTTCTAGCTAGCAGAGCTCTTGTTTCTACCTATCCTAAATAAATCAAAAACCTTATAAAGAGAGTCTAGATGATATGGTGTATTCTACCTCCCAAAGCAGCCTTTCATCTTTATCCTCTTTGTATTTAGACCACTTGATAGCCATTTGTTTATCCATATGAAGGTTTGAGTGTAATTGAATGGATGTAGAATCTTGATGAAAATTGTTGAAAGGGACCCATGAATTCTTTAGAATTTCGATGAAATCCTCATTTTTTATCCATTATAGGTTTAATTTAAATGGGATAGAGGTATTTCCTATAACAAGGGCCACTTATAGTAGAATTAGGTTGTGGTCGAAGTCCCTTGCTAATGACACCCATTGTTGGATTTTGAGCACATCACCCAATACACATTTTGTAACCAATAATCTATTGAGTTGTTTGGCTATACGAGCATCCCCAGCTCTTCTACTAGTCCAAATTGTCAATGTCAAGCAAGCCAAGTTGCTCAAATATTCAAATAAATAAATATGAGAGAGAATCTGATTGGGCCACTAGCCCCCATATCTTAGAGGTTCCAAGAGTAAAATTCAAATCTCCTACTAAAATTACCATTCCTTGTCAAATCAATAACTTTGAAAAAAATGTTCCCAATAATCCTAACAATCTACATAAGCCCCATAGTTTTTCAAATAGTTGAATAATTTCCCTTGATCGAGACAAACAAGGGAGATAGCCAGTCCTAAATCAAAATCCCATGAATTAGAGAGGTAAAAAATATTTTTCTTCCACCTTCTAACCAACCCTCCTAAATGACCTATAGCTTCCATAAAGTTGAAATCCCATCGTCTAAAAATATTTGAGAGCTTTGGAACAATTTTTCCTCCATCTATCACATCCCTTGCAAGAGAATGGAATCAAGATCATGAGTGTTAATTAACCTCCAAAGGGCCAATTTCTTTGAGAGACTGTTCATCCCTTTGCATTTCAGGGAGAGGAACATCATATGTAAACCTGCCTTAGTGGTAGATGTTCTAAGGGATTCGAGTAAAAATTGTTATCTACCACATTTTACCTCTGGAATTTCCTACTTTTAGCATGTGTATAAATAATATTTTCTGCTTCTTTGCCCACATTTTTTTTTTTGTCTTCTAGGTGTCTAAGGCCACCTCTAAAGGATTTTTCATAAGTTGCAAAGTCCTTGTTGTGTATCCTTTAGAGGAAGTAGAGTCTTCCATGGTTTCCTTACTAGGGGGGTTTGTCGAGGATAGGGAGATGAGTGAAAGGGGTTTTAGGGTGGCATTAAGGGGTTCTACCAACTTGTATAGAGGTATTGGTGAAGAAGGATGGGGCTTTGATAACCCTGATAGGATAAACAAAAAACAAATTCAACAATTATTGTCACATCATCTACATTAACCTCCTAAGATCCAAATTGTAATCGACTAGAGGAATATAGAGGAAATGGTGGGGAAGATGAAGTGCTACTTGGGTAATATGATCTCTCCTTTTTAGACTAAGGGTTCTTCCTGGGAGAATCCCGTTGTTCCATGACTAAGTTTGTTGATAAGGATTCCAGCATTGGAGGGTCACGCACCGAGGAGACATCTAGTGATGTTGAGTGAGCCTTTTATTATGCCGGGAGAGATGATTCTTTGCCAAAGAGAGAAGGTTTTTAGAATCATTATTTTCTAGAGAAAAATAGAGCACACTTCTTGACTAGGTATCCCTACCCATTGCACCTCCTACACTTAAATGATACTCCTTCATAATCCAATTCCTAGTGAAAAAACACATGTTCTTTTCTAATAATGTTGAATCTTCCATGGATTTATATAGGTCTAGGCCCACTATTATCCTTTCTATCCCTATATACCCAGATTCTTGAAAAGAATTATCATCTTTGAAGTAATTTCCTAGAGTGTTTTGTATCTCTTTGAAAACATTCTTAGACCATAGCATCATTGGTAGACCTAGAAATATAATATAGACAAGAGTGTATTTAGTCTATGTCGAATGCACATAAAAATCTAGATGCCATTTTTTTCAAGTATAGAGTCTTAGGGCCCCATTTCATATCTATAAACAATATTGTTTTCATCTTCCAGGGTCCTAAAGGACCAAGAAAGACACCCTCTTACTATAACCATGCTTCATGGTATGTAGCCCAGTAGCATGCCAAAATTATCCTCTGTCAAATTTTTGAGTGAGGTCACTCCCATTCTACGACAAGGAAACCTTCCAACCAACGAGGATTGTTTAAAATCCATAATTTCATTTAACCTTTTAATATCCCCTAATAACATGTTAATTAGCTTATCTTTTCATTTGATGCGCTTCCTCATTTTCATTGGTTCCCTTGGTCCTATGCTTTCAGATCTAGATCTAGTATCTAAGGAGAGGAGTCCACTAATTAAATCACTTATTAGAATTTCCCTAATAAATATAAACCTTGATGCTCTAGAGAGCTATCTTCAATCGAACATGAGCCAAAACCTCTTACTATTTTGTTGGGTTTTTCTCCTGAGTTCGGGTTTTCCCAAGATTTCTTCTATAGACAATTTTGCTAGGTTTTTCTCCCGAGTTCGGTTTTTCCCAGGATAAATCTTGTTTCTATTGTGCATGGCTATTTCTTTGTGCTTTTTTTATTTTCACTATAGTTTTATTTTGGCAGTAATTTTGAGTGTGTAATTAAATTATGATAACAATGGAATTAAAATTTGTTTGAAATCATAAAGTAATAATTATCACATCTGGAAATTAGAAAAATCAACCCCTTGTGCAAAAAGATATTTCTAGATTGAGTCGTGATATTTAATACCACCAAAACAAGGCTATGGTTTGTTGAAAGTGTGAGTTTACTATCTAATGTCACGTTCTCCTTAATTCCTCTAATGTTAGCATGCCCTTCTTTGATTTCATTGCAGGACGAGTGGGTGGAGAGGGATTTGAGGTGACGTGGAAGTCATGGGTGTGTTCATAGATCTACTTCTCATCTAGATTATCCTCCATTTAGTTCATGAGGTCCTACTCCATGGGCCCCAAAGGAGGGAGGAGATCCTGTTGAGATTTGGATACCTTGGAAAGTGGTCCCCATGTGCTTATGAGTCTCTAAGCACAAAGGGGGAATACTTTTACCCTCATACTTTACTTTATGATTCTAATTTCACTTTGACTTAGGAGTTTTAAGTCAAAAGTGAAA
>ML804153.1:3805-37685 GCA_009831015.1 Picea engelmannii | reverse complement strand
TTTTTTCCCGATTTGGGTTTCCACGTAAAACACTGGTGTACTGTGTATGTGTATGATTGTTCATTTGTTCATTGCTTATTTACTCTGCAGTTATTGGATAATAATGCTTCATTGATATAGCACTTGGATTATATGGTTAAAAGTGATTAAATTGCTCTGTTACTGATTCACCCCCCCTCTCAGTAATCCAACATAAATTTGGAGTTGTCCATCTGCTCCTCTTCCTTGTTGTTGCCCTGCTACTATAGGATCTCCTCTGATCAGCTTCTCCCTGGTGCTGACTGTCTCCTCTGCTGACTTCATCATCAGGCTTCTGATTTCCTCTATTACTCTTTTCAGTTGGTCCATTGGCTGGCTCCTCCTTTTATGCAGTCTTCTCTGCTGCAACTCCTCTTCATCAGTGTGCAACTTGACCTGTTGGATAAGATGACTCTGCACTATTACCCTTTCCTCCAGGGCTTCCACTCCTTCACACAAATCAATGGGTAGATCAATCTGATCTTCCATGTTGTTTCTATCTCATGTGGCATCAACTTGCCACTCCACTATAGATTCAAATTATGCAACGTTGTCACTGAGTTGTTGCCCAGTCATTTCTTCTGACAGTCCTACTTCTATCATCTCCTTTTCCTCTTCTTGTGTTGGAACAAGTCAAGCTTCATCCAGCTGGTCCTCAAGTTGGAATTTCTCCTCATTCTTCACAACTACATCCCTCGGGAAGTCTTCTTCGTTTTCAGGTTTGTCCAACCAATCTTCAAGCATCTTCAATTCTATCTCCCACTAAGTGAGCATCTGATTTGAATGCTCCTCTTCTTCTCCTTCCTTCTCCTGGGCAGATATCAATGTTTGCTCCTTCTCCTCTATGAAATTATTGGCTAGTTGTCTCTCCTCTGCTGCGCTTTCATCATGTGCATTGGCCTCTACTGGGATGCTTGGCAGGAATATATTTATTCCTCCAATGATCATAATGTACCTCTGATCCTCCTCCTCCTCTGTTAGCACTACTTACTAAAATGAACTCTCCTCCAAGTTCATGAGACTCTCAGACAATCTCATCTCCTTCTCCTTGACCACCTAGCAATTGGAGGCTTCTGACCTGCCCTCCTGGCAGTCTATGAGATCTGTGATTGATCCCATCTCATTTCCCTCCTGGCAATTTGAAAGTTCATTTCTGCCCTCCTAGTAGTCTATGAGATCTCTGCTTGATCTCTCTCTATTGTCCTCCTGGCAATCTGCATTATCACCTCTGCCCTTCTGGCAGTTTATGAGATCTTCAGCTGATCTGTCCTCCTCACTAAGGCTCCTTCCAACCTCTGGTTCACAAATGTAAACCATCTCCTCCTTCGTGGCACTGATGGTTTCAACATATCTCATCCACCTCCTTAAATTCTTGTTTTGCCTTCTGGCAATCAACTGTTCGATATGCCACTTCACCTTTCTCTTCAAGGGCCATTCATACATCCATCTTACCTGTGCCTCATGTTGCATCTTCAACGTCAATCAACCGAGTTCTTCTCGAACCTCCTTGAGTTCCTAGTCCATTTCTTGGATGCTCATCTGCTAAAGGTCTTTTCTCTAACCCCGTCCATGGCCTTCAGTAGCCATTTTCTCTGTCTTTAGCCCACCTGATTGTCTATTGTCTACTCTGGAACTAAGAGCATCACCAACTTTCTCCTGCAGCCCACCTGGCTATCAAATGACTGTTGCACACTTGCAAACAGTTCTCCACAGAGAATCAACACTCTGTCTCCTCTCTCCTTTCCTGTTGTCTGCATACAAAAATAGGCTCTGATACCACTTGACTGTATCAAACAAAACTTTCCTCTCTCAATTGCTATCTGCAGACAAAAACAAGCTCTGATACCACTTGATGGTATCAGACTATCTCCTTCACCTTTTTCCTACATAATCCAAATTCTGGGCTCTGATACCACTTGACACAAGCCCCCTTCCTCTCCCATGGTCTTCTTGACCTCTCGGTCTAGGATCGTTCAATTTAGGAGTCGAATCGACTCTTAGGATCCTGCTGAGCCCCAAACCAATTTACACATGCCCTCTATTTTCTTCCCCATGCTCGAAACAACAAATGGGGATCCTCAACCCTTCATAGAGTCCTTCTAAGAGACCCTGTGCCGATCAGTGGGAAAATCTAATGATACTCGAGGAATCGGGGACTTTCTTTCTCCCCCTAATGCACGGTTGTGCTTACCTGAACCTCTCGAGCGCTTTCTCTAATCCTCTATTCCCTCAAACTAAGCTTTCAGGGTCTATCCCTTTTTGTCCCCAACGGCGATAGCATATGACTGTGGGCTATGACCAGACGCCAACTCAAAAGGCGCTTTGGAGCTTCGGGATCCGGGGAGTTTTCCGTCGTCACGTCTTACGTTCCTTCAAATGACGGTGTAGAGGAGTGGATCTCCACCTTCCACATGTCCTCCTCTGAGATCAGTGGTTGACTATGTTTCGGCCTTCGGGCACTTTGGTGCTACCCTACTCCTCCTTGCTCCTGAAGTTTCTACCTGCCGAACCCCTCTCCCAGCTGACAACTTTCTTTTAGATCGAGCGATCAAATGTACTCCAAGACTTCGGGTCTCCGGGAGTCCTCCACACCTCCTACTTCTCTTTGTTCTGAATAACAAGCCAACAAAGCATTGATCGAATGCCAAATGGCCTCATGGTGATGGACGGTCCCAATCCTCTTTGAAACTTTGGGACTTCGGCTATCCCGACTCTCTCACACTCCTTAAACCTCCGAATAGGCAAAGCATCAAAGATCTTAAGGGTTATCACTCGTGCAACTCCTCCAAATCCGATGGCTCTTGTAAATCATGCCTAGATCTGATGGCTCAGATCTAATCTCCTCCCGCGTGCTCCTCCTGATGTCTGGAGGTAAGATTTAACGTCCCAAATTTCTTCTTCACAACTGATCTAACGAAAATTGTTTCTCCTCTTGCTTCTCCTAGAAGTTTCCCCTCCGACGAAGGATTTTTTAAAAAGATTCAAAGGCTATGACCTTTGATCCCCCTGTGAGCCCGACTGCTTGGGTCTCGACTTGCGCTACACCTCCTGAGTTTTGGAACTTGCTCAAACTTGTAAGGGTCTTGACCCTTTTCTCTTTAACATAGTTCCTTCCCTCCTGGCTGCTTAACACTCTTCTTCCCGAGCTTGATATTTTAAAATTCATAGGGTCTCAGCCCTTTTCTATTCCCTCTACAAATCTTAATGACTTGGCTTTTGCTTGTGCTGTTGAAAAGCACTATTTCTCCTGAGATTTAACTTTGCTCGAACTTGAGACAAATTCGCCTCCTCACACAACTCTTGCGGTCGCTATCTGTTATGAGCTTTCGTAGACTCCTTCGAAGATTATGGACCACCGAAACACCCCTTATTGCCTTCCTCATGATCTGAGGCTTGGAATTCTCTCGACCTTCTGCACTCTTTGCTGAGATTCTGTGTGCAAAGGCACTATCCCTCTTGAGCTTGAACTTTTGCAACAGGTTCTCCCTACGTGAACCTTGTGTTGTCTTCATAATTTGACCCTAGAAAGGGTTCTTGACCTATGCACGCCTTGCAGATCCTCGGTGCACAATAACGCTACTCCTCATGAGCTTCTTCATCTGGTATGCCCTCCTAGCAATCTTCGGCTCAATGCACTCCTTACAGATATTTTTTATGGAGTGTTCAACAACTCTGGTTCTCCTCCTTCAACTGGGTACCAGAGTGTTCAACAACTCTGGGGTGTCTTCTACGACACTCTCTTCTTACATAACTCTAGATAGATTTCTCTTGTGCACTCCTTGCACCAGCTCAAAAGCACTCCTTGTTGAGCTTACATAATATTCAACAACTTTGTCTCTTGTGCCTTCTCTACACAGGCTTCCCTCCGTAGTATCCAGTAACTCTGAGGCTCCTCCTGAGCCTGTGATTATTCTGGTGTGTCCACCTAGCACGTGCTTTCTTTGAACTCACAACAGAGTCGAAGTGCACTCCTTGCACTGGATTCACAAAGTTTCAATACTTTGGTGTGCACTCCTCGCACTAGCCTCAAGAACCCAAAACACTCAACAAACTCACAGATAGAGAATTCTATCTTACTCCTACAGATTGAAACGTATTCATACATATACAACATATAAACACACAGTTTCCATTCAGAATCAACCATCATCATACGAGATAAAAATAGACACAAAAACTCATATATGCAGGAAAAAATGCTTTTTTTATTAATCATGAATGCTTCTGTACAAAGATTTACAAAGGCTGAGCTGCAACAGAGTCTCAACACTTCTTTCTCCCTTCTTTGGAGCTCTCTCTCTCTCTCTCTCTCAACAACTACTAAATTTTTATTCAAAGATTTTTTTTCTTTGACAAAAAGAGGGCTCCTCGAGCCTTCCCTCCAGCTACCTACTCTCATTTTATTACATTGAATTACATTCAATGGGCATCTATTCCAAATCATATCTAGATCCCTCCTACTGTAAGCCATTAAAGGAAACCCTATCTATTACAATAACTTGGCATGTACAAAGACATAGGTGCGGTTTTCCTTAAGCCTCACAGACTTAAATTACATTTAATTGCATTAAAATTTTAAATTGGGTTCAAAATGAGAGGGTTGGCGCCTCTCTTTCCTTGGAACTCGTTCCTCCTTGTCCACTGATGCGCTGGAACTTGCACATTTGCTGAGATGGAGCGATGCTCTTGCATCAATATTGAAATACATGCATCATGGTATGCCATGGGAATAATCCTTATGCATGAGGGAAATCCAACAACTTATCAACCAAAGTTATTTACAAGAGAATTTCTCAACTACCTGACATATGACTAAAGAATTATATGCATTATCTAGGTAGTGAAGAAATGGAAGCACAATTCATTGGGGAATGAACTATAATCCATACATAGAATCATCAACCATTATAATATTTGCAAACCCAAACTAAATTAGAGTAGTCAAAGAATTTCAAATGGATAGGATTTTTTCAACGATTCAATTTGTTAATCAAGAATAGGAAGGGTGTTACGAGTAAGTTTGTTTGACTTGTTATCTCTCCCTCGGATAAATTTTTTTTTTCTTCCATCTCAATCATACAATTAGAGCCAATTACCCATGAACAGGTTTACACACAACATGCCAATGATGTTGATTTCTAAGAAGCATATGCTTCCATTCAATGAAAGGAAAATCAGAATTCTCAAGTGACAAATGATTATTAACACGCAAATAGAATTGAGTTACATAATTTATGTATTCCAAATGGAAGCATCCAAGTTCAACTCATTAAATAAGCACACATATCAAGGGTAACTCTAGATTGCAGAGTTGGAAAAACTATATTGAATCTATACAAGTATGTTTATAGGTTGAATATACAAGATGATGTTTCTAGATTTATTACAAGATGTGTCATTTATAGAACTAACAAATGCATGAATAAGAAACTAGTTCTATACCCTCCATTACCAGTTCCTAGTGGGCTTTGGGAAAAAATTAAATGTATTTACCAAATATGGTGAAGGATAAAATTTAACATATTTTCCAAAGTATAGTTTAATGGTCATTAAAGTTCCCCCTATATATATATATATATATATATATACCTTTTGGGTGCACCTGTTGGTTGGATGAAATGGCCTTTAAATATTCCCATAGTCATACTTCCATCATCTACCCATAAGATTGGCATCCATCATCTTTTGAAATCTACAATGCATAGATTTTTTGGAATCTTAAAGTGGCAGACAAGAATGAAGACCAAAAGATGGAAATGGAAAAATAGTGCCAGTGTGGTGCGAAGTGGATGAATCATGACATAACATATGGAATCTATTAAATGTGCATCATCAATATGATGTCATCAAGGAGGACCCTGCCTTTTAGGGCCTTCCATCCAATCAAAGCATTGTAGTATTATAGAAAACTTTCCCACATCCTTGTATCCCTAATAGGACCCATGATGCATGAATAAGTAAAATAGGATGAAGTAAGAATTTCACTCATTTTCTCTCTTGTATCCCAATATTTTGACACACCAAATATGACCCAACTAGAGGAAATCATATGGGGGTGAATACAACATGGGTATTTTCCTCTTCCATGCCACTCACATTGTCACATCCCTAGATGATAGGCATAACACATCAAGGTTGAGGAAAGACCATTAAAAAATTAAGTCATGAAATGGCCCAACCCATAGCCACATTAGGGCCTCCTCAACAACCTTTTAGTAGGTGCCACACAATTGCTATAAAGACAAGCACATTATCACCATGTCAACCAACAAATAGGTAATACATCAATTATAGTCAAGAACGAAAAGTGTCATTATGGTTAATTGAATAAGAAGATTAACTATTAATAGCTTACTTTCCCTAAGGAAAGAAACTTAAAGGAAGAGGGCAATATGGAGGAGGAATAAAAGTGAAAAAAAGTCGAGCTTCGAGGTAACAATGTCTATGAGAATATACCCAAAAATATTCATAGTTAATTGTATTGTGATCTAAAATCCAGACAAAGTATAGATGGCATATTCATCCACTTAGTATTGTGAATCTAGAACAATCTCCCATGTTTTATCCAATGGCTTATACGTATGAGAATGATAAAATAAGTATTTTCCTAATCCATGAGTTTTTTCTCCGATTAAAGGACCACATGTCTAATGAACATAATTGTATATTACAATTTATATGTATTATCTCTAGTTTATATTTGAGAACAACATTATATAATTTTAATAGATAAAAAATCTTAAATAATTAATACAGGTAGCACAAGATAAATATTAAATAAATCTCACTAAATTTCTATGAGTGTTTTATCACCTTGGTATCATGCTAAACACCTTAAACAAACATATGGCATAATATGAGATGTCCAATATTTATCTAGTACCACCGACCACTACTTGTAATAGAGAGGGATACAATTCAAACCCAAATGATGAGGGATATTGTGATGTCCCCCTCGGCCTCCCAAGCCCGGGGCATGCTACTACAATTCTTCTTTGTTCAAGATCTGATACCATTTTGTAGCGTTCTCGGCCACCCAGGCTAGGCCATGCTAGTCTAAAACACATCCATTCTTACTGAGATTATGATAACCAAAATGTACCATACCCATCCATAGACCTGTTGGGATACACCACTCAAAGACTCTTGCGGAACATCATATAAATAAAACTTAACAAACAATTACATTCTTCTAATATATAGATCAATGCGGAAATAACAGTAAAGCATATACGCACTACATATACAAGCTAAAATCATAAATATAAAACATGTACAAATACACAACATGTAAATGAACATAGAAATGCTACTTATCTTTTTGTATAAGACAACCAACTGTGTCCAGACCTTCCATGAACCTCCCAGACATAGACCACACTACTCATCACTCTCAGCAGTGGGTCACCCCCGAGCTGGGACTAAACTCCACCCAGGTAAAGGGATTCCTAGGCTAGGCTGAGACAATGGGATGCCACACACTCAATCAGGAAGGATTCCCTCCCATGAGCCAAATTATACACACAACCTACAACCTGTCATTCCACACATGCTTGTCCCACCCCAGGAGGTGTGCCCCTTCTCTGCTCAACATTCCTTTGGTTGCTCCACTTCCCTTCCAGGGCTTCAGCAATAGGTCGGACCATAATTCTCATAGCACTATAGTTGTTGTTGGGCTCCCACCAGGATAAATCACTTCCCCAACAACCTCTCTCACCTAGAGAGAGTTTCTCATAGGCCTGACAACCTTCTTCTTATTTTCCAGCAAACTCTCTCACCTGGAGAGAGTTTCTCATAGGCATGACAACCTACCTCTTCATTCCACGGGCCTGACAACCCGCCTCTTCACTCCCGCTCCCAGGGAACTAGCAATAGGCTTAGGTTTGGAATAGGCGCTGCTCATAGCCGACAAGTTTAGCACAAGCTCAGGTAGATACTAGTGCATTGTGCCATCCAATAGTACTATGGGTTCTATTCATCACAGGGAAATACAGGATATAGCTCCAGATATGCGTGCAGGTTTTAGAGGTCAATAATGGAGGTCATGGGCCATGGCTTAGTGCGTGAGTGCATGGGAACCCTGGCCAGAATGGAAGAGAAACCCCCAAGAATGACAAGTTTTCCAATATAACTACATGTCCCAAATTATACACTTGTCTTCATGAAGCTGCATGAGCTCCACTTATCATTCGTTCCCTTCCCACAGGAATTTAGGATAACATAGGTTATTTCCAACCTTAGTTTTTAGGAAGTAATAATATAATATTATTCCCTTAGAGATAATCCCTCTAGCTTAGCCCTTTTTCCTAGCCTCTTAGCCCCATCCCTTTCCCTACCTAGTGGAGATTTAGTCCCCCATTCTCTTTTATTGTGGTCAGTCTACACGCAACAATGTATTATATTAATGATATGAGTATTTACATATACAAAAATAGGCTCATTGGTCTTTAGCATCTAGGCTCTCCAGCCTAATTATCACATAAGCCTCCTAGCTTATAATCACTTGGCTCACTAGCTTATGAAACATGTTACATTTACAATTACAACTGGGGCTCGGTCTTGGGATATTACAATCCACTCCCCTTATTTTTTTATTGTCCTCAGTGCAACTTGTTTATACATGTACAATTCAAATTCTTCAAAAAGCTCCAAGATTTAGCTATTGGAAGCTTGTTATCCATCAGGTGCTCTACTTTCCAACACCATTTCTGGTATTCATACTGCAGTTGGAAGTCAATTACTCTATTCCATAGAGCTTCTTTTGGGAAATAATTCAGCTCACTATTCCATTTGACACACCCTCTTTATGGTAGCTACCATGTCATAAAAATCCTTGAGTTGCCTCTTCCTCGTTGCACTCACCCTTCCAAGCTCAAGCATCCCTTCACTGCTATGTAGTCCTTCAACGATCCATCTTGCCAAGGTTTTCACACACAAGGAGAGCGCTAACCCATTACCAAAAACCCACCAAGGTTCTAGAATTATAGGGCTTTAGTGTCCTCAACAATAGTTGTTCTTTCCCAACATTCCAACTTTAATCAATATTATGTTAGAAAAACAGGACCGCGGAGCAATAAAATAAAACAAATGCATAAACAAAACACAGAAGACACACAATACAAGAGAGACACATATTTACGTGGTTCACCCAGTGTGGGCTACGTCCACCAGAGAAATTGCCAGGTCCTTCCTTTATTATTATCCAGCAAATGAAGGGATACTACCTACAGCAAAACCCGCTGTAACTTCCTCTTCTTTCTCTCACAGTCTCCTCTCTCAGAATACAATATTCTCCATCATCCATAGCCACAATACATTTCCCTCATAAAAGAGGGTTGGCTTCTAGGGCAAAAAACCCTAACATAATCTCTACCGTTAGATCTGCAACCTTATAATGAACGGTGCAGAGGGGTACCCCCCCTCTGCACTCCCCCGCGTGGAAGAGTGTACATACTTCTGGGGTGTAAATACTTCGTGGGGTATAAACACGGCTGAAAGCAAGGACCTCTGAATCAGGAAGATAATCAGGCTCCAGAACCAACATATTATTTCATATGCATCACACACATGTAGTTATCATGAGAGAACATACAAGAATTCATTTAGAACTCAAACTTATTTCATAAGTAATTCAACTTTTCCCCAAAATATGAAATTCTATTTCATAAATTTTCATTGTTGTTGCAATAATAGGATGTGATCTTCCTTCTGTCTTTTAGCAAGCACCATGTTGAATACCATTTTTCCTGCAATGCTTCTATCTTTCATCCATCCAACAAATTGTCAATATTTCGTGTACATCATACTCTCATTGCAATATGTACAAAAACCTTATGAAGTGTTCTTAGAATTGTCTATAACTAACAATTCAATCACAACTACAAAACAATTTATTAGATAGAATGAATTATCATTATATGCATATGCATGTTCATAAATACTATCAGTAATTTCATTACTTCTTTTTCTGAACAAAAAATTTCTTTTAGTCAATGCTCATGTGACTTGTAAATTTCTTGTTGCAATGACCTAACAACTCTTGAAATGTTCTCAACTCCATGAGTTAGCAACATTTCATCCATTAGTATATTTATTTCCATGCAATAATATATATGCATGCACTCACAAAACGCATTCATCAAATGCATTTAAGTATACAATTCTATCATGCATAAGTGCAACTCTGCCACTTACTAGGCATGAGTGCAACTCTCAATGCATATCTATTCAATGCACCTTTGCATTGATTGTTCAGAATGCTCTTTATCTAAGTCATGTACCTCACCATCCATTAATTGGAAATCTAGCCAATGTCTTGACACATTCTCCACACACTTCCCATTGTCTTCTCAATTATTTGGATTCCTTCCTTTTCGACCCGAACACTACACCAAGGTGGTGTGCATTAGTGCTAGCAAAAATGTTGTAGTCCAAGAATTATTTAAAGGTAGGAATCTCATTGGGTATTTGTGTGGTACCTAACCTTTCTATACCCATACTTTGCCATATCCAACCATGTCATAGTCTCATACATGACTAGCATTACTGGCATCCACTCCTATAATAATTCTTATCTTTTATTTCTTTGGTTATTACCTCATAACCAAATTAACATGACATCCTACTATGTCCGTGTGTGCATTCAAAAGATAAGAAGCTTTGATAACTATTATAAGCCTCTAGCCTTTACCACACCTAGTGGTATCTTATTCTTGTTAATGCACTTAAGCAATACCATATTGTGTGTTATAAAAATTCAATTTGGCAAAATTCTTACCTGAATTTCCCTTTGGCAATTATGAAACATAATTTCAAAAGATAAATAATTACCTGCATAGCTACCATTGAACGAATTTGATGCTACCTAATTAATTGATGACAATAGAAGCTTTCATGCCTCTTTTATTAGTATTATAATCAACACTTTAGTTTTCTATTGCTTCCTTCCATATGAAGCAACATCATCAGCAACACTTGCAAACATGAAAGCATTTTCTCTTTATGGTTGTCCCAACAAGCCATGACATACTTGTTGCTACAGTAATTGCAACAACTTATTTCTCTCTATATCACTTTTCATGCAGATCCCAGAAGCCTTCAATTCTTTCCGGATTCCTGAATCTTCTTGTGCTCTCAGTGTAATCATTGTGCATGATTATTTCTAACCTAAGCACTTTCTAGCCAAATCACTCTTGGTTTCCTTTGCTTTTCCATCCAAATACTAATGTTGATATTAACCTTCAACTTTTATTTGTTTCTTGGATCCATCTATCCCAACTCATACTTGGATGAATTATAATTCCAAACATGTTGTCTTATAGACTTTGGATCTTCAACATCCATTTACTTTTTGAGATTGAACTTCTTCAGCCCTTTCCTGACTGCATACTTTAGTAGTTGAGGTTTCTTGCACTCTTCTCTTCTCTTTTCCCACTATCCTCAACTTGACTTGCATAGCCAATCTCTAGCATATTGTAAATATGCACATATGCCTCCTTTGCTAGTTGTGTAGAATTAATTGAAGGTACTCAACATTGCTTTTACTTTAACATCATAATTTCAAGTGATACTTCCACCCCCTAGGAATGTCACTCATGGATCTATGTCACTTGAAATGGATTCTTGTCAGGCACCATCTCTTTTTGCATTCAAAACCAGGCATAGAACCATTTTCTTCTTCATGGTTCCTTATTGATTTCTCTTCAGAAATTCATTTCACTTTTAAGTTATTCTCGACCTGATATCTCCATGCTATTGTGGAAGTACCTTCAACACCTTTGGGATGCATCAACAATCCTATTCTTTTCTTTATGTCCCTCCTAGAGTGTTGTCACACATTCCTATTAGCTTGATATCTACCTCATGATCTCTTCTTCCATTATCTTAGAATGTTCAAGGATTTGAATCCATCCAGGAATCTTTCCTTGTCTACTTTGCATACTTGCAACCACATATTATGCTGATATTAATTTTCAGCATTCCCCTATTACTTCGATCCCTTTGATTCAACTCCTACATGACCCAATTATATTTCCAATCATGTTCTCTGAGTAACCTTGGATATTTAACACCACTTTATTTCTTGAAGCAGTTGATTTAACCTTTCCTTAACCGATCAAATCAACACTTGGATTTGCTTGATGACTATTTCTTTTCCTTTCATAACCCATCTAATTTTTCAACCTGACATGCATAATCAACCTTTGTTATGCCATATTTGATGACCTTCATACCATGCTTCCATTGCGCACTCTGATAGAAATAATGGGGTACTATATCCAACTGTAGGACTAATCTTTGGAGATGTTGTCACATTCTCCATGAATACATTTCGTCTTTATTTATCAAAATACTAACATTCTGATATATCAATCTGTATAGAATAGGTCTTCCCCCAACCAAAATTTCATTCGGTTTTTCCATGTTGCTTATTGAACCCAACATCTGATCCAATAACTTCTTAAATATCTAAAATTTAATGTGAAGAGATGTCTCTGTCCTTATTTCTTTGATCTGTAGACATCTCTAGTAATTTTTTTGTTTTAAATGTAACCATTACATCCAAAACAGGCATACAACAAATTATGTTAGCTAGAACCATAATATAACAATTTGGTAATATATGCACAATTTTCCTTTTAAGGTCACCAACAATATTCTTTCTGACTTCTTTTGATCTAAATTTCTCAATCCTCAATTATGATGGAATACCTGGAATTCTCTTTCCAATACCTTTCCATTGACTGTTTCCTTGCTCAATTCTGAGTCCTGATAAAAAAGTTATGGATAATTGAAAATTGTCTTTTCTGTGATGTAATCCCTGTGCATTTATTCTCCTTTCTCAGAGCCAAAATAGCTCTTGGACCTTTGCTGGATCCACTCATAAGGTTCACAAACCTTCTTTACCACTTTTTATTTGGGTCCGAACAATCAAAACCCCACGGGCTTCCTTCCTAAGTCCTTTTCTTTCTTTAAAACAATTTTCGGGCATTAGCCCCTTTTCTTTGGCCCTCAATCTCATGTGACCAAGTTCTGGAAGATAGGCACTTATCCGGAGCCTTGGGAGCTTCGGGGCTTCGGAAGCTCTTTCTACTTCATTTCTTATTTCTCCTAAACGTCGAACTGGTGAATCCTTGCACAGTACATCTTCGGAGCTTCGGAAATTTGGGCTTCGGAAGTTCCACCTATTCCACTCCTTGTTTCATCTGAACGTCGAACTGGCAAATTCCTGGAGAATCTCTCTAGAGCTTCGTGCTTCGGAGGTTCTTTCATCCACATACACACATACCCCCAAACGTCGAATTTTTTATCTCTTAGCCTAGCACTCTGGAATTTTATTACTTTAGCACTTCGCTGCTTCGAGCTTCGAAGGTTTTACCTTCATCATACCACGTTTCCTCCGAACGCCGAACTGGAGAACACCTGGAGGCTCATCATCAACCATGCACCAGGGGATGCTACGTGGCAGAAAAATAAGGAGCGGACACGTGGCTCAATCCCACGGTTGACACATGTCATGTTCCAATTGGCCTGAATAGTCTTTGAAATGCTTGAAAAATGATGACACATGGAAAGCATCTAGTGTTCCCACGTCACCCTAGGTGATGTCAGTGGACACGTCACTACGGTGGTTCGCGACTTCAAAAATTCGGGCTTCAGAGGTTTCTCCTTCATCGCACTTCATTTTCCGCGAATGTCGAACTGACAAAGTTTCGAACAGACCTTTCTTTAGAGCTTTGGGGCTCCACTACTTTGTAGCTTCAGGACTTTGGAACTTTGGGCTTCAGAAGTTCCTCCAACTCCTCATAACAATATCTCTTAATGCTGAACTGGCGAACTCCCAGAGCAGTAATTCGAAGCATCACTACTTCGATGCTTCGATGCATCGGGCTTCGCAAGATATTGCAACAACATACACGCATACCCCCGAATGTTAAATTCTCTGAACCTCCAGATTCTTGTTAGCAACCATGCATCAATGTGCCACATGGAAGATTTACAGAGTGGACACATGGTTCCATCCAACGGATGACACATGTCACATCTTAATTGGGCACGAAGGGCCCTTGAAAATCCTAAAAAATAATGACATGTGGCACATATCCCATGTGTCCACGTCACCCCAGATGACGTCAACAGATTGCATCACCTCCATGACTTTAGAACTTTGGACTTGAGAGGTTTATACCTCATTACTCAGTGATTCTCCCGAACTTCGAATCGACGAAGTACTAGGCTAGAGATCCTTCATGGATTCAGAGCTTCGGCGCTCCAGAGATTCGAGCTTTGGAGAAATTCACACCTTCTTCTCCCATTTCTTCCAAACACTGAATTCCCGAACCTCTTAACTTTTTGGGTTCCACGTAGTACAAATGTCATCATATAAGATGGTGACATGTGACCCCCATGTGTCGAACTGTTATTGGTCCAACAAGGTCGCCAAAAGTACAATTATGAATGACACGTGGCACGACTAGGGAAGGTCCACGTCACCCTAGGTGACATCATCATGCCACATCATACCATGTGCTTCGACACTTAGTAGCTCTGGGCTTCAGTGGATTTCTTGACTTATCAACATGTTTCTCTTGAACTATGAACCACCAAACAACTTCTTCCCGGAACTTCGAGACTTCGGGGCTCCGGGACTTTGGAGCTTTTCTTAACATTACCTCTCGGTTCTCCCGAACTCCGAATTTTCGAACTACTGAAATTTTGCATGGTTGATCTGTGCACATATGTCCTTGTTAATTGAACAGTTCGAATGAGTTCCAGACTTCAAGAGGAATTGCATTCTGCATGCACTTCAACCAATTTCCCTGAACTCCGAACCACCGAACTATTCAGGAAAAATTCACGACTCTCCTCCTCCTAGATGATCTATAGCTAAAAATCACTCAAAGACTTTGGAACTTCATGCTTCAACACCTTTTTCTCAACAAAATGTAAAATTCACCGAAGTCACAAAGTCTGAAGGACTTAGAGGTCAATTGTCTTGCACCTTTTCCATATCTGACGAATGGGAAGGGTCTACTTCCCCCCGCGCAGATCCTATGGATCAAATTCAATATTTTGGTTATCAACCATGATCATTGTGATAACTGCTCCACCACTTCTCTTGAGATTTCCATTACCACCTAGGAGCTCTCTTAGCGCCCCTCTGGCACTCTGTACATCAAATCCCTGTGGAATTTTTTTTTACTTCAATTCCTCAAACACGGCCCATCCAGGTTTAGTGTTGAAACCATGGGCTCTGATACTTGAATTTTGTCCATTTCAATAACAATTCATTCTGAAACTTTTGCTTCAATTTCCACTTACATGGCCCATCCAAGCTTAGTGTTGAAACCATGGGCTCTAAAACTTGAATTTTTTCCATTTCGACAACAATTCATTCTGAAACGTTTTCTTGAATTTCCAACTTACATGGCCCATCCAGGCTCAGTGTTGAAACCATGGGCTCTGAAACTTGAATTTTGTCCATTTCGACAACAATTCATTCTGAAACTTCTGCTTCAATTTCCAACTTACATGGCCCATCGAGGCTTGGTTTTGAAACCATGGGCTCTGATACCATTTTGTGATGTCCCCCCCCAACATCCCAAGCCCAGAGCATGCTACTACAATTATGCTCTATTCAAGCTCTGATACCATTTTATAGCGTCCCTATCCACCCAGGCCAGGCCATGCTACTCTAAAACACATTCATTCTTACTGAGCTTCTGATAACTGAAATGTAGCATACCCAACCATAGACATGTTGGGATACATGACTCAAAGACTCTTACAAAACATCATACAAATAAAACTTAACATACAATTACATTCTACTAATACATAGATAAATGCGGAAATAACAGTAAATCCTATGTGTACAGCATATACAGGATAAAATCATAAATATAAAACATGTACAAATACACAACATGTAAATGAACATAGAAATGATACTTATCTTTTGGTAGAAGACCACCAACTGCGTGCAAACCTTCCACGAACCTCATAGCCATAGACCATGCTGCTCATCACTCTCAGTAGTGGGTCACCCCTGAGATGGGACTAAACTCCACTCGGGTAAAGGGATTCCTAGGCTAGGCTGAGATAATGGGATGCTACACAGTCAATTAGGAAGGATCCCTCCTAGGAGCCTACTTATACACATAGCCTACAACCTCTCAATCCCCACATGCCTGTCCCACCCCAAGAAGTCTGCCCCTTCTCTTCTCAACAGTCCTTTGGCTGCCCCACTTCCCTTCCATGGATTCAACAACAAGCCGAACATGAATTCTCAGAGCACTATAGCTGTTGTTGGGCTCCCTCCAAGAGAAATCGCTTCCCCAACAACCTCTCTCACCTGGAGAGAGTTTCTCATAGGCCTGACAACCCGCCTCTTCATTCCATGAACCTGACAACCTGCCTCTTCACTCCCGCTCCCAGGTAACTAGCAATAGGCTTAGGTAAAAACATCTTCAGCGTTCAGCTAATGCACAAGTGATGGCAACAACAAATTCCTTTGGGTTTGGAATAGGCGCTGCTCATAACTGACAAGTTTAGCATAGGATCGGGTAGATACTGGTGCGATGTGCCATCCAACGGGACCAAAGGTACTATTCATCACAGGAAAATACAAGATATGGCTCTGGATATGCGTGCATGTTTTAGAGGTCAATAATGGAGTTCATGGATCAATGCTTGAGTGCATGGGAATCCTGGCCGGAATGGAAGAGAACCCCCCAATAATGACGATTTTTCCAATATAGTTGCATGTCCTAAATCATACACTTGTCTTCATGAAGCTGCATGAGCTCCACTTATCATTTCTTCCCTTCCCACAAAAACTTAGGATAACATAGGTTATGTCCAACCTTAGTTTTTAGGAAGTAATAATATAATATTATTCCCTTATAGATAAGCCCTCTAGCTTATCCCTTTTTCCTAGCCTCTTATCCCCAATCCCTTTACCTACCTAGTGGAGCTTAGTCCCCCATTCCCTTTTATCGTGGTCAGTCTACACACAATGATGTATTATATTAAGGATATGAGTATTTACATATACAAAAATAGGCTTATTCGCCTTTAGCATCTAGGCTCTCCAGCCTAATCATCACATAAGTCTCCTAGCTTATAATCACTTGGCTCACCAGCCTACGAAACATGTTACATTTACAATTACAACTGGGTCTCGGTCTTGGGATATTACAGATACAACAAAATCCACACAACATAAATATAAAAATTCAAACCAATGTTCAAAGGAAAAGGTGTAGAATACACTTCCTACACCAATCAATGAGATAAGAATGTTCAAAAACCTAAATAAGAATTGTTCAAGCAATGAACAACATTAAAACATACAACCATTAAGAAACTCAATTTCCTAAGGAAAACCCTTCTGAGAGAGAAAAAAAAATGGCACTCCAAAGAACATTCAATGTATTATTCAAACTCACAAATGGTTACAATACATTATAGAGTCTTTATGATCTTAGAAATATTGTTTTGCAACAAAAATGTTTTGGAGAAATTTTGGTAGCATAACAGTAGATTAAAAACTCCCTCACAATTCCTCTTTCCTAGGCACTTACTAAATAGACATAATAAAAGCATAAACCAATTATGGTTTTCCAATTCTACATGCTATAAACCACCAAAAATTAATTGGCCAACTATTGCTTCTCAACATTCATTGTTTGTTACCACTCAACATTTATTCCTCGTTATTCTCAACATTTATTCCCTACTACTTCTCAACATTTATTGATATAACTACTTTGCAACACAACTATAAGGTGTATGACACATGTGTCCTAACATTCTCCAACTTGTCCTATGCATTGAAATATTCTAAGGGAGAATCCATCAAACTCTAAGCTTACTTCTAGAGACCATAAGGTGTTGATTTTTGTAGCTTTCGGAAGGTATTCTCACATGGCCCTAGGTGTTGGGAATGTGGAATTCATCGTGGGAACCACATTACACTCTTCGTTTGGAGAAATCCACCAATGGAATGAAGTTGGGGATTCATGGGTTTGGTGGTGGGATTTGTGGGTTTGTGTTGGGGTTTCACATCCACAAGAAAGTATAATTTGACATTGACTTATGGAGGGGCTTCTATGTTGACCCATAATACTTCTATATAAAGGAGAGAGGTTATTGTGACAACTAATATTGTGTCATGGTGTGGTGACATGATGGAGTTGGCATAAGTGAGTATGCACTTGTGCCAAGGAGGATTGATGATCTCAACAAAGGGAAAATCTACAAGGTGGCGAATCTGGCCCTGAAAAGTGAAGCAAAGAAGGTCGCATGTGTGGAGAGAATTTTTCCTACAATATGTGGTTTGCAGGAGGATGAAGCACATATATATGCGGGCTGCAGAAGGATGAATCACATATAGGGCATACACGGTTTGCATGAGAGAAAATAACGTATGCATGCAGGTTGCCAGTAAGGTGAATCACGTATATGATTTTTTGGGTAGGTGCATATCCTTACAGGCTTAGAGGTGATGTCAACATGCCGTATAGGTGGTCTACAATTTATTTGTGGGCAGAAAATATTTCCAGAATATTATTGAGGTTTGGTTTTCTGATTTGTATAATTATTGGAGAACAAGGTTGTTCTCAGTTTTGATGACTTTGGAGGACAAGGTTGTCCTCAGATTTTGGTGATATTGTATTGGCTGGGAGGAATGGTTTCACCCTCGTGATTTTTTATGATAACAAGATTACAGAACTGAAATTGTGTCTCATGTGTATTGTCGATTCATCTTTGATCTTTGTGTTTTGACTGCATATATTTTCAGTCAATAATTTCAGTGTAAATTTGTTCAATGATAACAACTAGGGTTTTAATGTTAGATCACTAGGAAGCAATTTTCAGATCTGAAATTAGTTAGATAGAGTTGCATGTGAAAATTGACATGGTATTAGATCTTGGGATCTGAACAGAAGGGGTTCATCTTGGGACACATTTTTTACTACAACACTGGAGGAGTGTTTTTCTTGTTCTTGTTCTTGTTCTCGTTATTATTATTGTTCTAGGAAGATCACAGGTGATAACTATGAGAGGGAACTACAATGACGGTTGCAGGTGGCAACATGTTATATGGTCTCTGATTTGATACATGGAGCAAAATATTCAGACGAGGATTTCTGGACTATTAAAACTCAGTGGTGTGGAAGGATGGGAGTTACGGTTGATTGGACGAGAGCCCATATCACAACAATATGTCATGTGGTAGATTTCTAACCTTGTGGATGGACTTCTGGTGACTTGTCATTGTGAGTTATGATAGGTGAACTCGGGTTCTTTGTCATGGATGAGATGGATTCAGAAGTTTAGCAGGTTGATGATATAGAGTCTTCATTGGGCCGGAGAGTTTCACATTGTTGAGGTATGATGATGTATGAGGTATTTGACCCAGAACGATGAGGACACTTGCCGAGATAAGTTGCAGTGTTTTAGAGTGGATTAGACTGAGTATCCAACCGCAGCTTGGGACTGTTCACATGAAGACATGGGATCAATGGTAGCATATGTAGACACATAGAGTTTTTGGTGACTTGGATGATGGACTTGGGTAGAAGCTCATTGGATGGTCATGACTTGGGGAAGTAGGATGATTTCCTTGGAGGATTGCATGGTTCTTATATAGTGGGATCCACTTGCACATGAATAGGGTAGAGGATTTGTTCATGATCCTCACAATTTCTGACTCAGGTATGTATGAGGAGCTTAGTAGGAGGAACAAACATGTAGTACAGGGATCTAGAGTAGTGGTATTCTGGATGGAGTTAGGGGGTGTGTTGTGAGTGGCGAATGTGATATGGTACCAGGAGTGATTTCTCAGCCTCAAGGATTGAGGAGTAGGACTATGCAGTGTTTTTCCAAGATGGACATGTATTATTGGATGTTGAGTTTGTATTCTGAGGGTTTGGGAACCTTTTGTGCAGGGGATCTATGCACAAGATATGTTTTCATGCTTTGAGAGGATATGGACTGATTGTATCCAGGAGGAGACTTGATTGGTGTCTAGGGAGGATACAGATGGTTTGAGTCTCATGACTATGGTCATTTTTCTTCATAGTGACCACACCGGAGGGGAAGTGGAAGAAGGCAACATGTATTAGTAGCAGAGGTTGATGAGGTTGCAGGCAGGTTCCAGAGGGAGATCTTTTTGGTCTCTTCCATTTCAACTACAGTCTCCAGTAGGGGGAGTTAGTTGGTGGATAACGAAACATATTTCCATATGACAGGTTCTAGAGAGTTGTTTGACACTTTCATTGATAGTGGCTCAAACTTGTGTGTGGAGCTTGGCACGAGATTCAAGCATCCAGTGTAAGGATATGGTACAATATCGTTCCGATTGGAGTCAGGAGAGGTGTTGAGGGTGTCAAATGTGTTATGGGTGCCAGAACTCAAGAGGAGTGTTCTCTCAATCTCATAGATTGATAGAAATGGGTACCACATACTATTTTAATTTAGATACATGTTGTTTCTTCCCATAAGATCTAGCTTCAGATCAATAGTGGTTGTTGGAGTTAGAGAGGGAAAGCATATATGTACTATGACCAAAGGAGAAGAGACATTGATGAGAAGGATTAGGTAGCTTCGGAGGTTGTGTAGACTAAGAGGGAGTCCGAATTTAGAGGGAGTCTGACTTCAGAGGGAGTCAGGAGGATCAAAGGGAGAGAGGTATATTCTAGGACTAAAAGACATGTGTCATGGGTTGATATGGCCAAGCAGGATGTTCAAGAGCATGAGGCTTCTAGGAGAAAGATGCTTCTAGGAGAAGGGTGTCTTCCAGGATGGGATAATGTTAGACAAAAAAAAATTCTTTAGTGACCGAGGATACAACTAGTCAAGAGGATTGGAGAGAAATATTTGTTTTAGAGGGAGTAGCCAATTAGGAAGATTGGAGAGAATCTATGGTCGAGGATCTAGTGCGGGGACAAAGCCACTTCCAGGTGATGATGGAGGATGGACTTCCTCCTTCTCTAAGAGGGAGTGTTTATGCTTTGGTAACATCGGGAGGCATTCCAACTTGTGGAGTGTGGTGAGGCTAACTTTCTCGCTAAGAGGGAGTGTTGATTTTTGTAGTTTTGGGGAGGTATTCTCACATGACCCTAGGTGTTGGGCATGTGGGAATTGTCGTGGGCACCACATTACACTCTTCTTTTGGAGAAAACATCCATTGGAATGAAGCTAGGGATTCATGGGTTTGGTGGTGGGCTTTGTGGGTTTGTGTTGGGCTTCACACCCACGAGAAAGTCTAATTTGATATTCACTTGTGGAGGGGCTTCTATGTTGACCCCTAAGACTTGTATATAAAAGAGTTGGCATAAGTGAGTTTGCATTTGACATTCGATATTGTTTCATAGTGTGGTGACATGATGGAGTTGGCATAAGTTAGTCTACACTTGTGCCAAGGAGGATTGGGGATCTCAGAAAAGGAAAAGTATGCAAGGTGGTGAATCTGGCCTTGAAGAGAGAAGCAAAGAAGGTCGCACGTGTGGAGCAAATGTTTTGTCTAATATGTAGTTTGCACGATGACGAATCACTTATAGACGCAGGTTGCAGAAGGATGAATCATGTATAGGGTATATGTGGTTTGTAGGAGAGAAAACAATGTATGTACGCAGGTTTCCAATAAGGTGAATCGCGTATCTGAGTTTCTGGGAAGGTATAGATTTGTATAGGCTGACAGGTGGTGTCACCAGGTCATATAGGTGGTCTACAACAAATTTCTGGGCAAAAGATATTTTGAGAATATTATTGAGGTTTGGTTTTATGGTTTGTATAATTATTGGAGAATAAGGTTGTTCTCGGTTTTGGGTAATTTAGAGGACAAGGTTGTCCTCAAATTTTGGTGATATTGTACTGGTTGAGAGGGTTGGTTTTTCCCTCAGGATTTCTAATGATAACAAGATTACAGAACTGAAATTGTGTCTCATGTGTATTGATGATTCATACTTTATCTTTTTGTTTTGGCTACATATATTTTTAGTCAATAACTTGAGTGTAAAGTTGTTCAATGATAACAGCTAGGGTTTTATTGTTAGATCACTAGGAAGCAATTTTCAGATATGAGATTAGTCACATAGAGTTGCATGTGAAAATTAACATAAGGCCCATATATTCACAACACCACTTGAGTTTATCCATGCTCATTGGTTTTTTCAATGCGTGAACAACATTCTACAAAGTGTCAACTTTCTCCATTATCACCTTTCCATCCTCTACCGTGTCTTGAATTAAATCGTACTGGATATTAAAATGCTTTATCTTTTCATGAAACATGCAATTCTTAGCCAGAAAAATGGTGTTGTTACTATCAAGTTGAATTGCAATAGCTCTCCGACTTAGCCCTACATTTGAACATAGTTTCATAAGTCAAATGGCCTCCTTACATGCAAGATTAACTTCCATGTACTCTTCCTTTGCAATGGACAAATAAACCACAACTTATCTCTTTCTCATCCAACTCACGGCTCCAATAATCTTCAAACAATCGAAACACATATCCATAACTAGATCTTATTCTATCTACATCCCCTACCTAATAAAAATTTGCATAAACCTATTTTTCCATTGAGTGTTGATCCCTTGAAACATCATTATGATAAAAAATGGAATATTCATAAGTTCCTATAAAATACCTGAATTCCCTATCCATTGCATCCAAATATTCACGTCCAATATTAGCCATGAATCGACTCTAAACTCCCACTTCTCATGCAATGTTTGGTCTAGTATAGACCATAGTATATTTAAAACTACCAACTGCACTAGAATAAGAAAAATAATCCATATCCTCTATCTATGCAAGTGTTGTAGGAAATTACTTATTTGAAATATTGGATACCACATAAATCAAAACTTTCTATGGCTTGCAATCCTGTAATTCAAAAATTCCTCAACATAGAGTTCACATACTTATTCTAGCTCAACCATATCCTTTTTTTTACTCTATCTCTCTTTATCTCCATTCCTAAGATACATTTTGTAGCCCCCAAATCCTTCATGTTATACTTTGTTGAAAGATGAGACTACAAATAATGAATCACATCCTTACTATTACCGAAAAATAACATATCATCTACATATAAAGTGATAACAAGGAAATGGCCACCATCCTATCTGTGATACACATAGTGATATGGTTTGGATCTCATAAATACCAATCCCCCAAAAAAATAACAAAAGTTTTTGTACCACATTCTAGGATACTATTTGAGACCATATAAATACCTTTTTAACTTGCAAACCAATGACTCTTTACCTTTTTCAACATAGTGCAATGGTTATGTCATATAGATCTATTCCTTCAAGTCACCATGTAGGAATTTTGTTTTCACATCCATCTGTTCTATATCTAAATCAAAGGCCACTGCTATAGACAAAAAAACCTTGATTCTAATGTTAACTTAATAACTAGAGACAAAATCTTACCAAATTCTAGCCCCTTAACCTGAGAATATCCTTTCACAACCAACCTTACCTTGTACTTTTCAACATTGTCATCAAAATTGTTCTTCTTTTGAACACCCATTTACATCCAACATGTTTTCATCCATCAAGAAAAGGTACCAAGTTCCATGTAACATTATTTCCAAGCACAACCATCTCCTCATCCATTGCTAATCTCTAGAACTCTTTATTTTCCATATTCATTGTCTTTTTCATAGATCAAGGCTCATTACTATTAGTAGATAAAGAAAATATACATCTGAAAATAGGTGGACTATAATTATACATGTTTGGATGCCTTATTTACTATCTAGACCTCCTTAAAGTTTGAGGTGAAGTTTTTTCCTCCTCTTTTGAACTCTCTGAGAATGCCTCCTCACTAGGTCCATCATGAACTTCTTGTTAAATTTCTAGTTCATATTTCTTGGTCTTGGGTGATATCTAATCCATTGACATCTTCTCATCCTCTTCTAGTTGCACCACTATTGGATAAGAATTAACTTCTCCAAAAATAACATTTCTACTATACAAAACTTTCCTAGCCATAGGATCCTAAAAATTTTACGCTTTTACACTAGTTCCATAGTTGATGAATATACATGTTGTTTTTTTGTTATCTAGTTTTGACCACTTCTCCTTAGGAACATGAGAATATGCCTCCCAACAAAAAAATCAATGATGTTGAAGTGAGGGCTTCTTTCCCATCTAGACCTCCATTGGGATATTATCCACAAGAGATGATGTGGGAGACCAGTTAATCAATTAACAAGTAGTAGCAACCACTTCTAATTACAAATTGTCTCTAAGATCGATCCATTGAGAATACTCCTAGCTCTGTCCATCATCATGTTCATCCATTCTAAAAATCCATTTTGTTGAGGAATATATGAGTTGTCTTATGTCTTTCAATGAAATTATCCTTACAAAACTTATACAAATATTCAGAATAGAACTCACCACCATTATTAGTGCTCAACACATTAATCTTCCTACCAGTTTGATTTTCCACGAGAGTGTTAAACTACTTAAACAAACTAAATAGCTCAGATTTATTCCTAAGAAAATAAACCCATGTGATTTTAATAATAATCAATGAATGACACAAAGTACAAATAGTAATAATCAATGAATGACACAAAGTACAAAGCCTTAGTGTTGGCCCTTGATTAAGTTTTGGGAGATCCTTGGTCAAGTTTCACATATTTTGGGACTTCGAAAACCTGTCGAAGGAGGAACGCAAGATGAAGCAGAGATCGCGGGATCTCGGCCCCTTTTTGGGTCCTTTTTGGGATTTGGGATTATGTAATGGGTATGGGATGTCGACCCATGGGTTTACCCATGTTTAGGCCTATTTTGTAAAGTATAAACATATGCTAAGGCAATGTAGTGAGCATAGATATAGAGAAGTTACAAATGGCTAAGTGATAGATCTATGTGATTGAAGGATTGTAAGTGATATGTGCATACTGTGAGAGACTTGCAGAGCTAAGTGCAAGTCATTTTAAGAGGTTGTGGAAGGTTGTGTGCTTAGATCTACTCGGGGAAGGAGGATCTAGCGAGATACATAGATCTCCTGTCCTGTGCGGAGTAGGGTTTTTAGGCTCTGTGCATGTAACCGATTGAAGAAGCTAATAAAGAAGAAGAGTTGGTGGATGTAGCCCCAAGGTGGGGTTGAACCATGTATATGTTGTGTTGCTTTGCTTTGTGCAATGTGTTAATGTGTTTCTACTTGCTAAGTGCTTTGATATAGATAGATAGATCTGTTTATGCTTTGTGCTAATGATGTATATGGATGTTAGATCTGACTTATATGAATGTGCTTAGTGGTTGAATCTACTAGATATTATTTGTTCTGTCATGCTAAGTGCTTCTAGATGCCAGATCTAGTTGACCACTACGTTGTACTGTGATTAGGGTTTAATTGCGATGTAACCAAGAACTGAATATTGATAAATATAATTGTCAAGTGCTATGTTAAGCATTAGAATCATAGATCTGTGTCCCATTTAAGGTTGCAGACACATAAGTACTGCAACCACCCTTGCCTCTACCTCGGGTGAGACTTCATCTGCTTCGCAGGTGTTACCGAAAGGGCCAGTAGTTAGGGTTTTGTTGGTGCGTTGTTGTAGCGTTGAACCCTGGGTCTACCCTTGTGCCAACAAATGGTTCTGTTGCCGGGATCTGAAACTGTGATTGCTGGGAACTGAGGAAGAAGAATCTTTGTGCAAAGATCCGACCTAAAATTGTGAAAGCTCTGTGCGTAGATCTGTTGCTCTAGTGTGCAGTACTCTACTTAGTTTGAGAAGCTCTGTGCTAAAGAAAAGAAGTCTGATCTAAAGAAAAGAGGTAAGATATGAAATCTTTGTGCTATGAGAGAGGTAAAAGTGAGAATTTTTTATTAAAAGAGGTAATATTTGAAAGCTCTGTGCTCTGAGAAAGGTAAAAGTGGGAATTTGTTTATTAAAAGAGGTAATATCTGCAAGCTTTGTGCTCTGATAAAGGTAAGAATATTGAAAATTTCTAGATCTGAAAGCTTTGTGCTCTGTAGAAGTAAGATAAGTGGATATTTTTATTTCAAAAGTATGGATCTAGGTATGCTTGATAGATTTTGTCCTAGCTTGAAAACTAGGGCATTAATAGATGAAAGAATATTTGATATGAGCAGATCTGATCAAAATAGTGAAAAATATGTTATACCTATGCATAAAAAGAATATTTGGACTAACCAGTGGATGCAGGATCGTAGAAAGAAATATTTGCAGGCTAGTTACTACGACTTGGGAATCATTTAAAAGAAAGAGAGGATTAAACCTCTGTAACAATTGCAGAAAACCAGGACATCTTGCTAAGAAATTCCCTAGGAGAAGACCTAGTTGTATTTGTTGCAAAGCTATGGCCATGAAGTATTGGATTGCCCTAGAATGATTGCTAAGCTTGAAGAAATGAACATGAGACAAGAAGGCCCTAAGGCAGATCCATAAACTACGATTATGGAAGAACCCCAGAAAGAATCAGAGAAAGTATTGCTACAAATGAAAGAAACCTTGACGAATCACCGACATGTCAGTTTATCATAGGTCTTCAAAGAAAAAGAATGCCTTGAAGAAAGAATAGGATACTTTAACATTGACTATGTTCTAGATCAGGAAACACGTGAATATCATGACAAAGAGAACATGGGAAGCTATAGGAAGGCCTGTTATGATTCCTTCATTAGGAGGAATAGGACTATTCAAAGGAATGTTGATAAACCTATGTGGAAAGCTCACCCATATATCTATGAATGCTAATGGAACTTCGACAGAGGAAGATTTTGAGATTATTAAATTTATTGAGAACAACACTCTATTTACCATGTTACTAGGAAAACCTTGGATTGAAAGAGATCATGCCAGAAGGCTAGAATAAGAATAAGTTTTAGCGCAGAAGAAGCAAGAGTTAAGTGATTTCATGACTAGGAGGATCACACACTTAATTGAAGAATAGAAGAACAGATTGAAGCTATTTAACACCAGAGACCCGGATATCGAAGTTGCAAGAACACTAGAAGACACACAGAAGATTGAAGTACCTGTTCCAGATAAAGAAGAAGTATCACCCTCGAATCTTAGGAAAGAATATCAACAAAACGAAGTAATTATGCCAAAAGAAGATACGAATCAGAATGGAAAAAGGCATACTAAGATGAATCTCATTGGAAAGAAAGCTAGAAAGCTAAGTAAGAAGAGAGCTAAGTTCGACAAGTTATAGAAGGTTCCAGAGGGAACTTTGCAGAAGGAAAATTTGCAAAATTGGAGCTTCGTCGAAATAACAGAACGACATCACATGGCACTTCGCCATAGCGAAGCAATATATCCATTGGGAATAATATAACTGTTTGATCGACCCCCCCTGAACGGGTCGAAAGGAATTTATGGTTCGCCACCAGATTTTTGGACCACGCCATAACAGACAAAACAGAGTTAATGAAGGCTTCTCAACCGTTGCAAGCAATCTGTTGCCAAGTTATCTATTTATCCCATTGCGCCATGCACCGAGAACACTTTTGTTAACCGTGAATCTGATCCCGTAGACTTGTTGATTTTACACAGTGATCGCTATTGCCTTCTATCCTATTGCAGTGTCTAAGTTACTCCTCGAACTCGAAGATTTCCAACCCCAAGCGTGTATGTCAGACGAGTTCAGCGTTGCAGAGAGAGTTATTGAAGAATTTATGATCAATCTCATGACTGAAAGAGTCATGTCGATGTCTACAGGTGTACAAGAATCATTGATGAGAGGACTGCAAACCTCTCCATCGACTGCTCGTGGATCGGGGCCATCTCGACCATCAGCAGAAAAGAGAACCAAACATAAAGACGACCTCGCAAATGAAAAACTAATTCCAACCATATTGCCCAATTACATCCCGCCTGTGGCTGGCGTGATGAATCGTGATAGCATGCCAAGAGATTTCGTGTACACTATGGTCACTGCGTACCTCCCGAAGGGGATACGCGCAGTCCAGATAGAGCAAAATAAGATCATAGCATTGAAGTTTAGTGACTTCAACCTCGAAGATCGAAAGATCTATGGCATTCTCACCCCATACAAGTACCTAACTAGAAAAAAATGGAAGAACTCGAAGATTATCCATCAGTCGTGGACGATGAACCTTGTGCAGTCCACCCTGCTGAATGTTATGAAGATCCCACACTTCGGATGACACCAGGAAGTCAACGCATGTGTCAAGATGCTACTGTCGTGTTACAGTGACGACTACTTATGGCTAGACTGTCGCATTACAGTTGACCCAACGCTGATCCACATGATCACAGGACTAAGTATGCAAGGACCCGACCCACATGACTTTTATTCAGGAAAAGCCGCAGATCCCGCACTCACATAGAAGATCAAGGATACATATCGCGACGTTGAGAAGGGAACAAGAGGCTACAAGGTAGCTTCCATCCAGATTGGTGCAGTGCGCCTAGCATGTCAATTGATAGCTGGAAAATTAGTAAAGAAGAACCGACCTACGCAGGTCATCGACTTTGCCGTTGACCTTGCAAGAAAGTGATCGGAAGGCCTACAGATGAATTGGGCGAAGTACCTAGTTAACCAGTTGGAACTAGATTGCCGAGAAGCACATGATCAAGATTATGAATTTCATTTCAACTGGCTTCTGGTCCTCATTACATTTGTTGCCTGGGATATGCCAGAAGGAGCGACCTTCCCTGACATAGAGCCATTTAAACTATTTGTTGTGAAGTTCACTACCCTGTGGTATTCAACTGATATGAACAAGCAGTGGCAATCGAACGTTGTGTTTCATACATACTACCTCCAGCTAAACTGAGCCATCGAAGCTAAGTTTCACATGACTCCGAACACATTACAAAGGTTCTGACCCCTGATGAATTTCAGCGTAGATCGACACTTCATCTACATTACAGTGCGAGCAGATGAACATCAAGAGAAGCTCCAGTCATATTATAAGCTTGCAGAAGAAGACCTTGAGGAAATCACTAAGGAATGGTCTGCTAACCTCCTTATCCCCGCCAACCCTGCAGAGATATCTTATATTGATAGCCCATAAGACACTCATAAAGAACAGACTACACCCGAAACTAGCAGATAGAAGAAGTCTGAGGAGGTCCAAAACTTAAGCAACACCTCAGTGAAGACCGTGTCCATGTCACTTGACCGAGGGGGTGGTGATGAAGTAGAATATGAGCAGATACCAAGCAAAGTCACACCGCCCAGAGACGAGGTTGACCCTTTGAAGAAGAGGAAGGTTTCCCCTCCCAAAACCTTCTTCCCGGAAGAAATCGAAAGCCATCATGACCAAGATGCAGACTGTCCTCACCTCTAATGATTTTGACTTCATTATCGCAGCCTTGAATGATGCTTCACTGGAGATAACAGAGAACCAAGGAGCAAAGTAGGAAGAAATGTAGGACCCTTTGAAGAAGAGGAAGGTTTCCCCTCCCGAAACCTTCTTCCCGGAAGAAATCGAAAGCCATCATGACCAAGATGCAGACTGTCCTCACCTCTAATGATTTTGACTTCATTATCGCAGCCTTGAATGATGCTTCACTGGAGATAACAGAGAACCAAGGAGCGAAGTAGGAAGAAATGTATGATAGGATTGAAGTCAAGATCCAAGGGGTAGAATAGGCTCTTCAGTCCAGTCGCGTAGTCTCCACTGCTCCCCTGCCATCAGAAGAACCAGATTTGGGAGATGAGCCAACCCAAATCCACTGACTAGTTGAGATAGTCGAAGCTCACCTTCAACAAGCACAAGAAGAAACAGAAAAAGCCACCCAGGCTTTGGCACAAGTGCAAGGAGTACTTGTAGAGAAACATTGAGCTACAGAACAGGAAAATATTTCTCTCCAAGCAAAGTTTGATGAATAAAAAGCACAACTATAGCAAGGAAAATAACAGTTGCTCACAGAGCAACTCGAAGTGAAAGAAGCGGTCAGCAGAGCACTTCACTCTGTGACATTCGTAGAAATAAAGGCAGAGGATTGAGTCACGAAGCAAGTAGAGAAGCTCACAGAATATATCCAACAACTACAACAATGCATCGCAGACTTAGAGCTCCGCGCAGTACCCGAGACTCCACAGGATGTAAGGGATCAAAGAGAAGCAATTGCTCAAAGTGCAATTGAGAGAATAAAATCCCTTTCTATGGAATGTAAGCAACTTACTAATTGCAGTGCTTAGACCTATGAGAAACTCACTGAGAATACAAAACTGAAGGCACTAGAGTCGCAGCTCCAACAGGAAAAGTATCAACCCGAAACGATACAAGCGCAGTTGAAGCCCCTGTCATCTGTGGAAAGAATGAAGCGATCCCAGGAGAAATGCACTGCCCAACAGTAGATCCACACTATCCAGAGTAGAGTTATGGAAGTAACTCATAGGCTCCAACCTGTACATGATAAGTCTTGTCAACTGTTCATAGAGGTCAAAGGTCGAGGAGCATAACTAGAGCAGGTTGTCACTACAACTGAACAATGCCTGGAGGGACTTGTCAATGGCGCAGACATCCAAGAGTTCATTGAAGAGGAGGCCGTAGAAAAACAGTAAGTCGAAGCATCTTGAGCCAAGCTCGAGGCTTTTGAAGTAGAATTACCCAGATCAGAGTGACTCAAGACGAGTCACAGGTGATTGTTGGGGGCCTATTGGCCCTTGACCAAGTTTTGGGAGATCCTTGGTCAAGTTTGACCTATTTTGGGACTTCAATAGCCTATCAAAGGAGGATCGCAAGATGAAGAAGAGATCGCGGGATATCTGCCCCTTTTTGGGTCATTTTTGGGATTTGGGATTATGTAACAGGCATGGGATGTCGGCCCATGGGTGTACCCATGTTTACGCCTATTTTGTAAATTATAAATAGATGCTAAGGCGATGTAGTGAGCATAGATATAGAGAAGTTACGAATGGTTAAGTGCTAGATCTATGTGATTGAAGGATTGTAAGTTCTCTATGCATACTGTGTGAGACTTGCAGAGCTAAGTGAAAGTCATTTTAAGAGGCTGTGGAAGGTTGTGTGCTTGGATCTACTCGAGGAAGGAGGATCTAGCGAGTTGCACAAATCTCCTGTCCTATGTGGAGTACGGTTTTTAGGCTCTGTTCATGTAACCGATTGAATAAGCTAATAAAGAAGAAGTGTTGGTGGACGTAGCCCCAGGGTGGGGGTGAACCATGTATATGTTGTGTTGCTCTGCTTTGTGCAATGTGTTAATGTGTTTCTACTTGCTAAGTTCTTTGATATAGATAGATAGATTTGTTTATGCTTTGTGCTAATGATGTATATGGATGTTAGATCTGACTTATATGAATGTGCTTAGTGCTTGAATCTGCTAGATATGATCTGTTTCGTCATGCTAAGTGTTGCTAGATGCCAGATCTGGTTGACCACTGCATTGTACTGTGATTAGGGTTTAACTGCGATGTAACTAAGAACTGAATATTGATAAATGTAACTGTTAAGTTCTCTGTTAAGTGTTAGAATCACATATATATGTCCCAACTAAGGTTGCAGACACTTGAGTCCTCAAACCACCCCTGCCTCTACCTTGGGTGAGACTTCATCTACTTCGCAAGTGTTGTCAAAAGGGCCAGTAGTTAGGTATTTGTTGGTGCGTTGTTGTAGCATTGAACCCTGGGTCTACCCCTGTGCCAATACTTAGTAATCAAAGCAATTTTAATAGGACCAAATACATCAGAATGAATTAAGTCCAACAACCTAGAAGATTTCTGACAACTAGAATAAATTGAAAATGATAATGTTTTCAATATTTTCAATGCTCATCAAAATAAAAGTAAATATCATAATCATCCATTCCATCAAAACAAAAGTAAATATCATAATCATCCATTCCATCAAAACAAATTTTTTTTCAATCCTCATATTCCCTTATCACCTATATGGCCCAATATTTGGTTCCGTGGCATTTCCTTCTTTGCAAATAAATTTATTTTTGAAGAAAGATATTGTTTAGATATGGTCGATGCAGTCTTTGTGACCTTGATCAATAGTAGGGGTTATCCTTGGTGAGAAGTCCCAATTATGCCTCACACCATTTGGAATGGGGAACCGATCTAGATTCTGGCCTGGAAACCATTACTAGTTTTGGGTTTATTGATTGCGGTCCAATGCACTAGTGATGTTTTCTAAACTAAAGAGTGAGATGAAACTAATATAAAATGCACGTGTTCAGATGAATATGAAGGTAACCAGAAAGTAAACAAAGAATCATACATGTAATTTCCCAGGAAATAGTTCACGCATAGTAAATAAATGCAAACCTAGAATAGTCTACTATTGAAACAATCATTTACAGTCCTATGTTCACAGATTCAGGTAAATATTTCCTCAAGAACAAAAATAAAAACGTAGCATCCACACATGAGAATAGTCTCTAGTGTGAGATGCATTCTTACACAACTCTATTGATGACCAAAGGTAGTATAATAGTCCACAAAATGTGCAACATGAGAATCAAAGTTCTCCAAAAAATAGCTTGGAAAAAAAGGCTTCTTCTCATTAAGGTTTCAACGGTAGTTGCTTGAAATATCCAAGAGACAAAATCCTAGAATTTGAGTACAATACCCCTATTTATTGTAATCTTCCCCGATTATTGGCCTTCTGCCTTCCAGACTCTTGAACTTCCATTTGAAAACTTTTAGTCTCTATTCTCCATGGAATGATGAGGGAATACTGACAACATGAATGTTCATAATTTAATATATCGTACATCATGTACATTCTCATTTCAAATTTGTCTTTTAGTTCTCATGGGACATCATGGATTTTGGTCCTAGCTCGCCTTATACAATGTGGTCAATAGTTTGCACACTATGGATCCCTTTTTGCCTCTTTTCTTGAGACTCATCTATCATGAAATTTGTACTTCATCATTTGTTATTTGGTCTTGATTCTCTTTTGTTGATTGTTGCTCGTCTGTTGGTATGTCATCATTTGTTGCAAATATTATTTGCAAAGACATTGTTGCAAACTAGCAGATCCTCCTTGTCTTGATGTACAACATTTGTATCTCTGTAGTTCATCTCCTTACACATTATGTATTCTAAATCCTCAGTATGATCTTCTTCCAACACTAGTACCTGGGTGTCATTCATCACAAGATAGATGATTTTCTAGTATAAAACCTCAAAAACTTGTTCATTTAAACATACAGAATTCAAATGGTAGTTGAGTGAGAATTTCAGGTATACTTCTCTGAGTTCAATATTTGGTCCCTCTGATGACGATTTCATGGACATCCTCACTGAAATATTGTGTTATCAAGCTCGCAGGTTGTTAATAGTACGCATTAGTCAATATTGAAAATATGTGACGGGTGGTGAGAAATATCGTAAGATATATAATTGGGAAGTTGTATAGCTTGGTGATACCTTTCCAATGGTATATGGAGCACATGAAACAGATCTCAGAGTCAAAAGTTATGGAAAAAATAAATTTGGGAGCTAGGTTCTATCTAGTGTGTTGGGTTGTGTTCCCCGCCCATGTCCGAGTTAGCATGCCAAACATTTATCATCATGCTTACCAATTCTATTGATTAATTGGGTTGGTTGTCATTGATGTCAACCCTTGAAAAAAGTCTGGTAGCGAATTTTGGTAGCACAAAGGTTTGGGCAATGGACCGAAGTTTGTTTGATGGATAATGGTATGCGCTTTGATATATTTGTAGGAAATACTATTCTATATGGATTGTAGATGTCATGTCATTTCCATTGGTATGTGGAACGTCACATAACTCCTCACGGTTAGAGAGTTATGGCCATGTGAAGTTGGAGAACCCTCATGAGTCATCTAGAAGCCCCAAAAGGTCAAAGTAGTCAAAGTGGTTGCAAAGAATAAATTATTTAAATA
>ML804152.1:280909-302955 GCA_009831015.1 Picea engelmannii | reverse complement strand
TAACAAATGTATTTCCCTACATTAGATCCAATGGATATACCATCCAATAACCCTTCTTAACAAATGACATCATTATCAAATTCCCAATCAATCCATTACAATACTAGGTATGGATATTTGTCATCTACTATGTCAATGAACTCGAAGTAAGCATAAATATTCATACAATCGAGATAAAATTCCATCTAGCCAATTTGACAATGGGGAAAATGTGTGATTGGTTCACCAACTACCACTAGATCAACAAGTGGACCCAATTTGGTCATCCCATGAGTTCCCATGATTACTTCAGTAGGATGTTAACATCCAATCCGATGTTGAGCATAAATTCTCACACTTCATATCATTAAATCAATGCATTTAAGATAAGTTATTTTCCATACCTTGTTCACTGGACATGGTTTAAGGACCTATCTTGTGCCTCTATTGATGACTCAAAAATCGGCCCAAGGACCTCCCTTAACTTTGTTGTGGATTTATCATTGTCTATTATCTATAGAAAACTTTTCAAAAATTCTTTGACTTCATCTTCCACTATATATACTAGTAGAATCATGCATTGGCTTAGTGKCCAAATTATGGAAGGTTTTCTATTTCTTGCATTCCTAGTAACTATTTTTCTAGCATTCATAGTAACTATTTTCTACAATCATGTGTATTATGTATTGTCTTTTGGTAGTACCCACATCAAGGATGGTGAGGATATAAGTAATTCATTTCAATATACCTCACTTCATAATAATTATAAAATCATGGTGGGAGATGATCCACTTAATTCCATAGATCCCTATTACCCTAATTCTAATTATGTCCCCCATCCACTCCCATGGTTGAATCCATTTTTTGGAAATTTATATGCTAGATTATGTCTCTTCTAATTCCCCTTGGAGACTCTTTTAATGCCAAATCATTTGGCCTTCTACATTCCAAACATTTAATCTACCTATACTGTTATTGGAGAAATATCAACAGTATGGTAACTTAGATCTCCCTAGGACCTGCCTATTGATCCTAGACATACAATGGGGATAGACTTCTAATGGTTTCCCTAGATGCCAACAAATTATTTTTCTTTTAACCAAGAATAATAGTAAGCATACCTTATGACCAACGATTTCCTCACATATTTGGATGATGCACCTCCTGAGATCCAGCTCCAGCTCCTATAATTTGCTTCCTACACATGAGAAGACAAACAACTATTGATCTATTTTCTCTCCTAATGTTACAAAAATCCAATTCACTAGATCTATCCTGATCTATTTAACACGAGACCAGATCTAAGCATTTACAAATTAAATACAAACACATTTAGGGGAAACCAATGATCTATTCATTAACATGTAGGAAACACATCAAACATAATACCTTGGATGTGAAATCATTTCTCTTTTATCCTTGCTCCTAATTCCTCCTCATCTTCTCAATCTAACTAGGAAATTTGATTGTGGCCGTTGTGACTGGAGAAGCACCTCTATAATTCGACATCATAACTCTGCAAAATATTCTCCCCCCTCTTTCTCAAGACTTTCCTTCTTTATATATATCCTTGGAAGAGGATTGGGAGAGCTTCTAATTATTCTGGAACCCACTGGAAACTCGAATGTTGTGATTTTCTAGCCCCATGCCACAAAGATACAACTAATCCCTCGCTTACCTCTTCATAACTTTGCAAATCTAGAAGGTTGCAGGGACCATCGCTTGTTGCATTATAAACGACCAAAGACTATCATCGCATGATTTCTCCTATATTCCACATGAAGACCCTAAAAAAAAGTCCTAAATCCTGAGTAAGAAATGTATTTTGACTTTTATCTTCTATTGGATTCCCTTCTGGCATGTAGGGTCGAAATTAAGACTATAACATATACTACTAGCTATTCTACTTCCCACCAAATTGCATTACTGCAAGTGAAATATTTGTTATCCCCCCTTCATCATGTGTGATTCCAACTCATTTATAATGGTATGTGTTACCATTTGTTGGCATTACTGTGAGTACCTCGACTTCAACAAGTGCAATCATCCTTCATTTAGGGTGGTGTGAGAAACTATCACCTAGAGTAGTGTGATCACCCTTCGTTTCAAAACATTGTGATCACACTAACTTGATTTGGTGTGAACTACCCTTCGAGTTAAACATTTCCATTTCTCTTCATTTGTATGGTATCATGTACCTTCATTTGAGTAGGGTGAGTTACCTTTACTTGAATAGGTGTAAGTGTCTTTGTTTAAACAAGTGCTCCATTGTTGTGATCTACCATTATTTCAAAGCATTTCAACCTTTTTCATGGGAACAAATTTGATTTCTTTCATTCATATGAGTGTGAGTAACATTCATTTTTTTGGTAAGGGAATGACTCAACCACAAGGCTACAAGTTCCTCATCCAAAAATCTACAAACATAGTTTTTGAAAGGGTGTGAATGCCTTTAACCTCATGTTGTGATTATCCCTTCACATTAATAGGTTAAATTTGATATTCAAGGTAATTATTGTGACCAGTCTATATTAATATCGATTAATGGGTGTGAGTGCATTGAAGTGGATAAGTAAAGGGTTGGCCCACTCTCACAAGGATAGTGATAGATTTAAAAAAAACACATCTCCCATATTGTCCCCCTGGGAGGCACCTACCAAATTGTTTTTGACCTCTAGTTCAGAGCCCCAATATCTCAATTAAAACCATTCATTCAAGGGAATGTATTTTATCTTCCCCTTCATCCCAAGGTGCCTTGGGTTTCCTTTTTGGTCCACTAAGAAAGACCCCTAATAAGTCCCAAAACCCCCTCTCATAAGCCCTTCTCACATAAGATACCCCTTGAAGGGTCAATCACACATGAAAATATTGAGTATGGGTCAATCACAAATCCCAACATCCAGCTTGTCATTTAGATTTATTTTTTTTAAACTTAAAGGAAGCGTGGCAATATCGACGATAGTTCGTCGTAAGGCAATGAATTTTTTTTTACCAAGCATGGAAATATCGACTAAAGTTCGTTGCACTTTGCCACCGTTTTGTGTCACACATATACCATCTACGTCGTAACTTTTGTCTCTGCCAAACGTTTTCGTCCCTATTGCGACGCTTTTTCATCGCAACTTTCCACAGTTTTGTGTCGTACGTATGGCATCTGCGTCGTAATCTGTTGGTAAGTTTTTTACTTTGGCACGGTTGTTCATCCCTATTGCGATGAAGTTTCGTCGCTATTGCCACGCTTTATAAGGTAAACCTGGAGGGATAATTTCGTTGTTGATTCCACGAATAACTGGTTCGTGGATATAGCGACGAAAAAAGTTCCACGAAAAATAGTCTTTGCTTTCGTGGAAAGTGCGATGGATATGTGTGGCAATAGCAATGAAAAACTATGGCAAATTTGGTCACATGTAGTAGTGGTAGCACTGGTGGTATCAAGTGGGAGTGAGGGTGGTGTGGTCGGAGTCAGTACTGGAATCTACATCGGGATTCCCTCTGTTTGGGGAGGTAGGGATGGTTGAGGAACCATCACAGGTGGGTGTAGATACCATACCGGAATGGCAAGCACCATGTTGGGAAGGGTAAGCGTTGTGGCTACCTAAAAATCTTGTACGCCCAGTGGGGGGTAAAAGAAGAGGAATTGAGTGATGGCTTGGGGAATTGTCTCCCAAACTGGGATTTGACCTTGGGGGAGGGTGAAATCGGGGATAAGTGGTGTCGTAGGGTTCTCAACGAATTCCTGAGGTAGAATATCTTCAACTAGTGGGGCATCGAGGGGTGGAGAAGCCTCAGTGGGAGGAATGGTATCTCCAGTTTCAGTCTCGTTAGAAGATATGCCACACATTCGTGCTGAGGGATTTATGAGCGGTGGGGCTCCACGGTATGACCCCAACAAGGATGGGTCTTTGAAAATTCTGAGGCCCATATCCATGAGTGGATATGCGTCGAAACTAGTATGGATGAGAGGTAATATGTTATCGATGTTGGAGGAGTGGTTAGGCTCGTAATGTAAAACTTGGTCGATGGTGATGATTTTCCCGTTGTGGGGGAACATCATCATTTGAAACATAGAAGAGGCCACTGCCTTCATAGCGTACATGTAGCTACGTCCAAACAAGATGTTGTAATCGAGAGGGGTGTTGATAACCTCAATGTCAATAAGGATGGTTTTTCCCCTGAGTTCAACAAGGACATTTTGAAAGAGCCCTTCAGGGGAGGATGGTCGACCATCATAAGCTCTTAAAGTGATGGTGGATGGTATCAGCTCAGGGGAGCCAATTTTATGTCATACAATTTTGGACACTATGCATGTGGATGCACCTTCATCAATGATACATCGATGAAGTGTGATGTTCTGAATCTTAACTAGTATCTGGAAAGCTACCAAAGCGGGGAGACAAGGTTCCCCACAATCCAGATCAAATGTGATGATTCTAGTATCAGTTGGGTCGACTGCCCCCAAGGCGAAAAGCAAGGATTTTCGTTGAGTTGGACAGCTTTGGAGGACCTCCAATACTGACATGGTTGCAGGGGACTGTGCCAAGTCATCGACCAGACTATAATTATGTGTCGCCCTAGCCTGAGGGTTCTTGGCATTCCGTCATAATTGGATGCGAGGGATACGAATGGCAGGTTCAGTGTTAGGGCACGGAATCATCAAGGGTTTTATGGTTGTAGCTAGAGTTTCTTCATAAGTGGCAGGAGTAGCTTCAGGGGGCGCATTGTATTGACGATTGCGCGTTTGTAGAAGAATTTCTTCTTCGCTAGTTAGGAGGATATTGCGATACGTTGGATTTCCATGGTTTTGATATTGTCCCATTTGTGGTGGGGCATGATGTATCTCTTGTTGGGTATTCATCACACCTTGGTGTGGAATAGGGTTTTGCAACACAGCCGGGGGTGGTTGCTGCAAATATTGTTGTGGGGCATGTTGGGGGGAAGACGATGTTGGAGGACGTGGCGCGTTCATGGAATCTTCCATCCATTTGAAATCGGAAATTTGGGGGCAATGGTGAGTGTAATGGCCATGCTCACCACAGAGAGCGCAAGGGAATTTCATTCGGAGGTTGTTGTTGTTGTTCCTCACTTGGCATTTCTTGTTATTGTCCCCTTGAGGGTTCTGGTTACCCTGATTCCGGTTTCCCCCAACAGGTTGGTTTTGTTGGGGGTTATTTCCCCCAGGTCCTGGTTATTATTGTTTCATTTTTTTCCTTTCTTCTTTGCATTATTCAGCTGATGGGCCGGATTTGTCGTATTCAACTGTTCAAAAGTATGAAATTTTTGAATGGGAGAAGGTTAAACAAATTTAACGTTGGCATGTAGTTGTCCTTATGGAGGAGAAACCGTCTGTGGAGGATTAGGAAATGGAAAATACGGATTGCTTTGTGGAAATGATCCGTAGGGTGCATAAGAAGGTATAGTGCTTTCACTAGTGCCCTGGTTATAAGTTGAGGTAGAAGGGGTACCTGAACTTGGTTGAGAATTCGGGCGCACGATGGGTGTCGGTAGGGGTCCACTCATGGGTGGAGGAAGAGCAACAAGATATGGTTGTTGGTAAAGGGGAGGGGGGTAATAAGATGGCCCTCCATACATCGATGGATATTGGGGTGTACCGTACATAGGTGGTGGTTGGATGTACAGATTGTGGTGTGTTGTGGTACCAATCAATCCATTCGTCGCATGAGACATCCCAGGTTTGTCCTGGCTGAATGGTACGGGTCTCAGTGCATCAGGTATTATTGTGTATAAGTAACCTGACTGAGCATAAATGAGGTCATATTGTTGAGCCTTGCTGATGGATTCCTCTTCAGTTTGGGGGAAGGTGGAGGCCATATCTTTGGCAAGGATAGAGACGAGTGATTTGAGAAACCAATCGAGACATTGTTCTTTGGTGGTTTCTTCTTTGCATAAACTACGTCGCCGACGCCATTCATGAATGTGGTCGGCAATATGTGTAGCCAAGGTTTGTTTGCACTAGGAGAGCAATTCTAGACCAGTGTCATGGCGAACTAGTAGTTGAAAGAAGACCAAAAATGCTTTGGCTAAGGATTCAAAAGTCACATGGGACCCTGATTGTTCATCCACATACCATTTGGTTGATGGACCTTTGAGTGTGCATTGAAATAACCTTAAATGGATGGAGTCATCCATGATGTTGTTTGAATAGCACCATAAGTGGAAGGTCATGACATGGTTGGAGGAATCTTCCCTCGATTTTCCTTCAAACTTGGGAATGTCTGAAGGTAGTTTGGTAGGCATATTGGGCCATGTGGGGTCATGCAATATAGGGTCATTTGTGAGTTTACTCAAATCATGAATGTTGAGGGATGCCAAATATGGCATGGGGGGTGGCGATGGAGGATTAGTTCCAGCCATGGTGTTAGAAGTTAGTGGACCTGAACCTTGAGGGAGGCTCGGTGGGGTTGTACTTCTCTCTTGAGAAGAAGTTTTCCCCCTGCCTCCTTGTGAAGGAGAGTTAGTGGATGGATGGCCTTGGGAATTGGACCCAAGTAAGGTGGAACCAATCAAAGTTGATCCCAAAATAGTGGCACTCACAGGGGTGTGATATGGTTGAGACGGTGAGTTGGAAAGACTAGGAATTCCTCCTAGAATAGGAGGAAGATTTTGCAAAAGTCTGGAATGACGAGGATTCTATGGGTCCTTTGTGATGTCCGACTAGCAAAGTGAATGTGTGCAAATGGTGATGAGAGAAATAAATGAACAAGAGATTTGTATAATTTGGACCTTCACAATATATCTCGCAATCGCATGTAATCAAATGAGCACCATACATATATCAATTGAAAAGAAGTATACATGTGGGTAGGTGGATTTTGTCCATGTGCGAGAACAAACAAAACAAATTCTTGTGTCCTAAAAAAGATGTAACATCCTTCCTCTCAAATAGCACTGGACCTTCCAATAACACTCAACAGTGGGGTCTGAAGCCATAGAAAGAGGAACCAGTGAAGGATGAAACAATCAGTTATAATGAGGGGTAGAGGGTGCATATCCCGAAAGAGCTGGCGATATTTCCGAATAGCCACACAAAATCTTATCAAGGGGCAATTGCAGCCCATGATTTCCACCTGGGTACATGTCCTAAATTTGGCCACTAGGTACCTCGGTCAAAGTGCAACATTTAGATTTTCGGCCTCAGAAATGGGTCACGGGCTAGATCCCTTCCAAGATTTGGGTGACTCGAGGGGGGACGCACAGAACAACCAGACCTCAGCCTTTGACCCTTCACGGGTATTTCCCTGACTTATGGTGTTAGGAACACTTGACTTGGAGGATTTTAAAGTTCCCTAATTGTCAACTTCTAATGTTTGAATATGTGAAAACCAAATAATGGGAGGTTATTTGGATGCCTACCCCCGAGATCCTACCTCGACTAAAAAAATTATTTTGGCACCTCCTGTGGAGGAAAACTTAGTGAGTTTTTAGAAAAAATTTAGATGTGGTTGGTTGAGAGATTGGGGGTGTGAACCAATCTCATTTGAATTAAGTGGGTGTGGATAATTTTTCAAGAAATAGTGGGACGTTTCAGAATTGCTTTGGATAAAACCTACTTCAACCTCCACAATTCAAGATGAAAATATGTGAGTGAGGAGTGACTTTTTGTGTGAGCAAGTGATAAAATGTGCCAAATTTTTAATAAGTTAGGCGTCAATTTGCAACATGTGGACTTCTTGTGGTCCTTACAAATCTTTATTACCTATCTTGCTAGATGTCATTGGTACAACCTTGCAGAATTTAAAATCCCTAAAGAACTAGCATGTGGACATATGGGTCCTTACCAATCCTTTAAACTCCCTAATGTGATTTATACTAAGAAAGCTTCAAAAAACTATCCTATATTGCAAGAATGTGGGCATGTATGGGCCCGTTACTTTAATCTTTAAACTCTCCTAGTGATGTAAACTAAGAAAGTAATTTCAAAAACTATCCTAATTTTGCAACATGTGGGCATGTATGGGCCCTTACAAATTTAAGATGTTTTAAAACAAACTAAGAGGAGCCCTAGGGGGGCTTTGTCCTCTCCTAAAGATTTTGTTAAGGGAGATGAAATGTCCCCTTAATCACCTTTCTGATTCTCAAGATCGCTCTATGGTGCGAGAGAAGAGCATACTCAATGATTAAAGTTTGATTTATGGTCCCAATGCAAGTGTTTTTATATGTGATAGAAAAGAATCTTAACTTAACTTTTACAATCAAAACAAGCCATCCATGTGGCAAATAAAGCAAAAGAGGAGAAATGTGGTTCTTTTTAAACCCTTAAGTGCCTATGTTTTGACTAACATCTCATGTGGGAAAGGAATCTAAGTGTAGTGCATTTACAAATTGCATAAAAGCAAGATTTTGAAGGCTAGGGGCCTTCAAATCATCACAAAAACTCTTACAATTTTGAAACTCTGGACAGATGCGCGGGTTATTGTTCGGACAAAGGTGCAGTGGGCGCACAATGTGTAGAATGCACAAAGAACCAAAGACCTTTTGGCACACAGTGCACAGAGAACGCATAGAAACGAAGTGTTGTTGGCGCACAATGCTCGGAATGCGCGTCTGTGGGCTGAAACACCCACACACGTTCTGATACGCATCGGGGGGGGATTTTAAGTGGAATTATCCTCCTCCAGCTCCAAACTTAGCTCTTGACAGGTAAGTTTAGGCCGGTTATGGTTCCTTCAAGGGAAATGGGTCAAAAAGAAGTGCTCAAACAACCCAAATAGGGGGGGAAATTGATACCTTATTCCCTAGTATGGTTGTCAATATGTTGTGTATGTTTCACCACTTGGGTGAGCAAAATAAGGGCACTTACAAGTCTAGTTGGGCCTGCTAGACAAGACAAAGGTTAGTGTATGAATTAAATAATCCAAGCACATGAAATAAATAAGCAAATAAACTAAAAACAACTAAGGAAATAAAACTAAAATGCATAAGAAACTTTGAACCAAAATCAATCAACCAAATGACCGAGATTATGCCACCAATGGATAACTATATTAGTTGGCAAAAAACTGTAGAGAAAGGAGGACTTATAGATCCCCTCTTCCTCCTTGAGAGGACTCTTGAGTCCCCTATTTGAGAGCTCTTCTTACAATGATAAACTAGAAAGCAAATGGTGAAGAAATCCAAGCCTATTCCCTCAAGAGGTGAGTGGAATGGCCTATTAGAATGTTTCTATAATTCTCCAAGAAGAAAAGAGGATCCTTGAAGGAGGATTGAGGCAGCATAATAATGCTATGAGATCATTAAATTCTTAGTGCACCCATGGCCTCCATTTATAGCATGTACTTGAGGCAATATCCCACTAGTTCTTAGTGTGGAGAAGGGGACCTTTAGGGCACCCTTAGGTCTTTGAACAGCCCCCATTCAGATTCAACTGGGATTTGAGGGTCAAATCAAGTTGGGAGCTGGTCCATAAATGGTTGAGGGGCCGACAAGAACCATAAATGCGTCGTTCACAGGAATGTGCAGCTTTTATGGTACACAGTCATGCATATGGCACATTATGCACTCTACGGGCTTCTTTGACCCCACACACTGTGCGAGGACTTCCTTTAGTGATTCAGCACGTGTCAATTTTTTTCCAGTTGTATAGTTTTTGCTTCTTGGAAATGCATTTTTGGTGTTGCAAGTGAACTAATCGGTGTTTGGAGATGTTGTGTTTCTGTAACCATTTGCATGCAATGTTGCAGATGAAATTTCAGTGATAACACTCCCCTACTAGAAACTGCTCGCCCACAAGCAATCCTGAATCTGTCTGTTGTAGCACCTGTTCACTTTCCCAAGTGGAATCTTCCATAGGCAAATTTTTCCACTTGATTAAGTATTCCTTGGTGTCCCTGTTCCTTAGTTGCTTCTCCCTCACCAACAAAATCTCCTCTGGAATCAAAATCCAATGTCCCTTTTCATCGACTGGAGGTAGTTCTTCATTAGCTACAACATGTTGCCCCAGTGCCCTCTTGCATTTTTTATTTTTGCTTCCTTGTGGTAGCTCTAATTCATATGCAACATCCCCAACCTTCCTTTTCACCATGTAAGGCCCATAGAAACAAGGTTTTAAATTCTTTGTGCCATTTTTCTTAATGGATGATTGTCTGTATGTTTGTAGTCTCAAATATGCAAGACATTGTGGATTTTGCTTCCCTATGGTAGCTCTAATTCATATGCAAATTCCCCAACCTTCCTTTTCACCATGTAAGGCCCATACAAACAAGGTTTTAGATTCTTTGTGCCATTTTTCTTAATGGATGCTTGTCTGTATGGTTGTAGTCTCAAATATGCCAAGTTGCCCACCTCAAAAGTGTGTTCCACTATGTGCTTGTCTGCATATAAATTATGTTGGTTTTGAGCCCTTTGCAAATGGTCTTTGATTTATTTGAGAATTTCTTGAATTTCCTATGTCCACTCCTTAGCCATAGGGGCTCTACTATCTCCAAACACAATCTCAACAAAAGTGAGGGGATCATAACTGTATAGGGCTTTGAAAGGAGACATACCAATAGACATGTGGTAAGTGGTGTTGTAGCAATATTCACCCAGGTATAGCCACTTGACCCATGATTTATGTTGCCCTGCCACATAGTTTCGTAGGTAACCTTCCACCCACTTATTTACTATCTTAGTTTATCCATCTGTTTGAGGATGGTAGCTAGTGTTGGGGGTTAACTATGTACCCACTAGACGAAACAACTCCCGCCAAAAGATTCTCATAAATATACAGTCCCTGTCACTCACAATTGTTTTAGGTAACCCATGCAATCTAAAGACTTCCCTAAAAAACAATTATTCCACCTGAGATGCGCTAAAGCCCATGGAGATGGGAAAAAAATGAGAAAATTTGGTCAGTTTATCTACTACCACAAATCTGTAATCCTTCCCTTGTGCCTCGGGGAGTACTGTAATAAAATCCATAGATACACTCTCCCACTTATGCTCTGGAATGGGAGGAGGTTGTAATAGACTTGTTGGGTAAGTGTGTTCATCTTTGTTCTGTTGGAAAATGGTACATTCCTTGATGTGGCGCATGACATCTCCCTTGAGACCCTTCCAAGCAAACCTTTCCCTTATTTATTTGTATGCTTTAAGAAATCATTGATGCCCTGCTAATGATGAATCATGAAATGCTTGAAGCACCCTTTTCTTGAACAAGGATTCAGGAACTAGATAGATCCTTCCCTTGTAATAGATGATGTCATCTATAATCATGTACCTGTCATCCTATAAATGTCCATCCCTCAACTCACATGCAATCTTATTTTTGGAGTACTCCACCAATAGATGAGATTTCCAATCAACTGATATCTCTGAAATGGAGTCGGTTGAGGGTCTTCTAGACAAGGCATCCACTAAAGCATTTTTTCCCCTTGACATATTCTATGTCAAATTTATATGCATGAATATTACTCAGCCATTTTTGTTGTCTCTCATTAAGGTCCTTCTACTCAAGAAAGTACTTGAGGCTATTATGATCTGTCCTAACAAAAAATTTTGCTCCAATAAGATATTCCCTAAATTTGGCCAAGGGGTGTATTATGGCTACCATTTATTTATCATAAATGGTGTACAACAACTAAGTCCCCCTCAATTTGTGGCTCGCATAGGCAGTGGGATGCCTATTATGCATTAGAACAACTCCAATAGTGCACCCTTCCTGTAGAAAACCTCCAAATTTGCGCCCTGACTCTTCAATCCATTGTAGAAACCAATTTGTAGCTAAATAGAATGGTGAGGGTGGAATATTTCACCACCTTGACCAAGCTTGGATCAGGAACAAGGGAATCTTTCACCTCCTTGCTGATCTCTAGGGTATGTTTACTCAAAACCCTCAAAACATAAGTTGCATAACTCAAGGCAATAAGAAAAAATGACATGAAAGAGGAGTGAGGCACCCTCCTCTTTCTTTTATACCTCCATCTAATAATTTACACTTGAGTTACTTTATTGATGCCTAAGGTTATTACTTTACTTTCTCCTCTAATTCAAATAACCCTTTTATCTGTTTTTACCAAAGTCACTTTAATAATATAACATTTAGCTCCTTAGTGACCCTTTTTGCGCCTCCTAAGCCCCTTTTATCCATGAGACTATAGTCTAGAGGGGTGACCAGACCACTAAGTCTAATAATGTTCTTTTCAAGAAGAGGGGAACATTACATACACCAAGAGAAGTAATGAAGCAATGAGGGATTAACTTTTGCAACCGGCATTTAGGCCATTGTTTTATGATGTAATTGGGTGCAACGTTTAATAGAAGCTAAGTATTTATTGATTGAATGGATCGATGGTTTACATGAAGATAGAATGGATTGTAATCGATTCTCTGTGTAAGCAATGTATGAATGAAATATTTTAAAAACAATGACTTAACTAAACAAAGAATGTTCAGGAATTAATGGGCATTTGAGAGATGGAGAGCAAATTGTATGTGTAGAATGAGAAGGAGGTTTTGGGTTTTATTTAATTGTGAATGAAGCAATCTGAAAGAAACGTGGAGATGGATCGTGGCTTCCAAAGGTACAATTGGATGATTACAATAATGTGTGAGGATTGCTAATATTCACATAGTAAACAGGAAATTAAATCGATGGTTATTAATAATCAAAACATAGAGAACAAAGGTGTGTAAGGAAAGCAGAGTTATAATAAAGAAAACAAAGTTTTGAATGCACACTAAAAATGTGTTAACTGTGATTACAATGTGTAAGAGGTAGAAACATTGATGTACTCAATCTGGAGGGAATTAACTGAATTACGTTAACAATCAAAGCATAATTAAAATAAATATTCAAAGTTTATACAATCCAAGACAATTGAGCATAAAAATTAAATACAATTGCAACCTAAACGGTTGAAACAATGAGAAACATATTAGTGAGATAGAGGGGCCCTTCCCAACCTGGTAATTGCTGCCAAGAACGATTAGATCAAGTGGAAGTGATGCACAATGAACCAACAAAAAATCAACTCTTCATTCCATTAAAACTTTGGTTACAAAAGACAATGACTAGCTCTCTACTACAATGAATTTCTTTCTAATACAAACTTTATGATACTCTTCACCAAGATTAATGACCTCTTTATCTTCTCCACACCGTTATTTAGACATAAAAATCACTTGAGGAGAAGATAGAACCGAATCCCTAAGTTCAGAAAACAATTTTGACAATTTTAAAACAAATCACAAAAATATGGGTTTGACTGTAATTTGGGCAGATTGGTGTTGAAGAACCGAGCATAACTCATGAACGATTCCGAATTTTGTAAAACCAACATCATGTTACTCAATTTATCACATTCTGGACAAAACCCATATCTTTTATTTTTGAAATTTGTCTTCATCTACACGAAAATCGAGGCGGAAGTTGGCAGTTTGAAAATTGTTGCCAAATAAATATGGGCAAAACTAGAATAGAAAATCGCATATATCTCCTTGAAAATTTAAAAATTTGGAAAATTTCTTGATAGATAACCAATTTAGACCCTTCTGGAAAAAACCCATGTTCCCGATTTTTTATATTTGACCTCATTGCCTCATAAATTGCGTTTGAAGGTCGTTGCTACTATTTTGGCAATTGTTGCAGATTTGGAATGAAGTGTTTTTCTAAGCTGAAGGTCAACACGTGTGACCTGGGTGCATTCTAAAACATGTGTCAGCATGTTGAAACTGCAACAGAGAAAACCCATGTTTTCTATTTTCTTCCGAAGATGCACCAATAGGTTGACCTACAATGTCGTGTATGAGAACATAATGGTAGAAGAAATGAACTCATTTCTCTTTCATACTAATAACTGTGGCCTATGCAGGAAATCGAAGCTTGGTAATGACCACTGCAAATGTAAGAACACTTGGAGAAGACGCTTGATCTGCAGGAACCATCATAAAAAAAACTATGATGTAATCATTTTTAATCACTAAAAACATAGAAAAATGATGTATTAACCACACTGGATATATAATGAAGAATAATGATGTTTCATGGAGGTTTATGGCATAGATGGACACAGATTATTAGTGAAATCTTGAATTTATTGGGTAGATAATTATGACAAAAATCAAGCCCAACAACTACTTCTCGATGCGTCTCACAAAGCAAGCAACACTTTAACCAAAACCACACAACCAACCAGAGCTCTTCATGATTACAATAACTAATCTCCCTGCATGAATGACAAACATTCTTGCTCTCATAGAATAATGGTTGGAACATTCTCGTAACATTTGGTTTATAAATCTCATGCACTACTTTGTTATGCTTCACATTGCTCCAACTCTCATATTGACAAGCTTACATGGCTCTGATACCACGTGTTAATGTGTTGAAACCTCTATTATAAGATAGTTCTTCAAACCATATATAATCGGGAATAGTTATCTAATAGTGATTGTTCTCCCATGATGCTCAAGAACTCACCCACATGTTTGAGGTGATCCTCTCATGTTATACTCTAAATCATCAAATCATCAAAGAATACAAGTATAACTTTCTCACATGTTTGTTGAACACATGGTTCATGCATGATTGGAAGGTGGTTGGCGCATTGGTCAAGCCAAAAGGCATGACAAGGAACTCATAATTCCCATAGTGGCATTTGAAGGTTATATTATGTATTTCTTATTCCCTCATCTTGATTTGATGGTATCTAGAGTGCAAATCAATTTTAGTGAAGTATAATGTGCCATGTAGCTCATCCAACAACTCATCTATACTGGGAATGGGATACTTGTTTTTTATGGTTCTCTTATTCAAGGCCCTGTAATCAATGCACATGTGAATAGTTCCATCTTTCTTCTTCACCAACACAATTGATGATGAAAAGGACTTGAACTTGGTCTAATATGTTCTGTGGCTAATAATTCTTTAATAGCATTCTCAATCTCATCCTTATGCTTCTTTGGGTTCCTGTATGGTGTAGTGATGACCGGTTTGGCCCCTTCTTCCAATTCTATGATGTGTTCAAATCCCCCATCTGGTGGTTGACCTGGAGGAATTGATTCAAAGACCCTTTTATGCTTGTGAAGGATTCTCTAAATGTCTGGAGGATACTGCTTGTGCTCTTCACTACTTGCTTCCATAATAAAGCACTCAGCTTTATAGGCCACCTCCTCTCGCCTAAATATTGCATTCCTTCTTTTGGTTTTCACAACTCTAGGTGCCTCTCATGTCATCCCCTTAAGTGTGATCCTTTTTCCTTTTTCTATGTTGAAAGAAATTTCCATGGTTTTGTAGTTGGTGGTGATTGGTCCCAATGTGATAAGCCACTGCACACCTAGTATGATGTTAGTGTCTGTTATATCCACTACATAGAAACCATGTGTCAAGGTGTATCTGCCCAATGTCAAGCTCATATATGGAATGTACCTGTCACAAGCCAAAGTACATCCTCCTGCCACCTCAACCAAAAACCCCTCAAAGTCCACCGTGGGAATGTGTCTCCTCTCAACCATAGCAATATCAATGAAATTGTGAGAAGCTCCTCCATCCAATGGCTTTGTTGCTCACTGTCCCTGCAAAACTCCCTTCATTTGAAAAGTATTAAACTTAGGTACACCGCTAATGGAATCTATGGTAACTTCTTGATTTATGCATCATGGTGTGGGGGCACCTTCCCTCCTTGCACATGTAAGACCTATTCCTCCTCCCTTTGATTCATCTGTATGTTATGAATGGCTTCGTTCACCTCATCATCCTCCTCCTATTCACTATCAGATACTAGTTCTATATAGTGAATCTTCCCTTTACCCAAACACCTATGACCTGAATGCCATGGTTCTTTGCAAGTGAAACATAGTTGCTTCCTCCTTAACTCTCTTCTTATAACTCCATCCATCTTCCTTTTTCCTTTTTCAATCTGTTTGGTGTCATGCCACTTTGTAATGATTGGAGGTCTAGGTGTGATTTTTTTCTTATAGGTTGCTCCTACCAAATCTCATGTGCGCTCAATGGCATCCTATAAGGTTGCAGGATTGAAAGACTTAACTGACCCACACAAAGGCTCAATCAACCCTTCTATGTACATCATTGGTAACCTAGATTCAAACACATCAAGAACCATAACGGCCACTCTCTGTAACTCCTCAATGAAGGATTTTTTTTATCATGTTTACATTATCTGTGTGAGATCCCTGAAATGAAGCTTTGGATCCTCCCTGTCAAATCTATCCATGAGTCTATGGGTGAAGTCAAGGTATGAAGTGACATGGTCATGACCTAAAGTGATCATCCCATGAAACCACTAGTCATTTGCTTTACCATTCAAGTGTAATGTTGCAAACTTGATGGCCTTCTCCTCTTCCATGGGATTCAACTGAAGTAATGCATCCATATTTTGTACCCAAGCCTTAGCTAAAATCTGACTAGATCCATCGAAGTGGGGCATCTCCATTATTCCTACCTTGCACCCCAACTCACTTTCTCCTCTGTAATGTCCCTTAAACATTCTCTTATGCATTAGGTGGCAATATTCTCCCAAGGAAACCTGTCTTCAGAAACCTACACTTAGAGAGTTATATGCTCGCTCCATATCCTCGCATTATTCCTCGATGCCTCCATACCCAAAGGAATTTTTGTCCCTTGGTTGTGCCTCCAAGAAGGTAGGCATATATGGCCTAGGTGTGGTTCTGCTAACTATGCGAGAATGACAATGTGTGCCTCTAAATGATCTGGGTTCCTCTACATGATATGTATGCCTAGTTTCCTCATCGTGACTTGTTCCCCCCTGAGGTCCACCAACCCCTTAGTTTCCTCCAAAGAGAGGTGGGTCCTTGTCATGTCTTTTATCCATCAAGAATTGAGAGAGTATACCCTGATGCTTGCCTTCTTTCTCCAGTATGGCTATGAGGAGTGAGGCACCCTCCTCTTTCTTTTATACCTCCATCTTATAATTTACACTTGAGTTACTTTATTGATGCCTAAGGTTATTACTTTACTTTCTCCTCTAATTCAAATAACCCTTTTATCTGTTTTTACCAAAGTCACTTTAATAATATAACATTTAGCTCCTTAGTGACCCTTTTTGCGCCTCCTAAGCCCCTTTTATCCATGAGACTATAGTCTAGAGGGGTGACTAGACTACTAAGTCTAATAATTTTCTTTTCAAGAAGAGGGGAACATTACATACACCAAGAGAAGTAATGAAGCAATGAGGGATTAACTTTTGCAACCGGCGTTTAGGCCATGGTTTTGTGATGTAATTGGGTGCAACGTTTAATAGAAGCTAAGTATTTATTGATTGAATGGATCGATGGTTTATATGGAGATAGAATGGATTGTAATCGATTCTCTGTGTAAGCAATGTATGAATGAAATATTTTAAAAATAATGACTTAACTAAACAGAGAATGTTCAAGAATTAATGGGCATTTGAGAGATGGAGAGCAAATTGTTTGTGTAGAATGAGAAGGAGGTTTTGGGTTTTATTTAATTGTGACTGAAGCAATCTGAAAGAAATGTGCAGATGGATCGTGGCTTCCAAAGGTGCAATTGGATGATTACAATAATGTGTGAGCATTGCCAATATTCACATAGTAAACAGGAAATTAAATCGATGGTTATTAATAATCAAAACATAGAGGACAAAGGTGTGTAATAAAGGCAGAGTTATAATAAAGAAAACAAAGTTTTGAATGCACACTAAAAATGTGTTAACTGTAATTACAATGTGTAAGAGGTAGAAACATTGATGTACTCAATCTGGAGGGAATTAACTGAATTATGTTAACAACAAGAGCATAATTAAAATAAATAGTCAAAGTTTATACAATCCAAGACAATTGAGCATAAAAATTAAATACAATTGCAACCTAAACTGTTGAAACAATGAGAAACATATTAGTGAGATAGAGGGGCCCTTCCCAACCTGGTAATTGCTGCCAAGAACGATCAGATCAAGTGGAAGTGATGCACAATGAACTAACAAAGAATCAACTCTTCATTCCATTAAAACTTTGGTTACAAAAGACAATGACTAGCTCTCTACTACAAAGAATTTCTTTCTAATACAAACTTTATGATACTCCTCACCAAGATTAATGACCTCTTTATCTTCTCCACACCGTTATTTAGACATAAAAATCACTTGAGGAGAAGATAGAACTGAATCCCTACGTTCAGAAAACAATTTTGACAATTTTAAAACAAATCACAAAAATATGGATTTGACTGCAATTTAGGCAGATTGGTGTTGAAGAACCGAGCATAACTCATGAACGATTCTAAATTTTTTAAAACCAACATCATGTTACTCAATTTATCACATTCTGGACAAAACCCATATCTTTTATTTTTGAAATCTATCTTCATCTGGACGCAAATCGAGGCAGAAGTTGGCAGTTTGAAAACTGTTGCCAAATAAATATGGGCAAACCTAGAATAGAAAATCGCAGATATCTCCTTGAAAATTTAAAAATTTGGAAAAATCCCTTATAGATAACCAATTTAGACCCTTCTGGAAAGAATCCATGTTCCCGATTTTTTATATTTGACCTCATTGCCTCGTAAATTGCGTTTGAAGGTCGTTGCTGCTATTTTGGCAATTGTTGCAGATTTGGGCTGAAGTGTTTTTCTAAGCTGAAGGTCGACACGTGCGAACTGGGTGCATTCTAAAACATGTGTCAGCATGTTGACACTACTACGGAGAAAACCCATGTTTTCTATTTTCTTCCGAAGATGCACCAATCGGTTGACCTACAATGTCTCTTCTTATAGCTTCATCCATCTTCCCTTTGCCTTTGTCAATCTGTCTGGTGTCATGCCCCTTTGTAATGATTGGAGGTCTAGGTGTGATTTTGTTCTTATAGGTTGCTCCTACCAAATCTCATGTGCGCTCAATGGCATCCTATAAGGTTGCAGGCTTGAAAGACTTAACCGATCCACGCAAAGGCTCAATCAACCCTTCTATGTGCATCATCGGTAACCTGGATTTAGACACATCAAGAACCATAACTGCCACTCTCTGTAACTCCTCAATGAAGGATTTTGTTGATCATGTTTTCATAATCTGTGTGAGCTCCCTGAAATGAAGCTTTGGATCCTCCCTGTCAAATATATCCATGAGTCTATGGGTGAATTCAAGGTATGAAGTGACATTTTCATTACCTAAAGTGATCCTCCCATGAAACCACCAGTCATGTGCTTTACCATTCAAGTGTAATGTTTCAAACTTGATGGCCTTCTCCTCTTCCATGGGATTCAACTGAAGTAATGCAACCATATTTTGTACCCAAGCCTTAGCTGAAATCTGACTAGATCCATCGAAGTGGGGCATCTCCATTCTTCCTGCCTTGCACCCCAACTCACTTTCTCCTCTGTAATGTGCCTTAAATATTTTCTTCTGCATTAGTTGGCAATATTCTCCCAAGGAAACCTGTCTTTAGAAACCTACACTTAGAGATTTATATTCTCTCTCCATATCCTCGCATTCTTCATCGATGCCTCCATACCCAAAGGCATTTTTGTCCCTTGGTTGTGCCTCCAAGAAGGTAGGCATATATGGCCTAGGTGTGGTTCTGCTAACTATGCGGGAATGAGAATTTGTGCCTCTAAATGATCTGGGTTACTCTACATGATCTATATGCCTAGATTCCTCATCATGACTTGTTCCCCCCTGAGGTCCACCAACCCCTTAGTTTCCTCCAAAGAGAGGTGGGTCCTTGTCGTGTCTTTTCTCCATCAAGAATTGGGAGAGTATACCATGATGCTTGCCTTGTTCCTCCATTATGGCTATCATTCTATCTTGACCTTTATGAAAACTTCTAAAGGATATCTCTAGTTCTGCATGTCCCATAGAAAAATGATTTTGCATCTCTTCTAGACTACGTTACATGACAACCTGGTTGTTCTATAAAGTATCATTCACTATTTGAATCACCCTATTAGCTAAAATTGTTGCTTCGTCTTGTTAGAATAATGTTGATGTGCTCGTTTAACCATAGACAATGCTACACCATTGTCACCAACCATAGGCATAAAGACACCTTCGACCACCTTAAACTTTTACAGAAATAATGATTCCAGGAAGCCACACCATAACCAACAGATAACCAAGAGAGCACACCATCTCCAAGGGTAGCGCATAAGAGAAAGTACTAGATAGACTAAACAAGAGAAAATCGTACAACTGCAACTCCTCCTCCTCCTCCTCCAAACATGCACATAGTTTATGAGTGACTGAGAGTGTGTGAGTGAGTGAACGAATGAGCCAAGACGTCCTCTATTTCTAATGCTTCTATCACCTGTCTGGCTTACTTGACTTCGCGGAGGATAATATCTTAATATTATATATTATGTTTGAACCGACATGTCTTTTAGGGTTTTCGCACATCTGTTTAGGATTTCTCTTGCTTTCAGAATATTCTATGCTAGTCAAAGGTTACCTATTGAGGTTAATACTTCCCGCGGCTACAATAATATCAACACTTTTGGCACTGGATTTTATGTTTCATCTGTTTCCCCCGTGCTTTCTTTTGGCTCTTCTGTCTCTGGAATACCTGGTACATGCTATCCCCCATGGCCTCTCCTCCCGGGCATTAGTGTTTATCATAGGATGGCGAAGGAATTCACTCTAATACCATAGTAATGTTCCCAAGCAGATTCATAAGGAACTTGGAGGTTTGTTTCTGATCTATTTGCTTGATTGTTTGAATATGTTTTGCAAGTTTACTTCTAAAAGTTGTGTTGAAGGTGTTTGGTTGAGCTTTATAGCATATGATGGATGAAAATAACACAAAACAGATGGAGATAACAAGATAAAAGAAATATAATAAAAGAGAATGCCCAAATAACTTTAGATCTGACCTTTATTTAGATAATAAGTTGACCTCCATACAGGATATCTACAGATATGGAATAGATAGTAGAGATACAGAAGTTTGGAGCTGAATATGCCACCAAAATACAAAGAGATGAAGATGTGAGTCTTCCTAGTTCTTCAATAACAACATGCAAATCAATACAAGATCAATTTCTTTCCCTTGAAGACTTAGCACCTCGAGATCTGGCTGAGATGCACCCCAATTGGCTATGGCAACCTAAGAAATTTGGCTTCCTTCAAGAAGGCCCTCAAACCCCCGTAAAATGTTCCCAAATTATAGATCAGGTGATGTAGAGTACATATTAAGAGATCCATCAGCCAAAATCATAGATCTAACCCACTAACTCATTGAATACCCAATGGACAGTGCGCCCCTCTTCAGAAATTCGTCCAAGAGCCATAATAAATAAATATCTAGATGAAACCCTCCAACAACAACTAAGAAAAGGCACTTTAAGGCTGTAAAACCCTTCAGGAACGAGTTTTTCCTCAGATCTCCCTCCCACTGACCAAATCGAACTATTCTCTCTCCAACAGTGTGCCCTTCCTGTAGAAAACCTCCAAATTTGCACCCTGACTCTTCAATCCATTGTAGAAACCAATTTGTAGCTAAATAGAATGGTGAGGGTGGAATATTTCACCACCTTGACCAAGCTTGGATCATGAACAAGGGAATCTTTCACCTCCACGTTGATATCTAGGGTTTGTTTACTCAAAACCCTCAAAACATAAGTTGCATAGCTCAAGAAGCAATAAGAAAAAATGACATGAATGAGGAGTGAGGCACCCTCTTCTTTCTTTTGTACCTCCATCTAATAATTTACACTTGAGTTACTTTATTGATGCCTAAGGTTATTACTTTACTTTCTCCTCTAATTCAAATAACCCTTTTATCTGTTTTTACCAAAGTCACTTTAATAATATAACATTTAGCTCCTTAGTGACCCTTTTTGTGCCTCCTAAGCCCCTTTTATCCATGAGACTATAGTCTAGAGGGGTGACCAGACTACTAAATCTAGTAATGTTCTTTTCAAGAAGAGGGGAACATTACATACACCAAGAGAAGTAATGAAGCAATGAGGGATTAACTTTTGCAACTGGCGTTTAGGCCATGGTTTTGTGATGTAATTGGGTGCAACGTTTAATAGAAGCTAAGTATTTATGGATTGAATTGATCGATGGTTTATATGGAGATAGAATGGATTGTAATCGATTCTCTGTGTAAGAAATGTATGATTGAAATATTTTAAAAAC
>ML804152.1:263685-274178 GCA_009831015.1 Picea engelmannii | reverse complement strand
AGATGGAGATAACAAGATACAAGAAATATAATAAAAGAGAATGCCCAAATAACTTTAGATCTGACCTTTGTTTAGATAATAAGCTGACCTCCATACATGAGATCTATAGATATGGAATAGATAGTAGAGATACAGAAGTTTGGAGTTGAATATGCCACCAAAATACAAAGAGATGAAGATGTGAGTCCTCCTAGTCCTTCAATAACAACATGCAAATCAATACAAGATCAATTTCTTTCCCTTGAAGACTTGGCACCTCCAGATCTGGTTGAGATGCACCCCAATTGGTTGTAGCAACCTAAGAAATTTGGCTTCCTTCAAGAAGGCCCTCAAACCCCCGTAAAATGTTTCCAAATTATAGATCAGGTGATGTAGAGTACATATTAAGAGATCCCTCAGCCAAAATCATAGATCTAACCCACTAACTCATTGAATACCCAATGGACAGTGCGCCCCTCTTCAGAAATTCGTCGAAGAGCCACAATAAATAAATATCCAGATGAAACCCTCCAACAACAACTAAGAAAAGGCACTTTAAGGCTGGAAAACCCTTCATGAACGAGTTTTTCCTCAGATCTCCCTTCCACTGACCAAATTGAACTATTCTCTCTCCAATAGTGCGCCCTTCCTGTAGAAAACCTCCAAATTTGCGCCATGGCTCTTCAATCCATTGTAGAAACCAATTTGTAGCTAAATAGAATGGTGAGGGTGGAATATTTCACCACCTTGACCAAGCTTGGATCAAGAACAAGGGAATCTTTCACCTCCTTGCTGATCTCTAGGGTTTGTTTACTCAAAACCCTCAAAACGTAAGTTGCATAGCTCAAGAAGCAATAAGAAAAAATGACATGAATGAGGAGTGAGGCACCCTCCTCTTTCTTTTATACCTCCATCTTATAATTTACACTTGAGTTACTTTATTGATGCCTAAGGTTATTACTTTACTTTCTCCTCTAATTCAAATAACCCTTTTATCTGTTTTTACCAAAGTCACCTTAATAATATAACATTTAGTCCAATGAAGGCTTATAGGAATTTCAAGCAACAATGAATGACTTGTTATGTCCATACACACGAAAGTTTGTACTTGTGTTCTTTGATGACATACTAATCTACAATAAAAGTCAGAGTTTGCACCTCAAGAACATAGAGACAATGTTGAAACTATTAGAAAGTAATAAGTTATATGGAAACAAATCAAAATGCATATTTGGAAAGGAAGAAAAATAATTCATGGGTCACATTATATCAACGAAATTAGTCAAAGTAGATCCAAAGAGAATTGTTGCAATCACTGATTGTCTTAGTCCTAAAACCATCATGTTAGTATGTGTATTATAAGGCCTTACATGTTATTACATCGGATTTGTTAAAAACTATGTAGAGATTGTTGCTCCATTGACAACCCTATTAAAGAAGGATGCCTTTATGTGAGATGATGCAACAAAAACTTGTTTTCCAAGGATGAAAACCTGAATGATTTCCACTCCTATCTTGGCTACCCTAGACTTCATGAAGCCATTTGTTCTCAAATGCAATGTTTTGGGGTTAGGAATAAGAGATGTGCTTATGTAGGAAAAACATCCCATTGCATTCGAAAGTCAAAGATTAAACCTAAGAGAGCATGCAAAATCAACATATGATAAATAAATATTAGCAATCATTCACACCTTGGCAAAATGAAAGCAATACCAATTTTGAGTCAAATTCATGGTCAAAATTTGTCACAACAACGTGAAATATTTTCTAAACAATAAAAGCTTATCATTGGAGCAACAAAAGCAGGTTAGCAAGATCCAAACATTTTATTTTGAGATGTTATTCAACAAGGTAATGAAAATCAAGTTGCATGTAACTTATTGAGTAAAGAAGAGGGATTCACTACACTATGCTCAATTTAAGTGGTCATTCCTAAATGGATCTCAAGTATTCACGTCGAGTAATTAAAAACCCCTAAAAGAAGAAGACAATCATGGAATTTGAAAGCAAAAATTCAACAAAATCAAGATATGCATGGGAAAATGATATTCTCTAGTAGAAGGGGAAATTGATATACTTAATTCCTCTAAATTCAAAATCCAAGTTTTAAAGAAAAACATGACTCTCTAATTACATTCATGACTCTTTAATTACAGGCCATGTCAGATTTGTTACAACATACTATAATGTGCGACAATCCTTTTTTTCTAGATAGGACTGAAGGCATATATCCAAAAGTATGTCGCATAGTGTGACACCTGGCAATGCCAAAAGTTTGAATCAATTACAAGCCTTGGCCTCCTTCAACCCCTTCATATCCCTGATCATAAATGGAATTAAGTATTTGTGGTTTTTTTTATCATGGGTCTTCCTATCTTAGAGGGGGGGAATAATATATTTGTAATTGTAGACCGATTAACTAATATGATCGCTTCGTTGGATTATCATAAAAAACTAGCTAGTCAAATTGCTAATAACTATGTGAAAAATGTTTATAGAGTCCATGGATTTCTCAAATTCATTGTTAGTGATAGGGACACAAAATTCACCAACAACTTATAAAATGAATTGTTTCACCAAGTGGGAACCACATTAACCATGAGTACCTTATACCACCCCTAGGTATATGAAAAAAATCAAGGGGTAAAGAAATGCCTTGAAGGATTCTTGAGGAACTTTGTAAATGATCATCAATTGCAATGGCACAAATGGTTACGCCTCACATAATGGTGGTAAAAAACACCTACCGCACTTCAACAAAAATGACCCCTTTGGAAGATGTATATGGATACCTGCCACTCTTAATAAGGGAATATGTTGTTGTCATCCCAAAGTCCATGTTGTAAAAAACTACTTAGCTACCTCCAATGAGATCCTTTGCATCTAAGAGAATCATCTCGAACCATGTCGCAAGGAACTAAATTAAGCAAAAATAAATTTGAAGAAAATTGATTGTGAATTAGAAGTAGGAGATTGGGTGTTTGTCTAGCTCCAACCAAACAAGCAAAATTCGCTTAAAGACTACAATAATCACAAACTTGTGACCAATTTCTCCAGTCCATACCAAATTCGTGAGCATGTGTGAGATCAAGTAACTTATGCATTAGATATTCCAAACAAGGGGACATTACATGATGTCTTTAATGTTTCCAACTTGAAGAAAAAAATGGGTCTAATAACTCCTATATAGACAAAGTTACCCCTCTTGGATGAAAAAGGAAGACTAGTACTAAACCCAGAAGGAATCTTAAAAGTCATAACCGAATCCCTTTGTTTAAGAGACACTAATGAATACTTGGTCAAGTGGAGGAACCTATTAAAAGACAAAGCTTTATGAGAGAATGGGGAATTCATATCAAGACTTTCATCCTCACACATGGTTTCAGGTGGAAGCATGTAAGGAAGGGATGACTTATAACAAACTAGGATATAATATATCTCATATACTAGACAATTAACAAGCAATTTTAAATAGCCATTATGAGTAGACACTTCTTGTAATAATATATGTATAAACAAGAGAGCTATGCAACTTTTATCTCACCACTTATAAATTAATCAAATATATTTTATACAATTATCTATATTTGTGATTGATTCCCTTCAAACACCCATCAAACTATTAATGCAAATTACATGGACATGGGCGTAATCTAAACGTTTTACATTTTTTACTTTTTCCAACAACTATCACCAAAATCTGACAGCATAGTTGTTGGTGAAATCACAATTTTACATTGCTCAAATTGCATTTTTGATTGCATAAATAAATTCAACGCCCTCAAAAACCCCTCGAGCACCCGAACTATGTAATCTCAACCACTGAAAGCTGCAATTCCAACTATCCTTCTAAATTTCTAACCGTATTTTAGGCAAAACTTGTCGAAAAAATGTGTCAAAAAAAATTAAAAACATAGAACGTTTAAACTACATCCATGGACATGTGGTAAAATGGTAGTGAATTCATGAAATAACACATAGCATCAAAAAATTTAATGTTCTTGAATCCTCTTTCTTCTCATCTTATGGATTCATAACCTCCTCATGCTCCTTAACAACCAATTTAGACTTATGTTATATTTTCACAATATCTTTATATAAGTTAAAATACACCATACTAACACATCTTAACAACCAATTTGGACTTATGTTATATTTTCACAATACCTTTATATAAGTTAAAATACACCATACTAACACATATAGATGAGATATTTTAAAAATATAAACATAACATGACAAACCTAGTTTGAAGTCTCAACTTCAAGGTAGACCCAATTTACAAAGTTATTTATTTTGTTATTATTATTAAATTAAGAATATAAGGTAGATGGATGGCCTAGGCTAAAGAGTGACTAAAACGACTTACATTTTAGGGAGCTTTGATGTTTTTTTTAATAAAATTCAGAACTTGCAATCTCATCGATTTGAGGGTGTGATATAAAAACTTAGAAAGTTTCTAAATTAATCTAAAATGTCAAAATTGTCATTTAAACAACGTATTGTTCATATTGCATTTTCTACTTATTAGTCCCTGCCAAGGGACTATAGTAATGAGTTTGCTATTGATTTGACATTAATTTGCTTTTTATTTTAAATTTGTTTGTGAAATGTAATGTTTAACTTAAGAAAACAAATATATATTTTTTGATATGTTAAAAATATTTATTTTTTCATCTCTAATTGGTTAATATATTTCAAGTCTTATTGTTGACTTCACTTATTTCAATATTTAAAATTAATTGTATAATCAATAATAGAGTCTAATTGGTTGTACAACTATTCCTTGTCCACTTAAAAACCAAATCTAACATATATAGTAGACTTATTACACCACCACAATAAAATATTTTTCCAAATATACATTTCCCAATATAGATCTTCGTATCCAAACTTTAGTTCTTCGTAAACTTCGATCGCTGGGTAGACTGAAGGATACAAGGTTGACAATATCGTTCTCTTGATTTATTGGTATACAACAAGGATTAGAGCTATATAGTTATGCCTATTAATCGTGATGTTGATGTTTTGTTTTGAATATGTGTCATGTAATAACATATTAAAATATTATATAAATTACAATATATATTATATATTTTATAATAGGAGTGGGTTAACTTGGGAGCAATCTTCCCTCCCAAGTTACTTTTCCGACAATCGTTTTTAAATTTTCAGCCAATCCATAACTTTGATCGATTTTCTCAACATCCGGGTTGGTTTAAAATGGGACATAATCCTTGGGGTAAGGTTCTGAAATGCATGGAACATTGACCCATGCGAAACTCAGACTACCCTTGAAAATTTGGCCGGATTGAGGCCCATTTCTTTGCCTGAAAAGCAGAACTCGGGAGAGAAGATTGCTTCCGAGTTAGCTTACTCCTTTTATAATATATATGTTAACACATTAAAATATTACATGCATTAATATATATATATTACAATATTATATAAATTATGTTTTATAATATATAGGTTAGCAGATTAAAATATTATATATTAAAATGTATATTATATTTTATAATATATATGTTAACATAGTAAAATATTATATATATTAAAACATATATTATAAAATATGATTTTTTTTTTTGTTTTTTTTTAAATGGGATTTGCATTGATTTGTAATGTCCCCCACCACTTGATAAAGAGGTTTGGAGAGACTCAATAATCTAGTCATCCCCACTAGACTATAGTCTCATGCAGCATGGGGAAAAGTCAGCTAAACCCAATGTTATAATTTGAAGTTGACTTGAAAAAGGTAAAAAGTATCTCACTAGAGGATTAGAGCGCTTGAGGTTGAGTTAGGAGTTGAACCTAAGGGTTAACTTAATTCAACAAAGGAATAAAAAGAGGTATAAAGGAAGGCCTAGGGCGCACCTCTCATTCATCTTGGATTGTTATGCATTTTGATATTGGGCTCTTGAACACACAGTTTTGAGGGTTTTGAGAATACAAACCTTAGAGAACAACTCAATGGTGAAAGATTCCACCCATCTTGTTCCAAGCTTGGTCTTGGGGATGCAATACTCCTCCCACACCATTCTACATCATTCATAGGTACCATAACTCATCCAGGAGAGCAATAGGCCATACCCTTGAGGGTTTCCAGCAAGGGGGCGCATAATTCTTTGGAGAGAAGTTCGATCCATGAGCTTAACGAGGCTTTTGGACATTCTAGCACCTGGGTTCTTCTTGCAGGGCCTCAATCATAAGATATAGTGCATTTTGAGAGGGTTACTCTTGCAGATTGATTTCCTAGAGAATTGGCATGTTTTGGAGAGAAGGAGGGCACTATTGTGATTCAGATATGCTCAGTTTGGAGGGGTTACACTTCAGATCTGACCCGGAGACTTCACCTAGTGACTTGCAGTGGCCCGATCTGTCTTTATAGGGAGTTTCAAGGCATTTGGAGGCCTCTTTCATCAGGGCTGAAATATTGAGCTTGACAGTATTCATGAGGGCATAGTTTGATTGAGGATTCAACAATTTGGAGGGGCAGATCTTGGTATCTTGACTTGAGACTTCAGGGAGGGCTTCTACTTGCCCCAATCTACCATTCTGTGGAGTTTGATGCTATTTGGAGGCTTCCTTCAACTAGGAAAAAACTCTGGGTCTTCTCAGCTTCTCAAGAGGACGTGCCATCAGCCAGGGGGGTTTGGATTACACCCTAGTCCTTCTATATTGATCTTCATTTTGTATTCAACCTTCAAAGGCTTGTATCTTCTTGTCGGGATCATTTTGTAGCATCTCATATCTTATATTCTAGAGCTATCTGATGTTATTCCAGATATGCATCCTCTTTGTATCAAGTTCTTGTTTATCATGTTAATAAAGGTCAAATCTTTGTTGTTTGGTTCCATATCTTGTGTATTGGTCATATCTTGTATTTCCATTGATTAAATCTTCAAATCTATGCTTGATAATTGAATATAAACCCTAAGGCCAAACTTAAGAAGATAACCTACAAACAAACACACAAACACAAGATAATCAGTGGTCAGTTAGTGTTCCCAGTGAAAAAAAATGGCTTGGGAACATTATAGTGATATCAGAGCTCTAATCCTCCCATCTTGTGAGGATTAGCGCATGCAGAAGTTCAGTGGCATTTGTATGGGCAGAAGAAGGAAACAAACAGGTGAGGCAGAGGCCAGAATGGAGGGATCAGGTGAGGACAGTGAGCTACAGATGATAGCAAGGATTGCTAGGGACTTACAACGTTCCATAGAAGTATCACAGAGTGACTTGGTCCATCACCTACAGGAGAGTCGGGAGGCAACACATAGGGGGCAGGCCGAAATATCAGAAACCTTGAGAAAGGTAAGTGACAACCAAGAGATGATATCACGTCTGTTGATGCAGATGACTCATGGAGGTAAGGGTCCAGAAACTTATGGGAACAAGGAGGCTAGTGGTTCTCAAGGAGGGAATAAACATCAACAGGAACATATTCCCTATTATCATACGGAGGGACAGAGTCATGGAGGAGGTGCACCACATGGACAGACACACAGTAGGGCCACCCATAGACACTATCTTCCTTCATTCTTGGATGAATAGCCACATCCAAGCTACCAAGACGAATTTGATGACAACTTTGATCAGTATGTCAGGGAATATAACTCACTAAGCATACCAGTCTAAAGAAAAATCACCTTGGACCAGTAATGTGGACTTAAATTCAGAGGGAAAACTCAGAGGCTGTACCACAGGAGCAACTATGAGTTAGAGTGCAGAGCTGGGAAGATGGAGATCCCCTACTTTGATGGGTCGGCCAAGATGACTGCACAGGCGTGGATGCAAAAAATTGATACTTACCTGCAGCTTAATCCCATGAGAGAGATGGATGGCATCAAGTTTGCCACCATGTACTTGGAGGGAAAAGCTCATGACTGGTGGTACCATGGGTTGACTACACTTGGCCACAATCAGATAGTGGCTTACACATAGTTCACACAAAGGCTTATTGATAGATTTGACCAAGGGGATCCAGAGCTACATTTCAAGGAACTTACCCAACTTAGGCGGACAGGATCATCATAGATATATATTGAGGAGTTTCAGAGGTTAGCAGTCATGGTGCAGGATGTGTCACAGTCTAGACTCCTGGTGCTCTTCACAGAGGGTTTGATGGAACCTTTAAAGGGTTGGGTTAAGGCTTTCAAGCCTACCAACTTACCAGATGCTATATGGAGGACGAGAGATATAGGTCCAGCAGAAAAATCTAAGTTTATGCCTAGACCACCTCTAAACACTGGAGGAAGAGACCAAAGACCTCTAAGGAATCCAGGAGGAAGAGACCCAAGGGGGTTTGACATGGGAAGAGGTAGGATGGATGAGAACACTAGAAGAGAACTAAGAAGAAAGCAGTTATGCTACACATGCAAAGAGCCGTGGGACCCATCCCACAAGTGTATGGGCCGTGGAAAGGCTCATTACATTGAGGTGACATCTGATAATGAGGAGGATGAGGATTTCGACCACATCCATAACATAGAAGCAGACACCACCGAAACTGCAGAAGAGGAGGCTACAGGTCACGGCAGTGCAACGAAGGAGAAGGCTACATTGGCACCTATTAGTGGGGTACCCAAGTACAACACCTTCAGGATGAGAGGGGTATTGTAGGGGAAAAGGGTTTCGGTTCTCATTGACGGGGGTGCTTCTCACAACTTCATAGACTCAACACTGCTACAGAGGAGGCACATACCCACAGTTGAATTTGAAGGATTCAAGGTGGAGGTAGCAGAAGGAAGCATCATGCCTTGTAACAGGTATATTCCAGGGATGAAGTTTACACTGGGTAGGCATGACTTAGCACAGGACTTCTATGTGATGGACCTCCCTGATACAAACATCATCCTTGGAGTTTAGTGGTTTAGTACGTTGGGACCTATCACCACCAACTACAAGACTATGGAGATGTCTTTCATAAAGGAGAGTGGGAGAAAGGTAGTTCTCAGGGGCATGTCTGGAAACACAGCCAGAGTAGTTACAACAAAGCGTATGGAGGCCATTTTCAGAAGAGAGGAGATTGTATATGTTGCTGAATGTAAGATTTCGGCACGTGTGGACAAGAAAGGAAAGGTTCACTATGCACCAGAGATTCAAAGGATCATTGACAAACAGAGCAAGGTGTTTGGACCCATTCCACCTGGAGTGCCACCAGATAGGGGGTTTGAGCATATCATAGAGCTGGAAGAGGGGGCGAAACCAGTCATCACCACTCCCTACAGACACCTAAAGAAGTACAAAGACGAGATAGAGAAGGCCATCAAAGAACTGTTAGACACGGGTCACATTAGACCAAGTTCCAGTCCTTTTGCATCTTCAGTGCTACTGGTCAAGAAGAAGGATAGAACCATGCGTATGTGCATTGATTTCAGGGAATTGAACAAGAAGATTATTAAAAATAGGTATCCCATTCCGAGGATTGATGAGCTATTGGACGAGCTCCATGGCGTTGTTTACTTCACCAATATTGACTTGCGTTCGGGTTATCATCAGATCAAAATGAGGGAACAAGACATCCCCAAAACTGCCTTCAGGTGTCACTACAACTACTATGAATTCCTAGTGATGCCATTTGGATTGACCAATGCGCCAGCCACATTTCAGTCATGCATGAATCACGTCTTCAACAAGCAGTTGAAGAAGCACCTTCTTGTGTTGTTTGATGACTTGTTGATCTATAACAAGACTTGGGAAGAGCATCTTCAGCATATGGAACGGATTTTAACTATCATGGAGGACCAATCCTTGTATGCCAAGGAGTCCAAATGTGAATTTGGGATGACAGAGGTCCTCTACTTGGGGCACATCATCAAATTAAAGGGGGTACAGGTACATCAAGAGAAGATCCAAGCGATACTTGACTGGCCCACACCTAAGACTCTTACAGAGTTGAGGGGATTTCTCGGCATTTGCAGTTATTACAAGAGGTTCGTCAAAGGGTTCTCACAACTTTGTGCACCCTTGACCGATTTGACCAAGAAAGGGGCTTTCAGATGGAGTGAGGAGGCACAGTCTACATTCGACAAGATGAAAAAGGTAATGAGCACATGCCCAGTTTTAGCCTTACCAGATTTCGGCCAACCCTTCATATTGGAGTGTGATGCCTCCGGAGAAGGCATTGGGGCCATACTTATGCAGAATAGGCATCCCCTTGCCTACGAGAGTTGAAAGTTGAGGGGCCCTGAGCTTCTTTACACCATCTACGATAAATAAATGCTGGCCATCATGCATGCCTTGGCCAAATTCAGGCAATACTTGGTAGGGGCAAGATTTGTAGTGATATCAGATCACAACAACCTTACGTACTTCTTGGAACAAAAGGACTTGAACGAGAGACAATAGAAGTGGGTTAGCAAGATACAGGCCTATGATTTTGACATTGAATTTGTCAAGGGGAAGAATAACGTAGTTGCAGATGCATTATCTAGAAGGCCATCAATTTATGCTATGACCGATGTCTTAGTTGACTGGAAGGCCCACCTCTTGGTGGAATACTCCAAAAA
>ML804152.1:252117-263585 GCA_009831015.1 Picea engelmannii | reverse complement strand
GTTGGAAGCCCATAGGTTGGACAGAGTACCCCAAGGCTTATTATTCACTGGATCAAGGACGTTGCAGCAGCAGACAATCGAACACCTTGCAGAGGCAAAATGAAGCTCACTCCAACCTAGACACAATACCTCAGACCCTTTGACTTCACCCTCCATTGACTATGACATCATCTTCTAGGGTTTCATGCATTAGGGTTTGATGGGCAGTTGGGGTACCAGTGATGATTGGCATGACTTTGGGAGAGGAGAGACATCATTTGCCATCACTTCACTCTTGATTTGTGCCAAGTGGCCTTTGAAGGCCTCTTCCTTGTCTAGGAAGGCTTGACGTCTCACACGTGTCGCCTTTTTTTTTATGTATTTTGCATTTTAGCATTTGCAAAGGGTTAAATGAGTGGTCGGCCCCACTTGAATCAAATGAATGTTATGTTATGTGGACAATTAGCTAGGCTAGCCTCATATAAGAAGGCTAGTGTTAGCCTTTTCATTTTTTATAATGACTCCTCACCATTTGTGGGTTAACACTTCTAGCTTTTTGCTATTTCAGCCATTCTTGGTCATTCTCTCTTATGCGCTATGCTTGAAGGAGGTCTATTGTGGATGTTTTTGCTCATTTTGGATGGATATTTCTGCAATTATGGTTTTGTGCTCTTGGTTTCTTGGATGAAGTAAGTAATTTTCTGCAATTCTATGGTAATTTGTTGATGTAAATGGTGAAATTGCTATTTTGTTACTAGAAGTCTTGTTTTGTTGAAATCCTAAGAGGAGAACATAAGTGTTTCTTCTCCTCACAAAGTTTTATTTGTCCAAGTTAGTGAAACATCCTTGCTAGGGTTAGAACCCTAAAGCCCTAAAGTGTTAGCACTTTAGGATTTTAGCCCTAGACAATTGAACTTTGACCTAAGTCAAGCTACAAGAAGGAAGAAACAATATCTAGGGCCCAAACGTACTTGCGCACTAAATATTTTTTTCCTCAAAATCTAAATCCTTAGGCCCAAACGTGCTTGCACCTTAACATTTAGACTCTACCTCTTGGTTTCAATTAGATCAATCTTCAAGTTTGGATGCATTCGAGAATCCATAGGCTCTAGAATGACAATGACACTGATCTAGAAGCAATCTTGTGGTGAAAGTAGTTGTTAAAATCACTTTTGTTATTCTCTCAAGTTTCCTACTAACTCTACTAACCATAACTCTAGCAAACTCACAATATGTATTTTTATTGTTACAAAAGTTGCTACAGCCACTGAAAATTGTCTTAATTTGCTGCATACACCTAATAATAAGTGGCTTAACTTGTTCAGAAATCATCTCTAGCAATTGGATAATATTCTATTAGTTAAATGCTTGCTTTTCATGGTCAATTGTGGTGTTTCTGAGCATTAATTGTTGTTGTTGTTGCAAATCATTTATTGTTGTTATAAAGTTGTTTACTGCTGCAAATTTGCAACAGCCAAGTGCAATTTAACTTATCTAGTGTCTACACAGGTCATTGTTGGATACTTTAGCTTGGTAATTGTTATATATATGCTGCAAATTGTTCTTGTTCCGGGCAGGTACAACAATCTCCTTTACAACCTCTCTTTCCTTCCTAGACCTAGACCGACTAACAGGTGATCAAGATAGGAAGCAATAGGCTTGGCTATCAAACTTGCTATTCGATCACTTGAGGTCACCACGGAAGCCTCCCTTGTGGTGGACCTCCTCCATCACTAAAACGAGGGAAGATCCTACTTAGGTGACAGTGGTAGTTTCTTCCGTAGTTACGCAAGATTTGGGGATCTTGTGGTGGGCTTTGCACAAGTACAGATCATGCGATAACATCTGACACTCGAGAGATCGAAAAAATCCAAAAAAATCACAAAAATTCAAAAAAAGTGTGCAGATGTATCCCGGCTTGTCAATAAATGTATCCTAATGTGTGATTGATGTATTTCTGTTTTCGAAATGTCTGAACTGCCTTCAATTTCGCTGACTTGCAATGATGTGGGCAAACCCACATGGATATGCTCTGTACAGGCAATGACATACTCCATCTCCGATCCTCCCATCTCTCAGAGTTCTTATCTCAGATGCCCACAGTCAAATTGACTCGAAAAAGGGACCAGAACGCCCTGAACATCAGTGGCATCATTGAACAAGGCAACATGATCCTGTGGAACAATGTGCAGAGAAACTTTTGAGCTACACCTCCATGTCCCTCAATAGCGATCAGCAATGCTTTCAGTGATCAGGAATCGGAAATGCCTGCAAATTAGGATATAAAAACCCAATGCTTTTAAAAATTACATATTTGTTTCAAGTATTCAGACTATTAGCGAGATCTAAAGCGCCGAGATTTTTTCATATTAGATTTTTTTCCATTTTTTATGTATCGTACCTAACTCAAATTCGAATTGGGCAACTCTGTGTGATATGTACCTCGAGGTTTTGTATACGCTGAGTTCCCATATTTGATATGTTGTCCACAAATCCAGATATCCATCATCAATCTTCACAGCCTCGAGGTGTATATCACACCTGAGTTTAGGTGCGTCTCTTTTTCTGTGTGTCCATATTCAATATACCAACGCACCATCTAGATTCAGTGCATCATTACATAAACAGACACACACAGAAAGTTAATGGATCACCCACGCCCCACCCTGACTGTAGAGTACACTTCACTTCTTTCAATGCTTAGTTTTATAAAAAAAAATCTAGAGGGCATTGATTTCTGCTTATTTCTTGTTAATTCTTTGTTGGCTTTTGAAACCCAATAGCCAGTCATTCATCACTACAGGATATTCTGTATTCCTGCAATTCAACACGCATTGAGCAGCAATCTTGCGTACGAAATTCTTACGAAGGAAAAAAAAAAAGATGGTGGAATAATCAGGCAGAGCAATCTTACGGCAAAATAACTGCCGACCAGGCATACGATTCATCCGAGTCTCGTTTGGCGATGAGGGGCTGATCCCCGGTATCTTCAGAGTGCAATGAAGCAGCTGACTTTTGAACCTGTGAAGCCAAATGAATGATAACCCATACTCTTCACCAAACGCAATGCTTTAGAAAAGGGGAAAAAAATGCCGGGTTTGAAATTGTGGGCACCTTTCTTCGATTAATCCATCCAAACAGCGAAGTACTGGCTTTGCCCTGTTCCTTAATCTCTACCTCAGAGGCCATTGATACGATGAAAGGTTTCTTACTCTCTTCGGAAGTCCAGTTCAGCAGGAGAGATCTCGTTTAAATTCCTCGTCTCCCAATATAAAAAGGGGTAAACAATTGACCGGTAAGTTGGCGAGTGCTTTGAAAAGCGAATTCTATATTAATGACGTGTATATACTTTCGCCCAAGGGAATTATATGGCTGTTCCAAGATACATTTGTCAGGCCTCGTCTTCACTCGATGTATATACCGAAGCATGCAGCAGCCAAAATTCATAACTACTTTGCAGGCAATGAAAGGCAGGCAGACTTTCTGAGTTGCAAGAGCAAGCAATCCAATCGAACCCATCACTTGTCCTCATGCAATACACAAGAGATTGTAGTCGTTTTCAAGGCTTAATGGCGCTGAATTTGCCCGTAGGGGGTAGATGGCTGTGAATTTGTAGTTAATGCTCGAATCCTATCACTTACCACTTGTACTCATGTGATACGCACGAGATTGTAGTCGTTTTCGAGGCATAATGGCACTGAATTTACAGGTGGGGTTAAATGGCGCTGAATCTGTAGTTAATGCTCGAAGAGTTGGTCGTTTTAGGCAACAAGGCCCTACGAAGGGTAAGTAATCCTAGTTAAACATTTGAGTGTTTTGGGACTTGAGTAAATAATATGCTAACAAATGAGATAGTTTCATAATCTTAAAAGAATGAATTTTATATAGACTTACAAGGGATGGAGGAAACCTTATTGCTCCATGATGATACATAGTTGACACATAATTTATAGATTTATTATAATATGTATTGGACAAAATCTCTCACTATGATTTTACTGTAATGTAGATGTCATATAGTTTTGAGATTAACCTAAATTTCCTTCTAATTAAGCTACGCAAACCATGTAATGTTTTCAAGCCAATTTTTTCATTGGGAACATTAACTGACCACTGATTATCTTACGTTTGTGTGTTTGTTTGCAGGTTGTCTTCTTAAGTTCGACTTTAGAGTTTATATTTAGTTATCAAGCATAGATTTGAAGATTTAATCAATGGAAATATAAGATATGACTAGTACACAAGATATGGAACCAAACAGCATAGATCTGACCTTTATTAATATGATAAGCTAGAACTTGATACAAAGAGGATGTAGATATGGAATAACATCAGATAGCTCCAGAAGATAAGATATGAGCTGCTACAAAATACTCCCGACAAGAAGATACAAGCCTCTGAAGGTTGAATACAAAATGAAGATCAATATAGAAGGACTAGAGTGTAGTCCAAACCCCCTTGGTTGATGGCACGTCCTCCTGAGAAGATGAGAAGACCCAAAGTTTCGGCCTAGCTAAAGGAAGCCTCCAAATAGCATCAAACTCCACAAAATGGTAGATCGGGGCAAGTAGAAGCCCTCCCTGAAGTCTCAAGTCAAGATACTAAGATCTACCCCTCCAAATTGTTGAATCCTCAATCAAATTGTGCCCTCCTGAATACTGTCAAGCTCAATATTTCGGCCTTGATGAAAGAGGCCTCCAAATGCCTTGAAACTCCCTAGAAAGATAGATCAAGCCACTGCAAGTCACTAGGTGAAGTCTTCGGGTCAGATCTAAAGTGTAACCCCTCCAAACTGAGCAGATTTGAATCACAATAGCGCCCTCCTTCTCTAAAAAACGTGTCAATGCTCTAGGAAATCAATCTGCAAGAGTAACCCTCTCAAAATGCACTAGATTTGATGATTGGGGCCCTACAAGAAGAACCCATGTGCTAGAATGTCTAAAAGCCTTGTCAAGCTCCTAGATCGAACTTCTCTCCAAAGAATGATGCGCCCCCTTGCTGGAAACCCTCAAGGGTATGGCCTGTTGCTCTCCTAGATGAGTGATGGTACCTGTGAATGATGTAAAATGGTGTGGGAGGAGTATTGCATCCCCGAGACCAAGCTTGGAACAAGATGGGTGGAATCTTTCACCGTCAAGTTGTTCTCTTGGGTTTGTATTCTCAAAACCCTCAAAATTGTGTGCTCAAGAGCCCAATAGAAAAATGCATAACAATCCAAGATGAATGAGAGGTGCGCCCTAGGCCTTCCTTTATACCTCTTTTTATTCCTCTGTTGAGTTAAGTTAACCCTTAGGTTCAACTCCTAACTCAACCTCAAGCGCTCTAATCCACCAATAAGTTACTTTTTACCTTTTTCAAGTCAACTTCAAATTATAACATTGGGTTTAGCTGACTTTTCCCCATGCTGCATGGGACTATAGTCTAGTGGGGATGACTAGACTACTAAGTCTCTCCAAACCTCTTCATCAAGAGGTGGGGGACATTACAGTCTCCCCTGGTAGAAATTGCTTGTCCACAAGCAATTCTGAGCCTGTCTCTTGTATCACCTATTCACTCTCCCACGTAGCATCCTCAATAGGTAGATCCTTCCACTTGACTAAGTACTCCTTGATGCTTCTCCTTCGTAGCTTCTTCTTCTGAACCTCTAGTATTTCCTCCGGCATTAGTGCCAACTGTCCCTCTTCATCCAAGGGTGGAAGTACCTCAAGTGGTGTGATGTGTTGGCCAATGGCCCTCTTCAAGCATGACACATGGAAGGCGTTGTGAATCATGTTGTCATGTGGAAGCTCAAGTTCATAAGCCACAGCCCCTACCTTTCTATTGATCTTGTAGGGTCCAAAAAATCGGGGTTGGATCTTTTCTATTCCGCTTCTTTTGATAGAATCCTGTCGGTACGGTTGGAGCCTTAAGTAGACCAAGTACCCAACCTCAAATGTACGCTCTACCCTGTGTTTGTCTGCTTGGACCTTTTGTTGATTCTGTGCCCTTTGCAAATGATTTTCCAGTTCCCTGAGTATGTCTTGACTCTGTTGCACCCAATCCTGCACCTTAGGAGCTCTGTGATCACCAAAGGCAATCTCTACAAAGGAGAGAGGGTCATAATTGTATATGGCCCTGAATGGGGTCATACAAATGGACATGTGATGAGTAGTGTTGTGACAATATTCCCCAAGGTGTAGCCACCTAACCCATGCCTTATGTTGTCCTGCTACATAGTTTATGAGGTAGCCTTCTACCCACTTGTTGACTATTTCGGTTTGCCCATCAGTTTGAGGATGGTAGTTGGTGTTAGGGGTCAAAGTCGTACCAACCAACCTGAATAACTCCTACCAAAAGGTGCCCATAAATCGGCTATCTCTGTCACTAACAATGGTCTTGGGCAACCCATGTAGCATGAAGATCTCCCTAAAGAACAAATCTGCAACCTGTGATGTGCTGAAGCCTATGGCAATGGAGAAGAAGTGTGCAAACTTAGTTAACCTGTCCACCACCACGAAAATACAGTCTTTCCCCTGTGCCCTTGGCAATCCTGTGATGAATTCCATGGAGATGCTTTCTCATTTGTGCTCTGGAATGGGTAAAGGTTGTATCAGTCCTGTTGGATGGGTATGCTCATCCTTGTTTTACTAGAAAGTAGTGCACTCTTTGATGTGCCGCACTACATCTTCCTTGAGACCTCTCCATGAAAACCTTTCCCGTATCTGTCTGTATGTTTTGATAATGCCTTGGTGCCCTGCCACCGGTGAATCATGACATGCCTGTAGTATCTTGGCCTTGAAGGTTGACTCAGGAACCAAGAAAATTCGGCCCTTGTAGTAGATGATGTCATCTATGACTCTGAAGTTGTCATCATGTATCTTCCATCCATCAACTGACAAGCGAATTGGTTTTTGGAGTATTCCACCAAGAGGTGGGCCTTCCAGTCAACTAAGACATCGGTCATAGCATAAATTGATGGCCTTCTAGATAATGCATCTGCAACTACGTTATTCTTCCCCTTGACAAATTCAATGTCAAAATCATAGGCCTGTATCTTGCTAACCCACTTCTATTGTCTCTCGTTCAAGTCCTTTTGTTCCAAGAAGTACGTAAGGTTGTTGTGATCTGATATCACTACAAATCTTGCCCCTACCAAGTATTGCCTGAATTTGGCCAAGGCATGCATGATGGCCAGCATTTATTTATCGTAGATGGTGTAAAGAAGCTCAGGGCCCCTCAACTTTCAACTCTCGTAGGCAAGGGGATGCCTATTCTGCATAAGTATGGCCCCAATGCCTTCTCCGGAGGCATCACACTCCAATATGAAGGGTTGGCCGAAATCTGGTAAGGCTAAAACTGGGCATGTGCTCATTACCTTTTTCATCTTGTCGAATGTAGACTGTGCCTCCTCACTCCATCTGAAAGCCCCTTTCTTGGTCAAATCGGTCAAGGGTGCACAAAGTTGTGAGAACCCTTTGACGAACCTCTTGTAATAACTGCAAATGCCGAGAAATCCCCTCAACTCTGTAAGAGTCTTAGGTGTGGGCCAGTCAAGTATCGCTTGGATCTTCTCTTGATGTACCTGTACCCCCTTTAATTTGATGATGTGCCCCAAGTAGAGGACCTCTGTCATCCCAAATTCACATTTGGACTCCTTGGCATACAAGGATTGGTCCTCCATGATAGTTAAAATCCGTTCCATATGCTGAAGATGCTCTTCCCAAGTCTTGTTATAGATCAACAAGTCATCAAACAACACAAGAAGGTGCTTCTTCAACTGCTTGTTGAAGACGTGATTCATGCATGACTGAAATGTGGCTGGCGCATTGGTCAATCCAAATGGCATCACTAGGAATTCATAGTAGTTGTAGTGACACCTGAAGGCAGTTTTGGGGATGTCTTGTTCCCTCATTTTGATCTGATGATAACCCGAACGCAAGTCAATATTGGTGAAGTAAACAACGCCATGGAGCTCGTCCAATAGCTCATCAATCCTCGGAATGGGATACCTATTTTTAATAATCTTCTTGTTCAATTCCCTGAAATCAATGCACATACGCATGGTTCTATCCTTCTTCTTGACCAGTAGCACTGAAGATGCAAAAGGACTGGAACTTGGTCTAATGTGACCCGTGTCTAACAGTTCTTTGATGGCCTTCTCTATCTCGTCTTTGTACTTCTTTAGGTGTCTGTAGGGAGTGGTGATGACTGGTTTCGCCCCCTCTTCCAGCTCTATGATATGCTCAAACCCCCTATCTGGTGGCACTCCAGGTGGAATGGGTCCAAACACCTTGCTCTGTTTGTCAATGATCCTTTGAATCTCTGGTGCATAGTGAACCTTTCCTTTCTTGTCCACACGTGCCGAAATCTTACATTCAGCAACATATACAATCTCCTCTCTTCTGAAAATGGCCTCCATACGCTTTGTTGTAACTACTCTGGCTGTGTTTCCAGACATGCCCCTGAGAACTACCTTTCTCCCACTCTCCTTTATGAAAGACATCTCCATAGTCTTGTAGTTGGTGGTGATAGGTCCCAACGTACTAAACCACTAAACTCCAAGGATGATGTTTGTATCAGGGAGGTCCATCACATAGAAGTCCTGTGCTAAGTCATGCCTACCCAGTGTAAACTTCATCCCTGGAATATACCTGTTACAAGGCATGATGCTTCCTTCTGCTACCTCCACCTTGAATCCTTCAAATTCAACTGTGGGTATGTGCCTCCTCTGTAGCAGTGTTGAGTCTATGAAGTTGTGAGAAGCACCCCCGTCAATGAGAACCGAAACCCTTTTCCCCTACAATACCCCTCTCATCCTGAAGGTGTTGTACTTGGGTACCCCACTAATAGGTGCCAATGTAGCCTTCTCCTTCGTTGCACTGCCGTGACCTGTAGCCTCCTCTTCTGCAGTTTCGGTGGTGTCTGCTTCTATGTTATGGATGTGGTCGAAATCCTCATCCTCCTCATTATCAGATGTCACCTCAATGTAATGAGCCTTTCCACGGCCCATACACTTGTGGGATGGGTCCCACGGCTCTTTGCATGTGTAGCATAACTGCTTTCTTCTTAGTTCTCTTCTAGTGTTCTCATCCATCCTACCTCTTCCCATGTCAAACCCCCTTGGGTCTCTTCCTCCTGGATTCCTTAGAGGTCTTTGGTCTCTTCCTCCAGTGTTTAGAGGTGGTCTAGGCATAAACTTAGATTTTTCTGCTGGACCTATATCTCTCGTCCTCCATATAGCATCTGGTAAGTTGGTAGGCTTGAAAGCCTTAACCCAACCCTTTAAAGGTTCCATCAAACCCTCTGTGAAGAGCACCAGGAGTCTAGACTGTGACACATCCTGCACCATGACTGCTAACCTCTGAAACTCCTCAATATATATCTATGATGATCCTGTCTGCCTAAGTTGGGTAAGTTCCCTGAAATGTAGCTCTGGATCCCCCTGGTCAAATCTATCAATAAGCCTTTGTGTGAACTCTGTGTAAGCCACTATCTGATTGTGGCCAAGTGTAGTCAACCCATGGTACCACCAGTCATGAGCTTTTCCCTCCAAGTACATGGTGGCAAACTTGATGGCATCCATCTCTCTCATGGGATTAAGCTGCAGGTAAGTATCAATTTTTTGCATCCACGCTTGTGCAGTCATCTTGGCCGACCCATCAAAGTAGGGGATCTCCATCTTCCCAGCTTTGCGCTCTAACTCATAGTTGCTCCTGTGGTACAACCTCTGAGTTTTCCCTCTGAATTTAAGTCCACATTACTGGTCCAAGGTGATTTTTCTTTGGACTGGTATGCTTAGTGAGTTATATTCCCTGACATACTGATCAAAGTTGTCATCAAATTCGTCTTGGTAGCTTGGATGTGGCTATTCATCCAAGAATGAAGGAAGATAGTGTCTATGGGTGGCCCTACTGTGTGTTTATCCATGTGGTGCACCTCCTCCATGACTCTGTCCCTCCGTATGATAATAGGGAATATGTTCCTGCTGATGTTTATTCCCTCCCTGAGAACCACTAGCCTCCTTGTTGCCATAAGTTTCTGGACCCTTACCTCCATGAGTCATCTACATCAACAGTCGTGATATCATCTCTTGGTTGTCACTTACCTTTCTCAAGGTTTCTGATATTTCGGCCTGCCCCCTATGTGTTGCCTCCCGACTCTCCTGTAGGTGATGGACCAGGTCACTCTATGATACTTCTATGGAACGTTGTAAGTCCCTAGCAATCCCTGCTATCATCTGTAGCTCACTGTCCTCACTTGATCCCTCCATTCTGGCCTCTGCCTCACCTGTTTGTTTTCTTCTTTTGCCCATACAAATGCCACTGAACTTCTGCATGCGCTAATCCTCACAAGATGGGAGGATTAGAGCTCTGATATCACTATAATGTTCCCAAGCCATTTTTTTCACTGGGAACACTAACTGACCACTGATTATCTTGTGTTTGTGTGTTTGTTTGTAGGTTGTCTTCTTAAGTTTGACCTTAGGGTTTATATTCAATTATCAAGCATAGATTTGAAGATTTAGTCAATGGAAATACAAGATATGACCAATACACAAGATATGGAACCAAACAACAAAGATTTGACCTTTATTAACATGATAAGCAAGAACTTGATACAAAGAGGATGCAGATCTGGAATAACATCAGATAGCTTGAGAATATAAGATATGAGATGCTACAAAATGATCCCGACAAGAAGATACAAGCCTCTGAAGGTTGAATACAAAATGAAGATCAATATAGAAGGACTAGGGTGTAATCCAAACCCCCCTGGTTGATGGCACGTCCTCTTGAGAAGCTGAGAAGACCCAGAGTTTTGGCCTAGTTGAAGGAAGCCTCCAAATAGCATCAAACTCCACAGAATGGTAGATCGGGGCAAGTAGAAGCCCTCCCTGAAGTCTCAAGTCAAGATACCAAGATCTACCCCTCCAAATTGTTGAATCCTCAATCAAACTATGCCCTCATGAATACTGTCAAGCTCAATATTTCGGCCTTGATGAAAGAGGCCTCCAAATGCCTTGAAACTCCCTATAAAGACAGATCGGGCCACTGCAAGTCACTAGGTGAAGTCTCCGGGTCAGATCTGAAGTGTAACCCCTCCAAACTTAGCAGATCTGAATCACAATAGTGCCCTCCTTCTCTCCAAAACATGCCAATTCTCTAGGAAATCAATCTGCAAGAGTAACCCTCTCAAAATGCACTATATCTTATGATTGAGGCCCTGCAAGAGGAACCCATGTGCTAGAATGTCCAAAAGCCTCGTTAAGCTCCTGGATCGAACTTTTCTCCAAAGAATTATGCGCCCCCTTGCTGGAAACCCTCAAGGGTATGGCCTGTTGCTCTCCTGGGTGAGTGATGGTACCTGTGAATGATGTAGAATGGTGTGGGAGGAGTATTGCATCCCCAAGACCAAGCTTGGAACAAGATGGGTGGAATCTTTCACCACTGAGTTGTTCTCTAAGGTTTGTATTCTCAAAACCCTCAAAACTGTGTGTTCAAGAGCCCAAT
>ML804152.1:218120-249924 GCA_009831015.1 Picea engelmannii | reverse complement strand
TTAGATTTGGTTTTTAAGTGGACAAGGAATAGTTGTACAACCAATTAGACTCTATTATTGATTATACAATTAATTTTAAATATTGAAATAAGTGAAGTCAACAATAAGACTTGAAATATATTAACCAATTAGAGATGAAAAAATAAATATTTTTAACATATCAAAAAATATATATTTGTTTTCTTAAGTTAAACATTACATTTCACAAACAAATTTAAAATAAAAAGCAAATTAATGTCAAATCAATAGCAAACTCATTACTATAGTCCCTTGGCAGGGACTAATAAGTAGAAAATGCAATATGAACAATACGTTGTTTAAATGACAATTTTGACATTTTAGATTAATTTAGAAACTTTCTAAGTTTTTATATCACACCCTCAAATCGATGAGATTGCAAGTTCTGAATTTTATTAAAAAAAACATCAAAGCTCCCTAAAATGTAAGTCGTTTTAGTCACTCTTTAGCCTAGGCCATCCATCTACCTTATATTCTTAATTTAATAATAATAACAAAATAAATAACTTTGTAAATTGGGTCTACCTTGAAGTTGAGACTTCAAACTAGGTTTGTCATGTTATGTTTATATTTTTAAAATATCTCATCTATATGTGTTAGTATGGTGTATTTTAACTTATATAAAGGTATTGTGAAAATATAACATAAGTCCAAATTGGTTGTTAAGATGTGTTAGTATGGTGTATTTTAACTTATATAAAGATATTGTGAAAATATAACATAAGTCTAAATTGGTTGTTAAGGAGCATGAGGAGGTTATGAATCCATAAGATGAGAAGAAAGAGGATTCAAGAACATTAAATTTTTTGATGCTATGTGTTATTTCATGAATTCACTACCATTTTACCACATGTCCATGGATGTAGTTTAAACGTTCTATGTTTTTAATTTTTTTTGACACATTTTTTCGACAAGTTTTGCCTAAAATACGGTTAGAAATTTAGAAGGATAGTTGGAATTGCAGCTTTCAGTGGTTGAGATTACATAGTTCGGGTGCTCGAGGGGTTTTTGAGGGCGTTGAATTTATTTATGCAATCAAAAATGCAATTTGAGCAATGTAAAATTGTGATTTCACCAACAACTATGCTGTCAGATTTTGGTGATAGTTGTTGGAAAAAGTAAAAAATGTAAAACGTTTAGATTACGCCCATGTCCATGTAATTTGCATTAATAGTTTGATGGGTGTTTGAAGGGAATCAATCACAAATATAGATAATTGTATAAAATATATTTGATTAATTTATAAGTGGTGAGATAAAAGTTGCATAGCTCTCTTGTTTATACATATATTATTACAAGAAGTGTCTACTCATAATGGCTATTTAAAATTGCTTGTTAATTGTCTAGTATATGAGATATATTATATCCTAGTTTGTTATAAGTCATCCCTTCCTTACATGCTTCCACCTGAAACCATGTGTGAGGATGAAAGTCTTGATATGAATTCCCCATTCTCTCATAAAGCTTTGTCTTTTAATAGGTTCCTCCACTTGACCAAGTATTCATTAGTGTCTCTTAAACAAAGGGATTCGGTTATGACTTTTAAGATTCCTTCTGGGTTTAGTACTAGTCTTCCTTTTTCATCCAAGAGGGGTAACTTTGTCTATATAGGAGTTATTAGACCCATTTTTTTCTTCAAGTTGGAAACATTAAAGACATCATGTAATGTCCCCTTGTTTGGAATATCTAATGCATAAGTTACTTGATCTCACACATGCTCACGAATTTGGTATGGACTGGAGAAATTGGTCACAAGTTTGTGATTATTGTAGTCTTTAAGCGAATTTTGCTTGTTTGGTTGGAGCTAGACAAACACCCAATCTCCTACTTCTAATTCACAATCAATTTTCTTCAAATTTATTTTTGCTTAATTTAGTTCCTTGCGACATGGTTCGAGATGATTCTCTTAGATGCAAAGGATCTCATTGGAGGTAGCTAAGTAGTTTTTTACAACATGGACTTTGGGATGACAACAACATATTCCCTTATTAAGAGTGGCAGGTATCCATATACATCTTCCAAAGGGGTCATTTTTGTTGAAGTGCGGTAGGTGTTTTTTACCACCATTATGTGAGGCGTAACCATTTGTGCCATTGCAATTGATGATCATTTACAAAGTTCCTCAAGAATCCTTCAAGGCATTTCTTTACCCCTTGATTTTTTTCATATACCTAGGGGTGGTATAAGGTACTCATGGTTAATGTGGTTCCCACTTGGTGAAACAATTCATTTTATAAGTTGTTGGTGAATTTTGTGTCCCTATCACTAACAATGAATTTGAGAAATCCATGGACTCTATAAACATTTTTCACATAGTTATTAGCAATTTGACTAGCTAGTTTTTTATGATAATCCAACGAAGCGATCATATTAGTTAATCGGTCTACAATTACAAATATATTATTCCCCCCCTCTAAGATAGGAAGACCCATGATAAAAAAAACCACAAATACTTAATTCCATTTATGATCAGGGATATGAAGGGGTTGAAGGAGGCCAAGGCTTGTAATTGATTCAAACTTTTGGCATTGCCAGGTGTCACACTATGCGACATACTTTTGGATATATGCCTTCAGTCCTATCTAGAAAAAAAGGATTGTCGCACATTATAGTATGTTGTAACAAATCTGACATGGCCTGTAATTAAAGAGTCATGAATGTAATTAGAGAGTCATGTTTTTCTTTAAAACTTGGATTTTGAATTTAGAGGAATTAAGTATATCAATTTCCCCTTCTACTAGAGAATATCATTTTCCCATGCATATCTTGATTTTGTTGAATTTTTGCTTTCAAATTCCATGATTGTCTTCTTCTTTTAGGGGTTTTTAATTACTCGACGTGAATACTTGAGATCCATTTAGGAATGACCACTTAAATTGAGCATAGTGTAGTGAATCCCTCTTCTTTACTCAATAAGTTACATGCAACTTGATTTTCATTACCTTGTTGAATAACATCTCAAAATAAAATGTTTGGATCTTGCTAACCTGCTTTTGTTGCTCCAATGATAAGCTTTTATTGTTTAGAAAATATTTCACGTTGTTGTGACAAATTTTGACCATGAATTTGACTCAAAATTGGTATTGCTTTCATTTTGCCAAGGTGTGAATGATTGCTAATATTTATTTATCATATGTTGATTTTGCATGCTCTCTTAGGTTTAATCTTTGACTTTCGAATGCAATGGGATGTTTTTCCTACATAAGCACATCTCTTATTCCTAACCCCAAAACATTGCATTTGAGAACAAATGGCTTCATGAAGTCTAGGGTAGCCAAGATAGGAGTGGAAATCATTCAGGTTTTCATCCTTGGAAAACAAGTTTTTGTTGCATCATCTCACATAAAGGCATCCTTCTTTAATAGGGTTGTCAATGGAGCAACAATCTCTACATAGTTTTTAACAAATCCGATGTAATAACATGTAAGGCCTTATAATACACATACTAACATGATGGTTTTAGGACTAAGACAATCAGTGATTGCAACAATTCTCTTTGGATCTACTTTGACTAATTTCGTTGATATAATGTGACCCATGAATTATTTTTCTTCCTTTCCAAATATGCATTTTGATTTGTTTCCATATAACTTATTACTTTCTAATAGTTTCAACATTGTCTCTATGTTCTTGAGGTGCAAACTCTGACTTTTATTGTAGATTAGTATGTCATCAAAGAACACAAGTACAAACTTTCGTGTGTATGGACATAACAAGTCATTCATTGTTGCTTGAAATTCCTATAAGCCTTCATTGGACTAAATGTTATATTATTAAGGTGACTTTGGTAAAAACAGATAAAAGGGTTATTTGAATTAGAGGAGAAAGTAAAGTAATAACCTTAGGCATCAATAAAGTAACTCAAGTGTAAATTATAAGATGGAGGTATAAAAGAAAGAGGAGGGTGCCTCACTCCTCATTCATGTCATTTTTTCTTATTGCTTCTTGAGCTATGCAACTTACGTTTTGAGGGTTTTGAGTAAACAAACCCTAGAGATCAGCAAGGAGGTGAAAGATTCCCTTGTTCTTGATCCAAGCTTGGTCAAGGTGGTGAAATATTCCACCCTCACCATTCTATTTAGCTACAAATTGGTTTCTACAATGGATTGAAGAGCCATGGCGCAAATTTGGAGGTTTTCTACAGGAAGGGCGCACTATTGGAGAGAGAATAGTTCAATTTGGTCAGTGGAAGGGAGATCTGAGGAAAAACTCGTTCATGAAGGGTTTTCCAGCCTTAAAGTGCCTTTTCTTAGTTGTTGTTGGAGGGTTTCATCTGGATATTTATTTATTGTGGCTCTTCGACGAATTTCTGAAGAGGGGCGCACTGTCCATTGGGTATTCAATGAGTTAGTGGGTTAGATCTATGATTTTGGCTGAGGGATCTCTTAATATGTACTCTACATCACCTGATCTATAATTTGGAAACATTTTACGGGGGTTTGAGGGCCTTCTTGAAGGAAGCCAAATTTCTTAGGTTGCTACAACCAATTGGGGTGCATCTCAACCAGATCTGGAGGTGCCAAGTCTTCAAGGGAAAGAAATTGATCTTGTATTGATTTGCATGTTGTTATTGAAGGACTAGGAGGACTCACATCTTCATCTCTTTGTATTTTGGTGGCATATTCAACTCCAAACTTCTGTATCTCTACTATCTATTCCATATCTATAGATCTCATGTATGGAGGTCAGCTTATTATCTAAACAAAGGTCAGATCTAAAGTTATTTGGGCATTCTCTTTTATTATATTTCTTGTATCTTGTTATCTCCATCTGTTTTGTGTTATTTTCATCCATCATATGCTATAAAGCTCAACCAAACACCTTCAACACAACTTTTAGAAGTAAACCTGCAAAACATATTCAAACAATCAATCAAATAGATCAGAAACAAACCTCCAAGTTCCTAATGAATCTGCTTGGGAACATTACTGTGGTATTAGAGTGAATTCCTTCGCCAGCCTATGATAAACACTAATGCCCAGGAGGAGAGGCCATGGGGGATAGCATGTATTAGGTATTCCAGTGACAGAAGAGCCAAAAGAAAGCATGGGGGAAACACATGAAACATAAAATCCAGTGCCAAAAGTGTTGATATTATGGTAGCCGCGGGAAGTATTAACTTCAATATGTAACCTTTGACTAGCATAGAATATTCTAAAAGCAAGAGAAACCCTAAACAGATGTGTGAAAACCCGAAAAGACATGCCGGCTCAGCAAAATATATAATATTAACATATTATCCTCCAGGAAGACAAGTCGACCCAGACATGTGACATAAGCACTACAAATAGAGGACGTCTTAGCTCATTCGTTCACTCACTCACACACTCTCAGTAACTCATAGACAATGTGCAAGTTTGGAGGAGGAGGAGCAGCAGCTGCAGTCGTACGATTTTCTCTTGTTTAGTCTTTCTAGTACTTTCTCTTGTGCGCTACCCTTGGAGAAGGTGCGCTCTCTTGGTTATCTGTTGGTTATGGTGTGGCTTCCTGGAATCATTATTTCTGTAAAAGGTTAAGGTGGTCGAAGGTGTCTTTATGCCTATGGTTGGTGACAAAGGTGTAGCATTGTCTATGGTTAAACAAGCACATCAAAATTATTCTAACAAGAAGAAGCAACACTTTTAGCTAAAAGGGTGATTCAAACAATGAATGATACTTTATAGAACAACCAGGTTGTCATGCAACGTAGTCTAGAAGAGATGCAAATAAAATTGTTTGTGGGACATGCAGAACTAGAGATATCCTTTACAAGCTTTCATAAAGGTCGAGATAGAATGATAGCCACAATGGAGGAACAAGGCAAGCATCAGGGTATACTCTCTCAATTCTTGATGGAGAAAAGACACGGCAAGGACCCACCTCTCTTTGGAGGAAACTAAGGGGTTGGTGGACCTCAGGGGGGAACAAGTCATGATGATGAATCTAGGCATACATATCATGTAGAGGAACCCAGATCATTTAGAGGCACACATTTTCATTCCCGCATAGTTAGCAGAACCACACCTAGGCCATATATGCCTACCTTCTTGGAGGCACAACCAAGGGAGAAAAATGCCTTTGGGTATGGCGGCATCGAGGAAGAATGCGAGGATATGGAGAGAGCATATAACTCTCTAAGTGTAGGTTTATGAAGACAGGTTTCCTTGGGAGAATATTGCCACCTAATGCAGAAGAGAATGTCTAAGGGACATTACAGAGGAGAAAGTGAGTTGGGGTGCAAGGCAGGAAGAATGGAGATACCCCACTTCGATGGATCTAGTCAGATTTAAGCTAAGGCTTGGGTACAAAATATGGATGCATTACTTCAGTTGAATCCCATGGAAGAGGAGAAGGCCATCAAGTTTGAAACATTACACTTGAATGGTAAAGCACATGACTGGTGGTTTCATGGGATGATCACTTTAGGTCATGACCATGTCACTTCATACCTTGACTTCACCCATAGACTCATGGATAGATTTGACAGGGATGATCCAAAGCTTCGTTTCAGGGAGCTCACACAGATTATGCAAACATGATCAACAAAATCCTTCATTGAGGAGTTACAGAGAGTGGCAGTTATGGTTTTTGATGTGTCTGAATCCAGGTTACCGATGATGTACATAGAATGGTTGATTGAGCCTTTGCGTGGATTGGTTAAGTCTTTCAAGCCTGCAACCTTATAGGATGCCATTGAGCGCACATGAGATTTGGTAGGAGCAACCTATAAGAACAAAATCACACCTAGACCTCCAATCATTACAAAGGGGCATGACACCAGACAGATTGTCAAAGGCAAAGGGAAGATGGATGAAGCTATAAGAAGAGAGTTAAGGAGGAAGCAACTATGTTTCACTTGCAAAGAACCATGGCATTCGGGTCATAGGTGTTTGGGTAAAGGGAAGATTCACTATATAGAAGTAGTATATGATAGTGAATAGGAGGAGGATGACAAGGAGACTGAAGCCATTCATAACATGCAGATGAATCAAAGGGAGGATGAATAGTTCTTACATGTGCAAGTTGGGAAGGTGCCCCCACACCATGATGTAGGAATCAAGATGGTTACCATAGATTCCATTAGCGGTGCACCTAAGTTTAATACTTTTCAAATGAAGGGAGTTGTGCAGGGACAGTGAGGAACAATGCCATTGGATGGAGGAGTTTCTCACAATTTCATTGATATTGCTATGGTTGAGAGGAGACACATTCCCACGGTGGACTTTGAGGGGTTTTTGGTTGAGGTAGTAGGAGGACGTACTATGGCTTGTGACAGGTACATTCCATATATGAGCTTGACATTGGGCAGATACACCTTGACACAGGGTTTCTATGTAGTGGATATACTAGACACTAACATCATACTAGGTGTGCAGTGGCTTAGCACATTGGGACCAATCACCACCAACTACAAAACCATGGAAATTTCTTTCAACATAGAAAAAGGAAAAAGGATCACACTTAAGGGGATGACATGAGAGGCACCTAGAGTTGTGAAAACCAAAAGAACGAATGCAATATTTAGGCGAGAGGAGGTGGCCTATAAAGCTGAGTGCTTTATTATGGAAGCAAGTAGTGGAGAGCACAAGCAATATCCTCCAAACATTCAGAGAATCCTTCACAAGCATAAAAGGGTCTTTGAATCAATTCCTCCAGGTCAACCACCAGATGGGGGGTTTGAACACATCATAGAATTGGAAGAAGGGGCCAAACCGGTCATCACTACAACATACAGGAACCCAAAGAAGCATAAGGATGAGATTGAGAATGCTATTAAAGAATTATTAGCCACATAGCATATTAGACCAAGTTCAAGTCCTTTTTCATCATCAATTGTGTTGGTGAAGAAGAAAGATGGAACTATTCACATGTGCATTGATTAAAGGGCCTTGAATAAGATAACCATAAAAAACAAGTATCCCATTCCCAGGATAGATGAGTTGTTGGATGAGCTACATGGCACATTATACTTCACTAAAATTGATTTGGAGTCTAGATACCATCAAATCAAGATGAGGGAATAAGACATACATAAGACAATCTTCAAATGCCACTATGGGAATTATGAGTTCCTTGACACGCCTTTTGGCTTGACCAATGCGCCAACCACCTTCCAATCATGCATGAACCATCTGTTCAACAAACATGTGAGAAAGTTATACTTGTATTCTCTGATGATTTGATGATTTACAGTATAACACGAGAGGATCACCTCAAACATGTGGGTGAGATCTTGAGCATCATGGGAGAACAATCACTATTAGATAACTATTCTCCGATTAGATAACTATTCCCGATTAAATATGGTTTGAAGAACTATCTTATAATAGAGGTTATAACACATTGACATGTGGTATCGGAGCCATGTAAGCTTGTCAGTATCAGAGTTGGAGCTATGTGAAGCATAACAAAGCAGTGCATGAGATTTATAAACCAAATGTTACGAGAATGTTGCAACCATTATTCTATGAGAGCAAGAATGTTTTCATTCATGCAGGGAGATTAGTTATTGTAATCATGAAGAGCTCTGGTTGGTTGTGTGGTTTTGGTTAAAGTGTTGCTTGCTTTGTGAGACGCATCGAGAAGTAGTTGTTGGGCTCGATTTTTATCATAATTATCCACCCAATAAAGTCAATATTTCACTAACAATTTGTGTCCATCTATGCCATAAACCTTCATTAAATGTCATTATTCATCCTTATATATCCAGTGTGGTTAATACATCATTTTTCTATGTTTTTAGTGATTAAAGATGATTACATCATAGTTATTTTATGATGGTTCTTGCAGATGAAGCGTCTTCTCCAAGTGTTCTTACATTTGCAGTGGTCATTACCAAGATTCGATTTTCTGCATAGGCCATAGTTATTAGTATGAAAGAAAAATGAGTTCATTTCTTGTACCATCATGATTCAACATTCTCATACCAGCATGTTCTCATACAGGACATTGTAGGTCAACCTATTGGTGCTTCTTCGGAAGAAAATAGAAAGCATGGGTTTTCTTCGTAGCAGTTTCAACATGCTGACACATGTTTTAGAATGCACCCAGGTCGCATGTGTCGACCTTCAGCTTAGAAAAACACTTCAGCCCAAATCTGCAACAATTGCCAAAATAGCAGCAACGACATTCAAACACAATTTATGAGGAAATGAGGTCAAATATAAAAATTCAGGAACATGGGTTTTTTTCCAGAAGGGTCTAGATTGGTTATGTATCAAGCAATTTTGCAAATTTTTAAATTTTCAAGGAGATATCTGCTATTTTCTATTCTAGGTTTGCCCATATTTATTTGGCAACAGTTTTCAAACTGCCAACTTCCGCCTCGATTTTCATGCAGATGAAGACATATTTCAAAAATAAAAGATATGGATTTTGTCCAAAATGTGATAACTTGGGTAACATGATGTTGGTTTTAAAAAATTCAGAATCGTTCATGAGTTATGCTCGGTTATTCAACACCAATCTGCCCAAATTGCAGTCAGACCCATATTTTTGTGATTTGTTTTAAAATTGTCAAAATTGTTTTCTGAACTTAGGGATTCAGTTCTATCTTCTCCTCAAGTGATTTTTATGTCTAAATAACGGTGTGGATAAGATAAAGAGGTCATTAATCTTGGTCACAATTAAATAAAACCCAATTAAATCAAATGCAAAACCTCCTTCTCGTTCTACACAGACAATTTGCTCTCCATCTCTCAAATGCCCATTAATTCTTGAACATTCTCTATTTAGTTAAGTCATTGTTTTTAAAATATTTCAATCATACATTTCTTACACAGAGAATCGATTACAATCCATTCTATCTCCATATAAACCATCGATCAATTCAATCCATAAATACTTAGCTTCTATTAAACGTTGCACCCAATTACATCACAAAACCATGGCCTAAACGCCAGTTGCAAAAGTTAATCCCTCATTGCTTCATTACTTCTCTTGGTGTATGTAATGTTCCCCTCTTCTTGAAAAGAACATTACTAGATTTAGTAGTCTGGTCACCCCTCTAGACTATAGTCTCATGGATAAAAGGGGCTTAGGAGGCACAAAAAGGGTCACTAAGGAGCTAAATGTTATATTATTAAAGTGACTTTGGTAAAAACAGATAAAAGGGTTATTTGAATTAGAGGAGAAAGTAAAGTAATAACCTTAGGCATCAATAAAGTAACTCAAGTGTAAATTATTAGATGGAGGTACAAAAGAAAGAAGAGGGTGCCTCACTCCTCATTCATGTCATTTTTTCTTATTGCTTCTTGAGCTATGCAACTTATGTTTTGAGGGTTTTGAGTAAACAAACCCTAGATATCAACGTGGAGGTGAAAGATTCCCTTGTTCATGATCCAAGCTTGGTCAAGGTGGTGAAATATTCCACCCTCACCATTCTATTTAGCTACAAATTGGTTTCTACAATGGATTGAAGAGTCAGGGTGCAAATTTGGAGGTTTTCTACAGGAAGGGCACACTGTTGGAGAGAGAATAGTTCGATTTGGTCAGTGGGAGGGAGATCTGAGGAAAAACTCGTTCCTGAAGGGTTTTACAGCCTTAAAGTGCCTTTTCTTAGTTGTTGTTGGAGGGTTTCATCTAGATATTTATTTATTATGGCTCTTGGACGAATTTCTGAAGAGGGGCGCACTGTCCATTGGGTATTCAATGAGTTAGTGGGTTAGATCTATGATTTTGGCTGATGGATCTCTTAATATGTACTCTACATCACCTGATCTATAATTTGGGAACATTTTACGGGGGTTTGAGGGCCTTCTTGAAGGAAGCCAAATTTCTTAGGTTGCCATAGCCAATTGGGGTGCATCTCAGCCAGATCTCGAGGTGCTAAGTCTTCAAGGGAAAGAAATTGATCTTGTATTGATTTGCATGTTGTTATTGAAGAACTAGGAAGACTCACATCTTCATCTCTTTGTATTTTGGTGGCATATTCAGCTCCAAACTTCTGTATCTCTACTATCTATTCCATATCTGTAGATATCCTGTATGGAGGTCAACTTATTATCTAAATAAAGGTCAGATCTAAAGTTATTTGGGCATTCTCTTTTATTATATTTCTTTTATCTTGTTATCTCCATCTGTTTTGTGTTATTTTCATCCATCATATGCTATAAAGCTCAACCAAACACCTTCAACACAACTTTTAGAAGTAAACTTGCAAAACATATTCAAACAATCAAGCAAATAGATCAGAAACAAACCTCCAAGTTCCTTATGAATCTGCTTGGGAACATTACTATGGTATTAGAGTGAATTCCTTCGCCATCCTATGATAAACACTAATGCCCGGGAGGAGAGGCCATGGGGGATAGCATGTACCAGGTATTCCAGAGACAGAAGAGCCAAAAGAAAGCACGGGGGAAACAGATGAAACATAAAATCCAGTGCCAAAAGTGTTGATATTATTGTAGCCGCGGGAAGTATTAACCTCAATAGGTAACCTTTGACTAGCATAGAATATTCTGAAAGCAAGAGAAATCCTAAACAGATGTGCGAAAACCCTAAAAGACATGTCGGTTCAAACATAATATATAATATTAAGATATTATCCTCCGCGAAGTCAAGTAAGCCAGACAGGTGATAGAAGCATTAGAAATAGAGGACGTCTTGGCTCATTCGTTCACTCACTCACACACTCTCAGTCACTCATAAACTATGTGCATGTTTGGAGGAGGAGGAGGAGGAGTTGCAGTTGTACGATTTTCTCTTGTTTAGTCTATCTAGTACTTTCTCTTATGCGCTACCCTTGGAGATGGTGTGCTCTCTTGGTTATCTGTTGGTTATGGTGTGGCTTCCTGGAATCATTATTTCTGTAAAAGTTTAAGGTGGTCGAAGGTGTCTTTATGCCTATGGTTGGTGACAATGGTGTAGCATTGTCTATGGTTAAACGAGCACATCAACATTATTCTAACAAGACGAAGCAACAATTTTAGCTAATAGGGTGATTCAAATAGTGAATGATACTTTATAGAACAACCAGGTTGTCATGTAACGTAGTCTAGAAGAGATGCAAAATCATTTTTCTATGGGACATGCAGAACTAGAGATATCCTTTAGAAGTTTTCATAAAGGTCAAGATAGAATGATAGCCATAATGGAGGAACAAGGCAAGCATCATGGTATACTCTCCCAATTCTTGATGGAGAAAAGACACGACAAGGACCCACCTCTCTTTGGAGGAAACTAAGGGGTTGGTGGACCTCAGGGGGGAACAAGTCATGATGAGGAATCTAGGCATATAGATCATGTAGAGTAACCCAGATCATTTAGAGGCACAAATTCTCATTCCCGCATAGTTAGCAGAACCACACCTAGGCCATATATGCCTACCTTCTTGGAGGCACAACCAAGGGACAAAAATGCCTTTGGGTATGGAGGCATCGATGAAGAATGCGAGGATATGGAGAGAGAATATAAATCTCTAAGTGTAGGTTTCTAAAGACAGGTTTCCTTGGGAGAATATTGCCAACTAATGCAGAAGAAAATATTTAAGGCACATTACAGAGGAGAAAGTGAGTTGGGGTGCAAGGCAGGAAGAATGGAGATGCCCCACTTCGATGGATCTAGTCAGATTTCAGCTAAGGCTTGGGTACAAAATATGGTTGCATTACTTCAGTTGAATCCCATGGAAGAGGAGAAGGCCATCAAGTTTGAAACATTACACTTGAATGGTAAAGCACATGACTGGTGGTTTCATGGGAGGATCACTTTAGGTAATGAAAATGTCACTTCATACCTTGAATTCACCCATAGACTCATGGATATATTTGACAGGGAGGATCCAAAGCTTCATTTCAGGGAGCTCACACAGATTATGAAAACATGATCAACAAAATCCTTCATTGAGGAGTTACAGAGAGTGGCAGTTATGGTTCTTGATGTGTCTAAATCCAGGTTACCGATGATGCACATAGAAGGGTTGATTGAGCCTTTGCGTGGATCGGTTAAGTCTTTCAAGCCTGCAACCTTATAGGATGCCATTGAGCGCACATGAGATTTGGTAGGAGCAACCTATAAGAACAAAATCACACCTAGACCTCCAATCATTACAAAGGGGCATGACACCAGACAGATTGACAAAGGCAAAGGGAAGATGGATGAAGCTATAAGAAGAGACATTGTAGGTCAACCGATTGGTGCATCTTCGGAAGAAAATAGAAAACATGGGTTTTCTCCGTAGTAGTGTCAACATGCTGACACATGTTTTAGAATGCACCCAGTTCGCACGTGTCGACCTTCAGCTTAGAAAAACACTTCAGCCCAAATCTGCAACAATTGCCAAAATAGCAGCAACGACCTTCAAACGCAATTTACGAGGCAATGAGGTCAAATATAAAAAATCGGGAACATGGATTCTTTCCAGAAGGGTCTAAATTGGTTATCTATAAGGGATTTTTCCAAATTTTTAAATTTTCAAGGAGATATCTGCGATTTTCTATTCTAGGTTTGCCCATATTTATTTGGCAACAGTTTTCAAACTGCCAACTTCTGCCTCGATTTGCGTCCAGATGAAGATAGATTTCAAAAATAAAAGATATGGGTTTTGTCCAGAATGTGATAAATTGAGTAACATGATGTTGGTTTTAAAAAATTTAGAATCGTTCATGAGTTATGCTCGGTTCTTCAACACCAATCTGCCTAAATTGCAGTCAAATCCATATTTTTGTGATTTGTTTTAAAATTGTCAAAATTGTTTTCTGAACGTAGGGATTCAGTTCTATCTTCTCCTCAAGTGATTTTTATGTCTAAATAACGGTGTGGAGAAGATAAAGAGGTCATTAATCTTGGTGAGGAGTATCATAAAGTTTGTATTAGAAAGAAATTCTTTGTAGTAGAGAGCTAGTCATTGTCTTTTGTAACCAAAGTTTTAATGGAATGAAGAGTTGATTCTTTGTTAGTTCATTGTGCATCACTTCCACTTGATCTGATCGTTCTTGGCAGCAATTACCAGGTTGGGAAGGGCCCCTCTATCTCACTAATATGTTTCTCATTGTTTCAACAGTTTAGGTTGCAATTGTATTTAATTTTTATGCTCAATTGTCTTGGATTGTATAAACTTTGACTATTTATTTTAATTATGCTCTTGTTGTTAACATAATTCAGTTAATTCCCTCCAGATTGAGTACATCAATGTTTCTACCTCTTACACATTGTAATTACAGTTAACACATTTTTAGTGTGCATTCAAAACTTTGTTTTCTTTATTATAACTCTGCCTTTATTACACACCTTTGTCCTCTATGTTTTGATTATTAATAACCATCGATTTAATTTCCTGTTTACTATGTGAATATTGGCAATGCTCACACATTATTGTAATCATCCAATTGCACCTTTGGAAGCCACGATCCATCTGCACATTTCTTTCAGATTGCTTCAGTCACAATTAAATAAAACCCAAAACCTCCTTCTCATTCTACACAAACAATTTGCTCTCCATCTCTCAAATGCCCATTAATTCTTGAACATTCTCTGTTTAGTTAAGTCATTATTTTTAAAATATTTCATTCATACATTGCTTACACAGAGAATCGATTACAATCCATTCTATCTCCATATAAACCATCGATCCATTCAATCAATAAATACTTAGCTTCTATTAAACGTTGCACCCAATTACATCACAAAACCATGGCCTAAACGCCGGTTGCAAAAGTTAATCCCTCATTGCTTCATTACTTCTCTTGGTGTATGTAATGTTCCCCTCTTCTTGAAAAGAAAATTATTAGACTTAGTAGTCTAGTCACCCCTCTAGACTATAGTCTCATGGATAAAAGGGGCTTAGGAGGCGCAAAAAGGGTCACTAAGGAGCTAAATGTTATATTATTAAAGTGACTTTGGTAAAAACAGATAAAAGGGTTATTTGAATTAGAGGAGAAAGTAAAGTAATAACCTTAGGCATCAATAAAGTAACTCAAGTGTAAATTATAAGATGGAGGTATAAAAGAAAGAGGAGGGTGCCTCACTCCTCATAGCCATACTGGAGAAAGAAGGCAAGCATCAGGGTATACTCTCTCAATTCTTGATGGATAAAAGACATGACAAGGACCCACCTCTCTTTGGAGGAAACTAAGGGGTTGGTGGACCTCAGGGGGGAACAAGTCACGATGAGGAAACTAGGCATACATATCATGTAGAGGAACCCAGATCATTTAGAGGCACACATTGTCATTCTCGCATAGTTAGCAGAACCACACCTAGGCCATATATGCCTACCTTCTTGGAGGCACAACCAAGGGACAAAAATTCCTTTGGGTATGGAGGCATCGAGGAATAATGCGAGGATATGGAGCGAGCATATAACTCTCTAAGTGTAGGTTTCTGAAGACAGGTTTCCTTGGGAGAATATTGCCACCTAATGCATAAGAGAATGTTTAAGGGACATTACAGAGGAGAAAGTGAGTTGGGGTGCAAGGTAGGAATAATGGAGATGCCCCACTTCGATGGATCTAGTCAGATTTTAGCTAAGGCTTGGGTACAAAATATGGATGCATTACTTCAGTTGAATCCCATGGAAGAGGAGAAGGCCATCAAGTTTGCAACATTACACTTGAATGGTAAAGCAAATGACTAGTGGTTTCATGGGATGATCACTTTAGGTCATGACCATGTCACTTCATACCTTGACTTCACCCATAGACTCATGGATAGATTTGACAGGGAGGATCCAAAGCTTCATTTCAGGGATCTCACACAGATAATGTAAACATGATAAAAAAAATCCTTCATTGAGGAGTTACAGAGAGTGGCCGTTATGGTTCTTGATGTGTTTGAATCTAGGTTACCAATGATGTACATAGAAGGGTTGATTGAGCCTTTGTGTGGGTCAGTTAAGTCTTTCAATCCTGCAACCTTATAGGATGCCATTGAGCGCACATGAGATTTGGTAGGAGCAACCTATAAGAAAAAAATCACACCTAGACCTCCAATCATTACAAAGTGGCATGACACCAAACAGATTGAAAAAGGAAAAAGGAAGATGGATGGAGTTATAAGAAGAGAGTTAAGGAGGAAGCAACTATGTTTCACTTGCAAAGAACCATGGCATTCAGGTCATAGGTGTTTGGGTAAAGGGAAGATTCACTATATAGAACTAGTATCTGATAGTGAATAGGAGGAGGATGATGAGGTGAACGAAGCCATTCATAACATACAGATGAATCAAAGGGAGGAGGAATAGGTCTTACATGTGCAAGGAGGGAAGGTGCCCCCACACCATGATGCATAAATCAAGAAGTTACCATAGATTCCATTAGCGGTGTACCTAAGTTTAATACTTTTCAAATGAAGGGAGTTTTGCAGGGACAGTGAGCAACAAAGCCATTGGATGGAGGAGCTTCTCACAATTTCATTGATATTGCTATGGTTGAGAGGAGACACATTCCCACGGTGGACTTTGAGGGGTTTTTGGTTGAGGTGGCAGGAGGATGTACTTTGGCTTGTGACAGGTACATTCCATATATGAGCTTGACATTGGGCAGATACACCTTGACACATGGTTTCTATGTAGTGGATATAACAGACACTAACATCATACTAGGTGTGCAGTGGCTTATCACATTGGGACCAATCACCACCAACTACAAAACCATGGAAATTTCTTTCAACATAGAAAAAGGAAAAAGGATCACACTTAAGGGGATGACATGAGAGGCACCTAGAGTTGTGAAAACCAAAAGAAGGAATGCAATATTTAGGCGAGAGGAGGTGGCCTATAAAGCTGAGTGCTTTATTATGGAAGCAAGTAGTGAAGAGCACAAGCAGTATCCTCCAGACATTTAGAGAATCCTTCACAAGCATAAAAGGGTCTTTGAATCAATTCCTCCAGGTCAACCACCAGATGGGGGATTTGAACACATCATAGAATTGGAAGAAGGGGCCAAACCGGTCATCACTACACCATACAGGAACCCAAAGAAGCATAAGGATGAGATTGAGAATGCTATTAAAGAATTATTAGCCACAGAACATATTAGACCAAGTTCAAGTCCTTTTCATCATCAATTGTGTTGGTGAAGAAGAAAGATGGAACTATTCACATGTGCATTGATTACAGGGCCTTGAATAAGAGAACCATAAAAAACAAGTATCCCATTCCCAGTATAGATGAGTTGTTGGATGAGCTACATGGCACATTATACTTCACTAAAATTGATTTGCACTCTAGATACCATCAAATCAAGATGAGGGAATAAGAAATACATAATATAACCTTCAAATGCCACTATGGGAATTATGAGTTCCTTGTCATGCCTTTTGGCTTGACCAATGCGCCAACCACCTTCCAATCATGCATGAACCATGTGTTCAACAAACATGTGAGAAAGTTATACTTGTATTCTTTGATGATTTGATGATTTAGAGTATAACATGAGAGGATCACCTCAAACATGTGGGTGAGTTCTTGAGCATCATGGGAGAACAATCACTATTAGATAACTATTCCCGATTATATATGGTTTGAAGAACTATCTTATAATAGAGGTTTCAACACATTAACACGTGGTATCAGAGCCATGTAAGCTTGTCAATATGAGAGTTGGAGCAATGTGAAGCATAACAAAGTAGTGCATGAGATTTATAAACCAAATGTTACGAGAATGTTCCAACCATTATTCTATGAGAGCAAGAATGTTTGTCATTCATGCAGGGAGATTAGTTATTGTAATCATGAAGAGCTCTGGTTGGTTGTGTGGTTTTGGTTAAAGTGTTGCTTGCTTTGTGAGACGCATCGAGAAGTAGTTGTTGGGCTTGATTTTTGTCATAATTATCTACCCAATAAATTCAAGATTTCACTAATAATCTGTGTCCATCTATGCCATAAACCTCCATGAAACATCATTATTCTTCATTATATATCCAGTGTGGTTAATACATCATTTTTCTATGTTTTTAGTGATTAAAAATGATTACATCATAGTTTTTTTTATGATGGTTCCTGCAGATCAAGCGTCTTCTCCAAGTGTTCTTACATTTGCAGTGGTCATTACCAAGCTTCGATTTCCTGCATAGGCCACAGTTATTAGTATGAAAGAGAAATGAGTTCATTTCTTCTACCATTATGTTCTCATACACGACATTGTAGGTCAACCTATTGGTGCATCTTCGGAAGAAAATAGAAAACATGGGTTTTCTCTGTTGCAGTTTCAACATGCTGACACATGTTTTAGAATGCACCCAGGTCACACGTGTTGACCTTCAGCTTAGAAAAACACTTCATTCCAAATCTGCAACAATTGCCAAAATAGTAGCAACGACCTTCAAACGCAATTTATGAGGCAATGAGGTCAAATATAAAAAATCGGGAACATGGGTTTTTTCCAGAAGGGTCTAAATTGGTTATCTATCAAGAAATTTTCCAAATTTTTAAATTTTCAAGGAGATATATGCGATTTTCTATTCTAGTTTTGCCCATATTTATTTGGCAACAATTTTCAAACTGCCAACTTCCGCCTCGATTTTCGTGTAGATGAAGACAAATTTCAAAAATAAAAGATATGGGTTTTGTCCAGAATGTGATAAATTGAGTAACATGATGTTGGTTTTACAAAATTCGGAATCGTTCATGAGTTATGCTCGGTTCTTCAACACCAATCTGCCCAAATTACAGTCAAACCCATATTTTTGTGATTTGTTTTAAAATTGTCAAAATTGTTTTCTGAACTTAGGGATTCGGTTCTATCTTCTCCTCAAGTGATTTTTATGTCTAAATAACGGTGTGGAGAAGATAAAGAGGTCATTAATCTTGGTGAAGAGTATCATAAAGTTTGTATTAGAAAGAAATTCATTGTAGTAGAGAGCTAGTCATTGTCTTTTGTAACCAAAGTTTTAATGGAATGAAGAGTTGATTTTTTGTTGGTTCATTGTGCATCACTTCCACTTGATCTAATCGTTCTTGGCAGCAATTACCAGGTTGGGAAGGGCCCCTCTATCTCACTAATATGTTTCTCATTGTTTCAACCGTTTAGGTTGCAATTGTATTTAATTTTTATGCTCAATTGTCTTGGATTGTATAAACTTTGAATATTTATTTTAATTATGCTTTGATTGTTAACGTAATTCAGTTAATTCCCTCCAGATTGAGTACATCAATGTTTCTACCTCTTACACATTGTAATCACAGTTAACACATTTTTAGTGTGCATTCAAAACTTTGTTTTCTTTATTATAACTCTGCTTTCCTTACACACCTTTGTTCTCTATGTTTTGATTATTAATAACCATCGATTTAATTTCCTGTTTACTATGTGAATATTAGCAATCCTCACACATTATTGTAATCATCCAATTGTACCTTTGGAAGCCACGATCCATCTCCACGTTTCTTTCAGATTGCTTCATTCACAATTAAATAAAACCCAAAACCTCCTTCTCATTCTACACATACAATTTGCTCTCCATCTCTCAAATGCCCATTAATTCCTGAACATTCTTTGTTTAGTTAAGTCATTGTTTTTAAAATATTTCATTCATACATTGCTTACACAGAGAATCGATTACAATCCATTCTATCTTCATGTAAACCATCGATCCATTCAATCAATAAATACTTAGCTTCTATTAAACGTTGCACCCAATTACATCATAAAACAATGGCCTAAATGCCGGTTGCAAAAGTTAATCCCTCATTGCTTCATTACTTCTCTTGGTGTATGTAATGTTCCCCTCTTCTTGAAAAGAACATTATTAGACTTAGTGGTCTGGTCACCCCTCTAGACTATAGTCTCATGGATAAAAGGGGCTTAGGAGGCGCAAAAAGGGTCACTAAGGAGCTAAATGTTATATTATTAAAGTGACTTTGGTAAAAACAGATAAAAGGGTTATTTGAATTAGAGGAGAAAGTAAAGTAATAACCTTAGGCATCAATAAAGTAACTCAAGTGTAAATTATTAGATGGAGGTATAAAAGAAAGAGGAGGGTGCCTCACTCCTCTTTCATGTCATTTTTTCTTATTGCCTTGAGTTATGCAACTTATGTTTTGAGGGTTTTGAGTAAACATACCCTAGAGATCAGCAAGGAGGTGAAAGATTCCCTTGTTCCTGATCCAAGCTTGGTCAAGGTGGTGAAATATTCCACCCTCACCATTCTATTTAGCTACAAATTGGTTTCTACAATGGATTGAAGAGTCAGGGCGCAAATTTGGAGGTTTTCTACAGGAAGGGTGCACTATTGGAGTTGTTCTAATGCATAATAGGCATCCCACTGCCTATGCGAGCCACAAATTGAGGGGGACTTAGTTGTTGTACACCATTTATGATAAATAAATGGTAGCCATAATACACCCCTTGGCCAAATTTAGGGAATATCTTATTGGAGCAAAATTTTTTGTTAGGACAGATCATAATAGCCTCAAGTACTTTCTTGAGTAGAAGGACCTTAATGAGAGACAACAAAAATGGCTGAGTAATATTCATGCATATAAATTTGACATAGAATATGTCAAGGGGAAAAAATGCTTTAGTGGATGCCTTGTCTAGAAGACCCTCAACCGACTCCATTTCAGAGATATCAGTTGATTGGAAATCTCATCTATTGGTGGAGTACTCCAAAAATAAGATTGCATGTGAGTTGAGGGATGGACATTTATAGGATGACAGGTACATGATTATAGATGACATCATCTATTACAAGGGAAGGATCTATCTAGTTCCTGAATCCTTGTTCAAGAAAAGGGTGCTTCAAGCATTTCATGATTCATCATTAGCAGGGCATCAATGATTTCTTAAAGCATACAAATAAATAAGGGAAAGGTTTGCTTGGAAGGGTCTCAAGGGAGATGTCATGCGCCACATCAAGGAATGTACCATTTTCCAACAGAACAAAGATGAACACACTTACCCAACAAGTCTATTACAACCTCCTCCCATTCCAGAGCATAAGTGGGAGAGTGTATCTATGGATTTTATTACAGTACTCCCCGAGGCACAAGGGAAGGATTACAGATTTGTGGTAGTAGATAAACTGACCAAATTTTCTCATTTTTTTCCCATCTCCATGGGCTTTAGCGCATCTCAGGTGGAATAATTGTTTTTTAGGGAAGTCTTTAGATTGCATGGGTTACCTAAAACAATTGTGAGTGACAGGGACTGTATATTTATGAGAATCTTTTGGCGGGAGTTGTTTCGTCTAGTGGGTACATAGTTAACCCCCAACACTAGCTACCATCCTCAAACAGATGGATAAACTAAGATAGTAAATAAGTGGGTGGAAGGTTACCTACGAAACTATGTGGCAGGGCAACATAAATCATGGGTCAAGTGGCTATACCTGGGTGAATATTGCTACAACACCACTTACCACATGTCTATTGGTATGTCTCCTTTCAAAGCCCTATACAGTTATGATCCCCTCACTTTTGTTGAGATTGTGTTTGGAGATAGTAGAGCCCCTATGGCTAAGGAGTGGACATAGGAAATTCAAGAAATTCTCAAATAAATCAAAGACCATTTGCAAAGGGCTCAAAACCAACATAATTTATATGCAGACAAGCACATAGTGGAACACACTTTTGAGGTGGGCAACTTGGCATATTTGAGACTACAACCATACAGACAAGCATCCATTAAGAAAAATGGCACAAAGAATCTAAAACCTTGTTTGTATGGGCCTTACATGGTGAAAAGGAAGGTTGGGGAATTTGCATATGAATTAGAGCTACCATAGGGAAGCAAAATCCACAATGTCTTGCATATTTGAGACTACAAACATACAGACAATCATCCATTAAGAAAAATGGCACAAAGAATTTAAAACCTTGTTTCTATGGGCCTTACATGGTGAAAAGGAAGGTTGGGGATGTTGCATATGAATTAGAGCTACCACAAGGAAGCAAAAATAAAAAATGCAAGAGGGCACTGGGGCAACATGTTGTAGCTAATGAAGAACTACCTCCAGTCGATGAAAAGGGACATTGGATTTTGATTCCAGAGGAGATTTTGTTGGTGAGGGAGAAGCAACTAAGGAACAGGGACACCAAGGAATACTTAATCAAGTGGAAAAATTTGCCTATGGAAGATTCCACTTGGGAAAGTGAACAGGTGCTACAACAGACAGATTCAGGATTGCTTGTGGGCGAGCAGTTTCTAGTAGGGGAGTGTTATCACTGAAATTTCATCTGCAACATTGCATGCAAATGGTTACAGAAACACAACATCTCCAAACACCGATTAGTTCACTTGCAACACCAAAAATGCATTTCCAAGAAGCAAAAACTATACAACTGGAAAAAAATTGACACGTGCTGAATCACTAAAGGAAGTCCTCGCACAGTGTGTGGGGTCAAAGAAGCCCGTAGAGTGCATAATGTGCCATATGCATGACTGTGTACCATAAAAGCTGCACATTCCTGTGAACGACGCATTTATGGTTCTTGTCGGCCCCTCAACCATTTATGGACCAGCTCCCAACTTGATTTGACCCTCAAATCCCAGTTGAATCTGAATGGGGGCTGTTCAAAGACCTAAGGGTGCCCTAAAGGTCCCCTTCTCCACACTAAGAACTAGTGGGATATTGCCTCAAGTACATGCTATAAATGGAGGCCATGGGTGCACTAAGAATTTAATGATCTCATAGCATTATTATGCTGCCTCAATCCTCCTTCAAGGATCCTCTTTTCTTCTTGGAGAATTATAGAAACATTCTAATAGGCCATTCCACTCACCTCTTGAGGGAATAGGCTTGGATTTCTTCACCATTTGCTTTCTAGTTTATCATTGTAAGAAGAGCTCTCAAATAGGGGACTCAAGAGTCCTCTCAAGGAGGAAGAGGGGATCTATAAGTCCTCCTTTCTCTACAGTTTTTTGCCAACTAATATAGTTATCCATTGGTGGCATAATCTCGGTCATTTGGTTGATTGATTTTGGTTCAAAGTTTCTTATGCATTTTAGTTTTATTTCCTTAGTTGTTTTTAGTTTATTTGCTTATTTATTTCATGTGCTTGGATTATTTAATTCATACACTAACCTTTGTCTTGTCTAGCAGGCCCAACTAGACTTGTAAGTGCCCTTATTTTGCTCACCCAAGTGGTGAAACATACACAACATATTGACAACCATACTAGGGAATAAGGTATCAATTTCCCCCCCTATTTGGGTTGTTTGAGCACTTCTTTTTGACCCATTTCCCTTGAAGGAACCATAACCGGCCTAAACTTACCTGTCAAGAGCTAAGTTTGGAGCTGGAGGAGGATAATTCCACTTAAAATCCCCCCCCGATGCGTATCAGAACGTGTGTGGGTGTTTCAGCCCACAGACGCGCATTCCGAGCATTGTGCGCCAACAACACTTCGTTTCTATGCGTTCTCTGTGCACTGTGTGCCAAAAGGTCTTTGGTTCTTTGTGCATTCTACACATTGTGCGCCCACTGCACCTTTGTCCGAACAATAACCCGCGCATCTGTCCAGAGTTTCAAAATTGTAAGAGTTTTTGTGATGATTTGAAGGCCCCTAGCCTTCAAAATCTTGCTTTTATGCAATTTGTAAATGCACTACACTTAGATTCCTTTCCCACATGAGATGTTAGTCAAAACATAGGCACTTAAGGGTTTAAAAAGAACCACATTTCTCCTCTTTTGCTTTATTTGCCACATGGATGGCTTGTTTTGATTGTAAAAGTTAAGTTAAGATTCTTTTCTATCACATATAAAAACACTTGCATTGGGACCATAAATCAAACTTTAATCATTGAGTATGCTCTTCTCTCGCACCATAGAGCGATCTTGAGAATCAGAAAGGTGATTAAGGGGACATTTCATCTCCCTTAACAAAATCTTTAGGAGAGGACAAAGCCCCCCTAGGGCTCCTCTTAGTTTGTTTTAAAACATCTTAAATTTGTAAGGGCCCATACATGCCCACATGTTGCAAAATTAGGATAGTTTTTGAAATTACTTTCTTAGTTTACATCACTAGGAGAGTTTAAAGATTAAAGTAACGGGCCCATACATGCCCACATTCTTGCAATATAGGATAGTTTTTTGAAGCTTTCTTAGTATAAATCACATTAGGGAGTTTAAAGGATTGGTAAGGACCCATATGTCCACATGCTAGTTCTTTAGGGATTTTAAATTCTGCAAGGTTGTACCAATGACATCTAGCAAGATAGGTAATAAAGATTTGTAAGGACCACAAGAAGTCCACATGTTGCAAATTGACGCCTAACTTATTAAAAATTTGGCACATTTTATCACTTGCTCACACAAAAAGTCACTCCTCACTCACATATTTTCATCTTGAATTGTGGAGGTTGAAGTAGGTTTTATCCAAAGCAATTCTGAAACGTCCCACTATTTCTTGAAAAATTATCCACACCCACTTAATTCAAATGAGATTGGTTCACACCCCCAATCTCTCAACCAACCACATCTAAATTTTTTCTAAAAACTCACTAAGTTTTCCTCCACAGGAGGTGCCAAAATAATTTTTTTAGTCGAGGTAGGATCTCGGGGGTAGGCATCCAAATAACCTCCCATTATTTGGTTTTCACATATTCAAACATTAGAAGTTGACAATTAGGGAACTTTAAAATCCTCCAAGTCAAGTGTTCCTAACACCATAAGTCAGGGAAATACCCGTGAAGGGTCAAAGGCTGAGGTCTGGTTGTTCTGTGCGTCCCCCCTCGAGTCACCCAAATCTTGGAAGGGATCTAGCCCGTGACCCATTTCTGAGGCCGAAAATCTAAATGTTGCACTTTGACCGAGGTACCTAGTGGCCAAATTTAGGACATGTACCCAGGTGGAAATCATGGGCTGCAATTGCCCCTTGATAAGATTTTGTGTGGCTATTCGGAAATATCGCCAGCTCTTTCGGGATATGCACCCTCTACCCCTCATTATAACTGATTGTTTCATCCTTCACTGGTTCCTCTTTCTATGGCTTCAGACCCCACTGTTGAGTGTTATTGGAAGGTCCAGTGCTATTTGAGAGGAAGGATGTTACATCTTTTTTAGGACACAAGAATTTGTTTTGTTTGTTCTCGCACATGGACAAAATCCACCTACCCACATGTATACTTCTTTTCAATTGATATATGTATGGTGCTCATTTGATTACATGCGATTGCGAGATATATTGTGAAGGTCCAAATTATACAAATCTCTTGTTCATTTATTTCTCTCATCACCATTTGCACACATTCACTTTGCTAGTCGGACATCACAAAGGACCCATAGAATCCTCGTCATTCCAGACTTTTGCAAAATCTTCCTCCTATTCTAGGAGGAATTCCTAGTCTTTCCAACTCACCGTCTCAACCATATCACACCCCTGTGAGTGCCACTATTTTGGGATCAACTTTGATTGGTTCCACCTTACTTGGGTCCAATTCCCAAGGCCATCCATCCACTAACTCTCCTTCACAAGGAGGCAGGGGGAAAACTTCTTCTCAAGAGAGAAGTACAACCCCACCGAGCCTCCCTCAAGGTTCAGGTCCACTAACTTCTAACACCATGGCTGGAACTAATCCTCCATCGCCACCCCCCATGCCATATTTGGCATCCCTCAACATTCATGATTTGAGTAAACTCACAAATGACCCTATATTGCATGACCCCACATGGCCCAATATGCCTACCAAACTACCTTCAGACATTCCCAAGTTTGAAGGAAAATCGAGGGAAGATTCCTCCAACCATGTCATGACCTTCCACTTATGGTGCTATTCAAACAACATCATGGATGACTCCATCCATTTAAGGTTATTTCAATGCACACTCAAAGGTCCATCAACCAAATGGTATGTGGATGAACAATCAGGGTCCCATGTGACTTTTGAATCCTTAGCCAAAGCATTTTTGGTCTTCTTTCAACTACTAGTTCGCCATGACACTGGTCTAGAATTGCTCTCCTAGTGCAAACAAACCTTGGCTACACATATTGCCGACCACATTCATGAATGGCGTCGGCGACGTAGTTTATGCAAAGAAGAAACCACCAAAGAACAATGTCTCGATTGGTTTCTCAAATCACTCGTCTCTATCCTTGCCAAAGATATGGCCTCCACCTTCCCCCAAACTGAAGAGGAATCCATCAGCAAGGCTCAACAATATGACCTCATTTATGCTCAGTCAGGTTACTTATACACAATAATACCTGATGCACTGAGACCCGTACCATTCAGCCAGGACAAACCTGGGATGTCTCATGCGACGAATGGATTGATTGGTACCACAACACACCACAATCTGTACATCCAACCACCACCTATGTACGGTACACCCCAATATCCATCGATGTATGGAGGGCCATCTTATTACCCCCCTCCCCTTTACCAACAACCATATCTTGTTGCTCTTCCTCCACCCATGAGTGGACCCCTACCGACACCCATCGTGCGCCCGAATTCTCAACCAAGTTCAGGTACCCCTTCTACCTCAACTTATAACCAGGGCACTAGTGAAAGCACTATACCTTCTTATGCACCCTACGGATCATTTCCACAAAGCAATCCGTATTTTCCATTTCCTAATCCTCCACAGACGGTTTCTCCTCCATAAGGACAACTACATGCCAACGTTAAATTTGTTTAACCTTCTCCCATTCAAAAATTTCATACTTTTGAACAGTTGAATACGACAAATCCGGCCCATCAGCTGAATAATGCAAAGAAGAAAGGAAAAAAATGAAACAATAATAACCAGGACCTGGGGGAAATAACCCCCAACAAAACCAACCTGTTGGGGGAAACCGGAATCAGGGTAACCAGAACCCTCAAGGGGACAATAACAAGAAATGCCAAGTGAGGAACAACAACAACAACCTCCGAATGAAATTCCCTTGCGCTCTCTGTGGTGAGCATGGCCATTACACTCACCATTGCCCCCAAATTTCCGATTTCAAATGGATGGAAGATTCCATGAACGCGCCACGTCCTCCAACATCGTCTTCCCCCCAACATGCCCCACAACAATATTTGCAGCAACCACCCCCGGCTGTGTTGCAAAACCCTATTCCACACCAAGGTGTGATGAATACCCAACAAGAGATACATCATGCCCCACCACAAATGGGACAATATCAAAACCATGGAAATCCAACGTATCGCAATATCCTCCTAACTAGCGAAGAAGAAATTCTTCTACAAACGCGCAATCGTCAATACAATGCGCCCCCTGAAGCTACTCCTGCCACTTATGAAGAAACTCTAGCTACAACCATAAAACCCTTGATGATTCCGTGCCCTAACACTGAACCTGCCATTCGTATCCCTCGCATCCAATTATGACGGAATGCCAAGAACCCTCAGGCTAGGGCGACACATAATTATAGTCTGGTCGATGACTTGGCACAGTCCCCTGCAACCATGTCAGTATTGGAGGTCCTCCAAAGCTGTCCAACTCAACGAAAATCCTTGCTTTTCGCCTTGGGGGCAGTCGACCCAACTGATACTAGAATCATCACATTTGATCTGGATTGTGGGGAACCTTGTCTCCCCGCTTTGGTAGCTTTCCAGATACTAGTTAAGATTCAGAACATCACACTTCATCGATGTATCATTGATGAAGGTGCATCCACATGCATAGTGTCCAAAATTGTATGACATAAAATTGGCTCCCCTGAGCTGATACCATCCACCATCACTTTAAGAGCTTATGATGGTCGACCATCCTCCCCTGAAGGGCTCTTTCAAAATGTCCTTGTTGAACTCAGGGGAAAAACCATCCTTATTGACATTGAGGTTATCAACACCCCTCTCGATTACAACATCTTGTTTGGACGTAGCTACATGTACGCTATGAAGGCAGTGGCCTCTTCTATGTTTCAAATGATGATGTTCCCCCACAACGGGAAAATCATCACCATCGACCAAGTTTTACATTACGAGCCTAACCACTCCTCCAACATCGATAACATATTACCTCTCATCCATACTAGTTTCGACGCATATCCACTCATGGATATGGGCCTCAGAATTTTCAAAGACCCATCCTTGTTGGGGTCATACCGTGGAGCCCCACCGCTCATAAATCCCTCAGCACGAATGTGTGGCATATCTTCTAACGAGACTGAAACTGGAGATACCATTCCTCCCACTGAGGCTTCTCCACCCCTCGATGCCCCACTAGTTGAAGATATTCTACCTCAGGAATTCGTTGAGAACCCTACGACACCACTTATCCCCGATTTCACCCTCCCCCAAGGTCAAATCCCAGTTTGGGAGACAATTCCCCAAGCCATCACTCAATTCCTCTTCTTTTACCCCCCACTGGGCGTACAAGATTTTTAGGTAGCCACAACGCTTACCCTTCCCAACATGGTGCTTGCCATTCCGGTATGGTATCTACACCCACCTGTGATGGTTCCTCAACCATCCCTACCTCCCCAAACAGAGGGAATCCCGATGTAGATTCCAGTACTGACTCCGACCACACCACCCTCACTCCCACTTGATACCACCAGTGCTACCACTACTACATGTGACCAAATTTGCCATAGTTTTTCATTGCTATTGCCACACATATCCATCGCACTTTCCACGAAAGCAAAGACTATTTTTCGTGGAACTTTTTTCGTCGCTATATCCACGAACCAGTTATTCGTGGAATCAACAACGAAATTATCCCTCCAGGTTTACCTTATAAAGCGTGGCAATAGCGACGAAACTTCATCGCAATAGGGATGAACAACCGTGCCAAAGTAAAAAACTTACCAACAGATTACGACGCAGATGCCATACGTACGACACAAAACTGTGGAAAGTTGCGATGAAAAAGCGTCGCAATAGGGACGAAAACGTTTGGCAGAGACAAAAGTTACGACGTAGATGGTATATGTGTGACACAAAACGGTGGCAAAGTGCAACGAACTTTAGTCGATATTTCCATGCTTGGTAAAAAAAAATTCATTGCCTTACGACGAACTATCGTCGATATTGCCACGCTTCCTTTAAGTTTAAAAAAAATAAATCTAAATGACAAGCTGGATGTTGGGATTTGTGATTGACCCATACTCAATATTTTCATGTGTGATTGACCCTTCAAGGGGTATCTTATGTGAGAAGGGCTTATGAGAGGGGGTTTTGGGACTTATTAGGGGTCTTTCTTAGTGGACCAAAAAGGAAACCCAAGGCACCTTGGGATGAAGGGGAAGATAAAATACATTCCCTTGAATGAATGGTTTTAATTGAGATATTGGGGCTCTGAACTAGAGGTCAAAAACAATTTGGTAGGTGCCTCCCAGGGGGACAATATGGGAGATGTGTTTTTTTTAAATCTATCACTATCCTTGTGAGAGTGGGCCAACCCTTTACTTATCCACTTCAATGCACTCACACCCATTAATCGATATTAATATAGACTGGTCACAATAATTACCTTGAATATCAAATTTAACCTATTAATGTGAAGGGATAATCACAACATGAGGTTAAAGGCATTCACACCCTTTCAAAAACTATGTTTGTAGATTTTTGGATGAGGAACTTGTAGCCTTGTGGTTGAGTCATTCCCTTACCAAAAAAATGAATGTTACTCACACTCATATGAATGAAAGAAATCAAATTTGTTCCCATGAAAAAGGTTGAAATGCTTTGAAATAATGGTAGATCACAACAATGGAGCACTTGTTTAAACAAAGACACTTACACCTATTCAAGTAAAGGTAACTCACCCTACTCAAATGAAGGTACATGATACCATACAAATGAAGAGAAATGGAAATGTTTAACTCGAAGGGTAGTTCACACCAAATCAAGTTAGTGTGATCACAATGTTTTGAAACGAAGGGTGATCACACTACTCTAGGTGATAGTTTCTCACACCACCCTAAATGAAGGATGATTGCACTTGTTGAAGTCGAGGTACTCACAGTAATGCCAACAAATGGTAACACATACCATTATAAATGAGTTGGAATCACACATGATGAAGGGGGGATAACAAATATTTCACTTGCAGTAATGCAATTTGGTGGGAAGTAGAATAGCTAGTAGTATATGTTATAGTCTTAATTTCGACCCTACATGCCAGAAGGGAATCCAATAGAAGATAAAAGTCAAAATACATTTCTTACTCAGGATTTAGGACTTTTTTTTAGGGTCTTCATGTGGAATATAGGAGAAATCATGCGATGATAGTCTTTGGTCGTTTATAATGCAACAAGCGATGGTCCCTGCAACCTTCTAGATTTGCAAAGTTATGAAGAGGTAAGCGAGGGATTAGTTGTATCTTTGTGGCATGGGGCTAGAAAATCACAACATTCGAGTTTCCAGTGGGTTCCAGAATAATTAGAAGCTCTCCCAATCCTCTTCCAAGGATATATATAAAGAAGGAAAGTCTTGAGAAAGAGGGGGGAGAATATTTTGCAGAGTTATGATGTCGAATTATAGAGGTGCTTCTCCAGTCACAACGGCCACAATCAAATTTCCTAGTTAGATTGAGAAGATGAGGAGGAATTAGGAGCAAGGATAAAAGAGAAATGATTTCACATCCAAGGTATTATGTTTGATGTGTTTCCTACATGTTAATGAATAGATCATTGGTTTCCCCTAAATGTGTTTGTATTTAATTTGTAAATGCTTAGATCTGGTCTCGTGTTAAATAGATCAGGATAGATCTAGTGAATTGGATTTTTGTAACATTAGGAGAGAAAATAGATCAATAGTTGTTTGTCTTCTCATGTGTAGGAAGCAAATTATAGGAGCTGGAGCTGGATCTCAGGAGGTGCATCATCCAAATATGTGAGGAAATCGTTGGTCATAAGGTATGCTTACTATTATTCTTGGTTAAAAGAAAAATAATTTGTTGGCATCTAGGGAAACCATTAGAAGTCTATCCCCATTGTATGTCTAGGATCAATAGGCAGGTCCTAGGGAGATCTAAGTTACCATACTGTTGATATTTCTCCAATAACAGTATAGGTAGATTAAATGTTTGGAATGTAGAAGGCCAAATGATTTGGCATTAAAAGAGTCTCCAAGGGGAATTAGAAGAGACATAATCTAGCATATAAATTTCCAAAAAATGGATTCAACCATGGGAGTGGATGGGGGACATAATTAGAATTAGGGTAATAGGGATCTATGGAATTAAGTGGATCATCTCCCACCATGATTTTATAATTATTATGAAGTGAGGTATATTGAAATGAATTACTTATATCCTCACCATCCTTGATGTGGGTACTACCAAAAGACAATACATAATACACATGATTGTAGAAAATAGTTACTATGAATGCTAGAAAAATAGTTACTAGGAATGCAAGAAATAGAAAACCTTCCATAATTTGGMCACTAAGCCAATGCATGATTCTACTAGTATATATAGTGGAAGATGAAGTCAAAGAATTTTTGAAAAGTTTTCTATAGATAATAGACAATGATAAATCCACAACAAAGTTAAGGGAGGTCCTTGGGCCGATTTTTGAGTCATCAATAGAGGCACAAGATAGGTCCTTAAACCATGTCCAGTGAACAAGGTATGGAAAATAACTTATCTTAAATGCATTGATTTAATGATATGAAGTGTGAGAATTTATGCTCAACATCGGATTGGATGTTAACATCCTACTGAAGTAATCATGGGAACTCATGGGATGACCAAATTGGGTCCACTTGTTGATCTAGTGGTAGTTGGTGAACCAATCACACATTTTCCCCATTGTCAAATTGGCTAGATGGAATTTTATCTCGATTGTATGAATATTTATGCTTACTTCGAGTTCATTGACATAGTAGATGACAAATATCCATACCTAGTATTGTAATGGATTGATTGGGAATTTGATAATGATGTCATTTGTTAAGAAGGGTTATTGGATGGTATATCCATTGGATCTAATGTAGGGAAATACATTTGTTAAATAGATAGAAGAAGT
>ML804152.1:172454-190040 GCA_009831015.1 Picea engelmannii | reverse complement strand
GAGGTTTTCATCTTATCATCAAACATTTTGATATGAAATTTACGACCATTACACCACATACCCTTGTGATGTTTCAACTGAAACATGGAAAACAAGTAAAAAATACATTGCCAATTAATAAAACTCATATAGGACTTAGTAAATATATATTTCAAAAATTAAACAAACCAAATACATTGGGAAAAAACTAGGAAAATGTGGGTAAAACATTTAACCTGCATGTTTATCTTTTAAACCAAAGGCTAAATCAACTTCCCTTGATGTAAGATCAGGAACTTGATCTCGATGACGATGCATTGTTTTAATCATCTTACTCACCCCTTCCCATGATAACCTACCGAAGTATTCTTCAGTATATTCTATCCAATGCTCCATCCAATCAAGGTTGATTGCAATGTATAAATGTAAAGCATCCCACTCTCGAGCAACTATATGATAGCATAACAACTTAATATCATTAATTAGCTATTGTTAATAAAGGAATAATTTAATAAATGTTTAATATATTAAATCTACGTCAACATCTAATAATTACCTTTCACAATCCTCATTTTACCTTTCCCCAATAGGACCTCCCCTTCAATTTTGTTGATGGAGTCGAGATGCCAAATGCGAGGAACTTTCATATTTTCTGCTAATTTAGGTAGATATTGACTAATATACACCATGCATTGATATACCATATATCCCTCAACCATAGAACCCTCCAGACCTGCTCTTTGTCTAACAAAAGCCTTCAGTGACTTCAACTGCCTCTCCACCATCCACATCGACCTTGTGTGTATTGGTCCACATAATTCAATCTCCTCAACTTGGTGTATGAGGTAGTGTTCTTGTGCATTGAAAAATGCTAGAGGTAGATACTGTTGCGTTTGACACATTAGTTGGGGAATTTCTCTCTTCCAATACTGATCAAGATTATTTTCGGCACGAAAATAAGAGCAGAGATATAATAAATAAATGCACAGAGATGTCGTGGATATCCAATAATATAACAAAAATGTATCAGAGATGCAACCATAAACACAGAGATACAATAATACACATTTTCTATTAATGAAAGAAATGTATAGAGACTGTAAAAATACAGAGTGAAAGACACTAGAATGGTGGTAGCTTATCTCTGAGAAGAGATGTGACAGCTACTCGCATTCACAAGAAGATGATTACAATTAGGCTCTGAAGGCCTTTTTACAATAAACAGAAATGCCCAAAACCCTAGACATCCAAAAAAATAACCCTAGGAGATGAAGCGCCAAAAGTCACGTGGGCCCCGTTTGGGTAAGTTAGTACATCAACTTCCCGTGGTCGTAACTTTTGCATACGATCTCCGTTTTAGGCGTATGATAGCCCGTTAGAAAGGTATTGTCGAGGAGATTCATTTTGGGGGATCAATAATTCCTTTAGATATAATTGAAAATATTGATCCCAAAAAACCTTCATTTATGCCCTCTAAATGGCCCCGGAAGTTAAAAACTCCTAAAAATAGTAAATTGCCAAAATTGCCAGAAAAATGTTTTGAGCCAGTCGGAAAAGGTGGGTGGCCACCAATATCCACCTAGATCAATCCTCCCTCCTTAGGAAGTAATTTTTTCCATTGCGTTGAGTTCTTGGGGGAGAGGGAAAAACATTTGTTGAATCTGCATCTTGGTGAGCTGCTTGCCTTGCTGGAGATGTTGCACTGGTCAGTTTGTGGAAGTCTGTCACGAACCTGTTGAGGATGAGGCTGTTCAACAAGTCAAGCTACATGAGAGGACGATGTGAAGGAGGAATCTTTGTGCTTTGTTGCAACCTTGTCGACCTGCTTATGTTGGATAGAAGGTGCTTGGGGCGAGGTTGTAGTGGTTGCAGTGTCCTTATGTTCCCCTTTTGAACAGATTGTGAAGAAGCTGAATTTTGCAGTATGAGATACTACCTTGTGGCACTGTTTAGGTGGAAAAATAGTCAGAACTATCTCTAGTATTCTGTAGAGATGACCCCCCAAAGTAACAATGATACTATGGGGTTGATACTCATAAATAAAATGGCGCTTCCACATATATGGTTGGCCCAAGAGAACATCACAGAAATCCAGTGGGGAACCATCACATAATACCTCATCCTTGAAGGGTTGGATGCCGTATGAAAATCGACACTGCTGGCTGACACAAAGATGTTGTCCTTAGCGAAGCCACTCGATGTTGTATGGCTGCGGGTGTGGTGTTGTCGACAATCCCAACTGTTTGATGACCTCTGCTGAAATGAGGTTCTTTTGGCTTCCACTATCAACAATAAAATGCAGCGGGGTCCCCTCCACCCACATCTGTGAATGAAAAAGGCGCTCCCCCTCTTCGAGATCTGTTGGTTCTTCTGGTTGAATTGTTGCAGTCGCAACAATAGCAGTGGGGTCTGCGTCGATGATCTGTCTTTTACCAGTATTTTCAGAATCAGATTCAGAATCAGGGTTCAACTCCTTGTCTTTGATCTCGACCACCAATGACTATTTTGAGCGACATTCATAGGTGTTGTGCTAGGGGATTTTGTGTAAATCGCACCATTTTCTGCTGTCCTTCTTTGTCTTCCCGTGACCCTTCTTTTCTTGTGTCTTGGATTGGTTTTCGGGAGACTGTTTGTTAAGCCCGTCTTTGTCATACTTTGGTTGTTGCGGATTTGCAGACCCAAACTCCTATTTGTTCTGGTGCTTAAATTTATGCTCGATTTTAATAGCATATCGAAAAGCAACACCAAGTGATGATATGTCCATAAAATCCATTTCAGTTTGGATGTATTTGTGTAGAGCCCCACAGTATTTCAGAACCAAATTTTGTTCAGAGTCTTTGATACCTAGCTTGGTGCACAAGGTATGGAAGGTATTGGTGAACTCCAGAATTGCTTGGCCCCTCTCTTGCCACAGTGTGGTCCATATCATGTACTGGTCCTCATAGTTTCCAACAGGGTAATACTGTTCCTTTACCGCATCCACAAAAAAATCCCAAGTGGGCTCGGCCCCATATATTCTAGACTCCTCTATGGAAATCTGCTCCCAGTAAGTTTCCCACCAATGTATGACATGGGGGAGATATTTAAGGAGTGCGAAGGTGATATTTTCTCTATCAGAAAAATTGTGAACAGAGAAATAACCTTCTAGCAGGTTTAACCATTTGTCTAGGGCTTCTGCATCTATTTGTCCTTCAAATATAGGATTATCAAATTAACTTGTACCTTGAAAGGCGAGGTGCCTCCAAAGTGGCTGTTTGAGGAAGATGCACCTATTTCTATCGACAGATGTTTAAGGATGTGGGAAAAATTCTCCATCATTTCGTCCCTCTGTCGCGTGAGAGATTTCTCAAGCAACAGACTAATAGGATCGTCTGCTTCGTCGTTTTTCTTTTCTTCCACCATTGAGGGTTTCTTAGGTGTGCGAGAGAGATTGTCCTCAAGAGAGATAAGCTCGAGACCCAACTTTCTATACTCGGACCTCGTCGGGGACATGCACTGAAAAACGATCAAGAGCAGCCTCCTCTGATACCACTGATCCGAATTATTTTCGGCACGAAAATAAGAGCAGAGATATAATAAAGAAATGCACAGAGATATCATAGATATCCAATAATATAACATAAATGTATTAGATATGAAACCATAAACACAAAGATACAGTAATACATGTTTTCTATTAATGAAATAAATGTACAGAGACTGTAAAAATACAGAGTGAAAGACTCGCTAGAATGGTGGCAAGTTATCTCTGAGAAGAGATGTGACGGCTACTCGCATTCGCAAGAAGATGATTACAATGAGGCTCTGAAGGAATTTTTACAATAAATAAGAATGAAAAAAACCCTAGACATAAAAAAACCTAACCCTAGGAGATGAAGCGACAAAAGTCATGTGGGCCCCGTTTGGGTAAGTTAGTAGATCAACTTCCAGGGGTCGTAACTTTTGCATACGATCTCCGTTTTAGGCGTATGATACCCTGTTGGAAAGGTATCATCAAGGAGATTCATTTTTGGGGTTCAATCATGCCTTAAAATATTATTGAGAAGCTCTATCCTGAAAAACCTTCATTTAGGCCCTCAAAATGTCCCCGAAAGTTAAAAACTGCTAAAAATAGTAAATTGCCAAAATTGCCAGAAAATTGTTTTGAGCCAGTCGAAAAGGTGGGTGGCTACTGATATCCACCTGGATCAAATACCTTATATATTCGTTATGGATTTATTTTGATGATAGTCACCTAGAAATGTCGATGCAATAAAATAATATCAAGGCATACATAAATTTGCAGATGAAACATAATATGTCAATAAGTTACGCTACAAATCACATAAGAAGTACATTTTCCTTATAAAAAAATAGTTACCTCATATATTTTCCATGTACATAAATAATTTGTTTTATGTTGTTGTCAAAGTCGTTTGGGAGAGATAAAGGTAGAACATACTATAACAAAAAACAAATAATAATTATTTGTTTCCAAAAAATGCGTACCAATAAGGAAATATATTATAACCTAATAATTACCTTAATGAATGTATGCCAGTCATGTGTTTTAACCCCACCAAGATCACCTTTTTTCGTTAAGATATTTTGTATGTTCGACGAAAACCCCGTCGGAAACCTAATTTTTCGAATGACCTCTTTTACAATATTGCTCTGTTGCTTTGTCAATAACCAAGGAAGACTAGTATTCTGTTCACGACCATCGCCATTAGAATTAATAATAACACTTTGCAATGCATGATTAGCTTCCTGGATGTCGCAACAAATCTTTCCAATTCTCTCTTTGTCAGACCTTCCATTTAATAACATTATTCCTGTAGTGCTAATGTAATCATTCCATGATAAGCGCCAACCACCCTGATTTTGTTATGGTTGCATAAATCGTGGACATATAATTTGCATGTGTCCCACGATATCACTTGAATCAATTATGCAGTTCAAACTGTTACATGATGGGATCATCCTGTACCTGCAAAGACCCATTTCAAATCAATTCAATTCCCAAACATCATTATACGACCCTGTCACTCGTTGTTTTGATTTTGTTGAATTATAAGCGCAGGTATCTTTCAGAAGAAATTGCTAACAATTGCAGATTTTATATTCAACTTCTGACAGTGCCGAGTTGCAACATTGTATTATCAATATGGAACCTAAGAGAAGTGGGCAAATTGTCAGATTGGAACCTGAGGGCGCTGAGCTTCTCGAAGCATATCTGCAGATGGCGTAAAGGTTTAAAGATGCTGTCTGGTTCGAATTATTCACCACCTTCCAAGGTAATGACGAGCAGGTATCTATGGCGTTTGCACATAACTTCGATGGTTTCGAAGTGGAGATCATAAATTTGCTGATGTTGGTGACAGAACAATCAATCACCAAAGCTTGCAGATTGGTAATTGGAGGAGAGCGATGGTGGAAAAAGGAGCATGTAGTCACAAAATTTGTCAATCAATTCTTGCTACTAGATAAGCAAAACCCGGATTGGAGAAATGGGGTCCCTCAAAGTTGGATTAGACAAGAATGGCATACTTCTTTAATCATTATCCACAGGTATATCACTTGCGAAGGTAAATTCTCACTGATTTACATTTACCATATTAGGTTGTTAATGCATCTCAATGGACAATATCCTTTAAATATGCCTTACTTTCTACTCAAAAGCCTGGAAAAGATGTCAAAAAGAGTGCAGTCACACCCCACCACTGCAAAGGGTAGCCTGTTTCATCAAGTCCTAATTAAGACTCTTGTCGTTTCTGCTATGAGGGAAGTAGAGAAACCCTGGAGCTGGCTGATCCAATCCCTAAATCCTGATCCACAACCCAACAAATAGAAAATAGGAAAAGGAAAAAGGGCTATTACATAGAAACAAAGTATTCCAGCTGATGAAACTCATGTTAAAGAGGAAATGTCCAACATTAGGGTGACAAGAACCAGCAGAGGTAAGAGACCCAAATTGGATGCAAAAATCGAAAAGTTTTCTGAAGAAGATGAAGAAATAGAAGAAGTTTATGATGAATATTATGATGTTAAAACCACAGTCAAACATAAATCACCAGAAACCAGTAAGAAAGGTGCTGCATTCAAAAGGCAAAAGAAGAAACATGTGCATGTGTCTCAAAACCCTAGGAGAAATTCTACTAGAGTTACCAACAAATACAGGCTAAGGTCTAAAGCTATGTTCGATCCCTCAATCAAAAAAGAAGATGTCATATTTATAGAGGATCATTCTGAGGATGCTAAAGCAGGTATCAAAGAAAAGGCAGGAAAACCTACTTTACATAAAGAACCAACAAAAATAAGTAAGCAGAGTGTTCCATTCTCTATAGGACCTGTAACAAGAGCTACTACCAGATTGTCAAGAACTAAAGCATCTGCTAAAGGTATCAGTAGGGTTCCTGAAAATAAAGAAAGCAACCTTGTAGATTCAGACCACATATCATATATGCTTGAAGCCATGGATTCAACTAGTTCAGATGAAGAGTACAGTTTAGGATTGGCCTCTAGGTACCAAATTAAATTGAGAGAGCCTAAGGTTCCCATAGATTTGAATGAGCCTGCACCTGCAGAGGAGTTCCCCAAATTCAAGGTTAAAGTCAGAACTGATAAATAAAGGGCCAGAGAACTCAAGAAGATGGTAAAACAGTTGAAGAAAGAGAAGGCTCATGTAGAACAATGGAGTGCTAGGCAGCAAGAAAGGATACAGGGTTTTAAGAAGAAGAAAAAAGAGTAAAGAGAATTGCTCAAAGAACTCAGAGAAATAAATTTCAAACTCTATTGGCATAACATCGTACTCACCACAAAGCTCAAACAGAAGACTGCCAAGGCTACTACTATTATCATACCCTAAAATATTTATGAAGAATTTGGTACACTTTCAATTTCGATGTTTACCAGGGAACAAGGAAAGATTTACTTATTTTGGCTCATAAAAGGCAAATACCTCGAAGTGCATGACTATATCAAACCAATTCCTACTTTGTAGGATCAAATGTATTGCTAAAAGGATCATTCGAGATCAAGCTGTTGAGATGATATCTATTTTTGTAATGTAAATTCTCTTTTTGAGCTAACCTCCTTAATAGATAGATGCTAATCAGACCTTATCATTAATATCATACTAGAAATTAGGATCTAATATATTTTGGATAGTTTAAGTAGGCAGAAGAAAGACTCTGTTAGGGTCGAAAAATTGGAGATCCAGGAGACCTATTTTGAAACTCCTTGTAAGACATTCCTGTTCTATTTGACACTTAATAGAAAAGGCAAATGGATGGTTAGACTCTCTTTTCTACTATGTTCATCTTTCTTCATGCTTGAACTCATTATTCAAATTGCAATGCATTTGTTCTCTTGATTATCAATTGAAACAATAAAGAATTTGTTGTGGTGATTATTTTCAAGTTTTGATTTCAGGCTGATGTTCTTGTTTCTTAATGATATTTTGAGATAAGAATTTTATGTGAGGTTGAAAAATTGAAAACTTCATTTTCTCTTTTCCTTATTTATCTAATTCATCTATATGACTACCCTTTAACCAGTCAATGGGATATCTTCTGTTCTTATTATGAATTTCTTGTTTATGTTAAAACCTTGAGCCAGTTTTCAACCACCTTATTCAAAAAACCAAATCATAAACACCCTCAAAACAATTTGAAATAAATCTATGATGCCCTATCTTTCCCTCTCACAGTCGAGTGCAACTTTAGGGACTAACAGTAGTGACAAATCCTTGTCCTGAAGGAACGAAGGAACAAATATATTTTCCCTGGGGAAACGACAAAGATTAGATTCAAATCTTGATGGTGAACAAGATTTTGAACACTACATAAGACTGTGATTATTCACTTGACGACTCCTTTGTGGTAATTTTGGCTCCTAAAAGAGAAGGGCGAGGACCTAAAACTCCTCCAACTTCTTCATCATCTACTAAGAGACCAGTAACCAAGAAAAATCCAGATCCTTAACCTGTTGCAGCAGTACCAGATCCTGAAAAGCTACTAAGAAAACCTAAAGTTATTTCTGGATAGTCCTCTCTCTCAAAGGGAAAATTATCTTCAGAAAGTTTTCAAGGGTAGTCCTCTGAAATAATTAAAACCTAATCAGATGAGGAGGTGATTTCGGAAAGTGAAGTCAAACCTGTCATTGAGCCTGCTACAATTTCATTTCTTTCAACATCTCAGAATTAAATCTAGATTAGTGGAAGCTACTTGGAGAACTCATTGAAAAAGAATACTCAAACACTTTTCTTGTGGCTGAAACCTTGAAACATCACAAAAAAGATATTAAGAGTGAACCAGAAACACTCTCTTCATCTTTTGGATCTCTCTCCTCTGAAGAAATTAAATCACATTATTCCTCTTTTGAGAATCCTTTGTTTCTTGGCCCATCATTTGATTATAATCAAGAAGAGAAACCTCTATCTGCTAAAGATCAAGATTCATTGTCAGTACAATTAAGTTGTCATACATAAGGGATAGTTTCACCTTCAACTTCACCAATCTTTCTTACTCCCAAAACTCCAACACCAAAGATAACAAATATGGATGTAAACAGAATGGATGCAATTGTTGCAGCAAGGTATGCCCCTCTAATCCTTCCACAAGTCATGTATGCCTTTCCACCAAATGATTATATGAAATACTTGCCCATATTTAATGGAGAAGGAGGAGTTACTTCTGAAGAACATTTGAACTCCTTTTACAATTTTGCAGACAATTTCAATGTAGAGCATGCAAATGTGTGGATGAGATTGTTTGTGCAGAGTTTAGATGGTGAAGAAAGAAAGTGGTTCAGGAGTTTGCCACCTAATTCAATTTCTGATATTGAAGCCTTGGATGACACCTTCCTTAGACACTGGGGAGACAATAAAGACTTTTTATACTACATCACTGAAATTGGTGCTTTAAAATTGAAACAAGGTGAATCAATACCTGATTTTACCAAAATATTTAACAAAATGTATGGTAAAATTTTAGACGAGATTAAACCTTCAGAGACATCAGCTAAAATTACCTTTGCTAATGCTTTCAATGCTGAATTCTCCTTGTTGCTAAGAGAAAGAAGGGCTGCTACCCTCAACTAGATGTAAGAAGTTGTTATTGAGGTAGAATCAAACATATTAGTAGTAGAAAAATTGAATACTAGAGGTGATAGAGACAACAAAAATAAAAAAGAAGAGATGCCTTCCTCTTCTAATATAAAATCTAATTCTAAGATAGATGAAATGGATAAAATGCTGAAAGCTCTGACATTTGAGATGGCAAGATTGAAGATGGAACAAAAACAACCCAATAGACCTGCACAGGAGGGTGGATACATAAATCAAAATCAATTCAGGAGGCCAAACAATGCACCCCAGATCTTACCAAGAGAAAGGAAAAATCAAGAAGACCAAAAAGTTTTTCCTCCTTTCTAGAATAATGCAGTAGATGAGGAAGAGGATGAATATGATACAAAAGATGAACCTGTGGTACATCTAAATGATTCTGAAACATCTCCTATGCATGTAACACAACAAGATTATGAAGATACTTTGATTTCTAACCAGTTTGAAGAAGGGGATGCTGATGAGACTGTTCAGAAGGAAGCTAAAAGGAAGAAATATAATCTCAGATCTAATTCAAATGCACCTAAAGTAGATACACCTATTTCCACAAAGAAGGTCAACAACCCAGTTAAAGCAGGAATCAATAAAGACAGTCCCGGGATTCAGATTGATCAACCAGTGAAGCAGCCTGCCAAGGTTAGTATTTCAGAGATAAAGGAACCAGAAAAGAATGTTATTTCAATATAGAACATGAAATTAACAAAATCAATATTTCTATGCCATTGCTAGAACTCATGAAAACAAATCCTTTTAGGAAAACTATTCTCAAATCTCTACAATCTCCTGCTCAGGTTACCTCTTCAGATACTATCAATCTGGAAGATGAGAACCCTGCTATAACAATTGGACCTCATATTGAAGACATAACTGAAACTTCTCCCCCATTCTACATATCACTAAATGTTCATGACAAGATATTGTATAACTGCCTAATGGATTCTGGTGCCTTGCATAATGTCATGCCTAAGGTGGTGATGGAAGAATTAGGGTTAGACATTACTAAACCTTACCATGATCTATATTCTTTTGACTCCAATAAAGTCAAATTCCTAGGAGTTATGAAGGATGTGGTTGTTACTCTTTCCCAATTACCTATGAAAAGCGTGGTATTAAATGTTATTGTGGCTGACAAACCACCAAAATTTGGAATGCTTCTTTCAAGATCCTAGGCCAAAAAGGTAGGAGGCACTCTCCAAATGGATCTTAGTTATGCAACCATACCTGTTTTTGGTGGGGAACAACATAGATTATACAGGGAAGTAAGAATGGCTTATTTGGTAAGTGATCACGAGAACCCCACTAATCATCCTATATATGCTGTAGAAGATGATCTTGGTTTCTCTATTTTTCATATGAGTGATCAGATGGAAGAAGTATCAGTTAGAAAGACACCAACTGCTGTTTGGGACAGAGAAGATAATTTTGTTTGGAAAATGTATTTTGATAGGGCATGTTCTAGAGAAGGTTCTGGTGCTGGGATTGTCTTCATTTCCCCTACCAAGGAGGTTATTTCTATGTCATATAAAATTAAATTTGACACAACCAATAACATTAGTGAGTATGAAGCCTCACTGTTAGGGTTGAAAGCTGCTAAAGATATGGGTATAGATAAGATTTATGTTTTTGGTGATTTAGAACTTATTATTCACCAAATCAAGAACATATATCAAACCAAACCACAAAGGTTGAAACAATATAGAAATGAGGTGTGGGATTATGTGGATAATTTCTTTTTGGCATTCAATATTGCTTTTGTGCACATAAATTGAAATCAACAGGCTGACTCTTTGGCACTTGCAGCTAGCAACTTTAAAACTCCAATGTTCCCTAATCTGAAATTTGAAGTTGAGGTTAGACACAGACCCTCAATACCAGACAATATAAAACATTGGCAGGTCTTTAAAGATGATGAGGAAATTCAAATATTCTTGAAAACTATTGAAGAGTTTTCTAACATTTCAATAGATCAAGATGATGAAGATGGTAAAGCAGAGGTACATGCTGCAAATATTCTTCAAGACAATATTGCTGGGCACAAAATTATCGAACCGAAGGCCAACCATATGCCTAAATGTTTGGTCCCACTAGAGAGGTTGTTTGATCACAATGATGTTTCCAGGAAGGCTGTTATTCAAACAAAAGAAACTGATGTAGTGGACTATGACATCAACCCTGATTTAAATCCCAGGTTGGTCAAAATATCTAGAAAAATGTCACAAAAACACAGAGAAGCATATGTTGAATTAATAAGCAATATTCAAATATATTTGCCTAGTCTTATGAAGATTTGAAGGTTTTTGATCGAGAGATTATACAACACAAAATTCCCCTGAAACCTGGATTGAAACCTTTTAAGAAAAAGTCCAGTCAATTTAATCCTTTGCTGTTACCTGTAATAGAAAAGGAGATGAAAAGGTTATTGGAAGCCAAAATCATAGTGCCATTGAGATACTCAGAGTGGGTGTCCAACCTTGTACCTGTCAGAAAGAAGAGTGGAGAGATAAGGCTCTATGTGGACTTCAGGAATTTGAACGGGTGCTCCTTGAAAGACAATTATCCATTACCAAAAATGGATCATATTTTATAGAGAGTTGTAGGAGAAAAGAGGATCTCTATGCTTGATGGATACTTAGGGTACAATCAAATATTAGTAGTAGAGGAGGACAAAAAGAAAATAACTTTTACCACTCCCTAGGGCACTTTAATGTATGAAAAGATGCCCTTTGGATTGATGAATGTAGGAGCCACATTTCAAAGGGCTATGGACATTGCTTTTATTGGTGAGAAATACAGGTTTGTAGTTATTTATCTTGATGAAATCACTATATTTTCAGCATCTGATGAAGAACATTTACATCACTTGAAGCAAACTTTTGAGAAATGTAGGAGGTACGGTATATCACTTAATCCTAAAAAATCACATTTTTCCATGGAGGAAGGAAAGATTTTAGGACGTATTGTCTCACCCGAAGGTATTCAAATAGACCCTGGAAGAGTAAAGGTTATCCAACAAATAGACATTCTGAGAAACAAGAAGTCTATTCAGTCCTTCATTGGTAAAATTAATTTTTTAAGGAGGTTTATACCTAACTTTGCAGAGATTATCAAGTACATTACTGACATGTTGAAAAAGGATGCAGAAATTAAGTGGATACTAGAAGCTAAAGAATCTTTTGAAAAGATCAAATAGGATCTTGTTCAGGCCCCTGTTCTCATCAGTCCAAATTACTCCAAAGAGTTCATGATTTTTTCATTTGCCTCAGAAAATACCATAGCTGTTGTTCTTCTGCAAAGAAATGAGCAAGGATTTGAGCAACCCGTCTCCTTCTTTATAAAAACTCTCAGAGATTTTGAATTGAAGTATGATATAATGGAGAAACATGCGTATGCCCTGGTAAAGGCTCTGAAATCCTTCAGAGTATATGTTCTTCAATCTAAGATCACAACTTATGTCCCGAGCAGTGCAGTCAAAGAAATCTTGGTTCAACTTGATTGTGAAGGAAAGAGAGGAAAATGGATAACAAAAATCTTGGAGTATAACCTCACTATAAAGCCTACTCAAATGATAAAAGGTCAAGGCCTTGCCAAATGAATGACATAGTCTAATTTCAAAGCAATTGGGTTGTACCATCTTTCAGGTAAGACACATGACTCTCCATTCTAGATTGAAGAAACAAATTTACAGGTAAACAACAAGTATGTTTCTTCACCTTGGTACAAAGATATCATATTTTTTCTTCTGAATTTTCGATCTCCTCCACAATTGGATAAATCAAATTTCAGATCATTAAAATTAAGATCAATAAAGTATTGCATTATTGATCAAATCGTATTCTGGAAAGACCCTCATGGCATTTTTTTGAGGTGTGTTGATGAAAAAGAGGCCAAACAATTTTTTTGTGATCTACATCATGGTGTTTGTGGAGGCCATCACCATTGGAAAGCTACTGCCTTCAAGATTCTCAGGGCAGACTATTACTGGCCAGTTCTATTCTCAGACATTTTTTCTCAAATCAGGGCATGTGAACCCTATAAGAAATTTGCTGGAAAGTAGAAACTTATGTCTCTGCCTCTTAAACCAATTATCACTCATGGACCATTCCAACAGTGGGGCTTGGATTTCATTGGGGAGATCAATCCTTCATCTTTGGGGTAGCATAGATGGATCCTTACAACCAAATATTGCTTTACAAAGTGGATCGAAGCAATTCCGACTCGGAATGCAACAAACAAGGTAATCATGGATTTTCTTGAAGGATATGTCTTTTCCAGGTTTGGCTGTCCTAAAAAACTGGTTACTGATAATGCACAAGCTTTTAAATCCAATTCTATGATTGAATTCTGTAATAATTATAGTATCAAATTGGTACACTCTACTCCCTACTACCCCCAAGGGAATGGGTTAGCATAGTCATCCAATAAAAGTATGATAAGGATTATAAAAAAACTACTAACATAAAATAAAAAATCATGGGATTCCAAGTTAAAGTTTTCCCTATAGGCTTATCATATAAGTAACAAGAAGTCAATTGGGACTTATCCTTTCCAGATGGTATATGGGACATAATCCATTCTTCCAACTCAATTGGGTCTACTAGTTTTAATTTTTTTACATGAAGAGTTAGAAGAACCCAACGATCTCCAAAGGAGATTTTTTCAGATGATTGAGGTTCAACAGGTAAGAGAACAGATGAATCAAAAAGCTGTTGATCACCAGAGCAAAGTCAAGGCCACATTTGATAAAGGAACTAAGAAGTATGTTTTTAAGGAAGGAGATTTGTTGTTAAGGTGGGATGCTAGGAGAGAGGATAAATAAAAACATGGTAAGTTCGATAACCTATGGTATGGTCCTTTCAGAATAGCTAAATTAATGGACAATAACACTTTTCTCTTGCATAATCTAGATGACACAGAAAGTTTTGGAGGCCCAGTGAATGGGAGGTTCTTGAAACACTATTTTCTCTAAAGACTCATCAGGTTTTCAGTTTGTACAATAGGTTTTTCTTTCAATAAAGACTCCATATACCCAATGGACTTGTTTTTTTACAGCTATGTTGTGAATAAAGACTGACAGATGCAGGGAGATCAATGAATCAGAAATAAAGGAAAAGGCATTGGTTTGTAGTTCTTGGAGTTTATCATCAAAACTCCAGCCCCAGAAGGAGCCAGTGTTAGTCTCTAATTTTGCTTTTGATTTAGTGAGAAATTCTAATCCTAAACCTTCCCTACCTGCACTTCATTGTTTGTTTTCATTTGAATTTAATATTTGTTTTGAGTTTGTTTTGATTTGCATTTTAGCTTTTTGGATAATTTCTTTAAGTTTGGGAATTTAAGACATGGTTTTACAAGACTTGTCACATCATATGCCTATTTGAATCCTTCAAATTCAAATTTCTGCTAAGTCATTAATAGCACTACTGAAATAACATTATTCTCGTAGCGGTAATGTAATCATGCCATGCGCCAACCACCCTGATTTTGTTATGATTACATAAATCGTGGACCGATAATCCACATGTGTCCCACGATATGACTTGAATCAATTATGCAGTTCAAACCGTTACATGATGGGATCATCCTATACCTGCAAAGACCCATTTCAAATCAGTTCAATTTCCAAACATCATTATACGACCCTGCCACTAGTTGTTCTGATTTTGTTGAATTATAAGCACAGGTATCTTTCAGAAGAAATTGCTAACAGTTACAGATTGTATATTCAACTTTTGACAATGCGGAGTTGCAACATCGTAATATCAATATGGAACCTAAGAGAAGTGGGCAAATTGTTAGATTGGAACCTGAGGGTGCTGAGCTTCTCAAAGCATATCCGCAGATGGCGCAAAGGTTTAAAGACGCTGGCTAGTTCGAATTCTTCACCACCTTCCAAGGTCATGACGAATAGGTATCTATGGCGTTTGCACATAAATTCAATGGTTTCAAAGTGGAGATCGGAAAGTTGCTGATGCTGATGATAGAACAATCAATCGCCAAAGCTTGCAGATTGGTAATTGGAGGAGAGCGATGGTGGAAAAAGGAGCATGTAGTCACATAATTTTTCAATCAATTCTTGCTACCAGATAAGCAAAACCTGGATTGGAGAAAGGTGGTCCCTCACAGTTGGATTAGACAAGAATGACATACTTCTTTAATCATTATCCATAGGTATATCACTTGCGAAGGTAGACTCTCATTGATTTACATTTACCATATTAGGTTGTTAATGCATCTCAATGGAGACTATCCTTTAAATCTGCCTTACTTTCTACTCAAAATCCTAACAAAGATGCAAAAAGAGTGCAGTCACACCCCACCACTGCAAAGGGTATCCTGTTTCATCAAGTCCTAATTAAGACTCTGGTCGTTTCTTCTCTGAGGGAAGTAGAGAAACCCTGGAGCTAGTTGATCCAATCCCTAAATCTTGATCCACAACCCAACAAACATAAAAGAGGCAAAGGAAAAAGTGTTGTTACACAGAAACAGAGTATTCCAGCTGACGAAACTCTTGTTAAAGAGGAAATGTTCGACATCAGGATGACAAGAACCAACAGAGGTAAGAGACCCAAATTGGATGCAAAAATTGAAAAGTTTTATGAAGAAGATTCCGATGTTAAAACCACAGTCAAACATAAATCACCAGAAACTAGTAGGAAATGTGCTGCAGTCAAAAGGAAAAAGAAGAAATATGTGCCTGTGTCTCAAAACCCTAGGAGAACTTCTACTAGAGTTACCGAAAAATACAGGCTAAGTTCTAAAGTCATATTCGATCCCTCAATCAAAAAAGAAGATGTCATAGTTATAGAGGATCATTCTGAGGACACTAAAGCAAGTATCAAAGAAAAGGCAGGAAAACCTCCTTTACATAAAGAACCAACAAAAAAAAGTAAGCAGACTGTTCCATTCCCTACAGGACTTTTAACAAGAGCTACTACCAGATTGTCAAGAGCTAAAGCATCTACTAAAGGTATCAGTAGGGTTCCTGAAAATAAAGAAAGCAACCTTGTAGATTCAGACCACATATCAGATATGCCTAAATCCATGGATTCAACTAGTTCAAATGAAGAGTACAGTTCAAGATTGGCCTCTAGGTACCAAATTAAATTGAGAGAGCCTAAGGTTTGCATAGATCTTAATGAGCCTGCACCTGCAGAGGAGTTCCCCAAATTCAAGGTTAAAGTCAGAACTGATAAAGAAAGGATCAGAGAACCCAAGAAGATGGTAAAACAATTGAAGAAAGAGAAGGATCATGTAGAATAATGGAGTGCCAGGAAGCAAGAAATGATACAAGGTTTTAAGAAGAAGAAAAAAGAGCAAAGATAATTGCTCAAAGAACTCAGAGAAATAAATTTCAAATTCTATTGGCATAACATCGTACTCACCACAAAGCTCAAACAAAAGACTGCCAAGGCTACTGCTATTATCATACCCTAAAATCTTTATGAAGAATTTGGTACAGTTTCAATTTGGATGTTTACCAGGGAAAAAGGAAAGAGTTACTTATTTTGGCTCATAAAAGGCAAATACCTTGAAGTGCATGACTAGATCAAACCAATTCCTATTTTGTAGGATCAAATGTATTGTTGAAAGGATCATTCGAGATCAAGCTGTTGAGTTGATATCTATTTTTGTAATGTAAATGATCTTTTTGAGCTAACCTCCTTAGAATATAGATGCTAATCATATATTATCATTAATAACGTACTAGAAATTAGGATCTGATATATTTTGGATAGTTTAAGTAGGCAGAAGAAAGACTCTGTTAGGGTCGAAAAATTGGAGATCCAGGAGACTTGTTTTGAAACTCCTTGTAAGACATTCCTGTTCTATTTGACACTTAATAGAAAAGGCATATGGATGGTTAGACTCTCTTTTCTACTCTGTTCTTCTTTCTTCATGCTTGAACTCATTATTCAAATTGCAATGCATTTTTTCTCTTGATTATCAATTGAAACAGTAAAGAATTTGCTGTGGTGATTATTTTCAAGTTTTGATTTCAGGCTGATGTTCTTTTTTCTTAATGATATTTTGAGATAAGAATTTTATGTGAGGTTGACAAATTGAAAACTTCATTTTCTCTTTTCCTTATTTATCTAATTCATCTATATGACTACCCTTTAACCAGTCAATGGGATATCTTCTATTCTTATTCTAAATTTCTTGTTTATGTTAAAACCTTGAGCCAACTTTCAACCACCTTATTCAAAAAACCAAATCATAAACACCCTCAAAATACTTTTCAATAAATCGACGATGCCCTAGCTTTCCCTCTCACAGTCAAGTGCAACTTTAGGGACTAACAATAGTGATAAATCCTTGTCCTGACAAGTAATTGTCTTACTTACACCATAGAAAACAGTAAGTTGTCAAATTTTTATATTTTAGCTACTCCTTTCGATTATGATATGTTTATTTACAGTGACCTATAATCCTCACAATTATTTCTTCTAAGACATTTTGATATGCTTTTTTTATTCTTATCGATTAACTATTAAGATCGATAT
>ML804152.1:128708-166932 GCA_009831015.1 Picea engelmannii | reverse complement strand
TAATAAAAGAAAGAGGAGGGCGCCTCACTCCTCATTCATGTCATTTTCTCTTATTGCTTCTTGAGTTATGCAACTTACGTTTTGAGGGTTTTGAGTAAACAAACGCTAGAGATCAACAAGGAGGTGAAAGATTTCTCCATTCCTAATCCAAGCTTGGTCAAGATGGTGAAATATTCCACCCTCACCATTCTCTTCAACTACAAATTGGTTTCTACAGTGGATTGAAGAGACATGGTGCAGATTTGGAGGTTTTCTGCAGGAAAAGCACACTGTTGGAGAGAGAATATTTCGATTTGGTCAATGGAAGGGAGATATGAGGAAACAATCGTTCCTAAAGGGTTTTCTAGCCTTAGAGCACCTTTTCTCAACTATTGTTGGAGGGTTTCATATGGATATTTATTGATTGTGGCTCTTGGATGAATTTTTGAAGAGGGGCGCACTATTCATTAGGTATTCAGTGAGTTAGTGGGTTAAGTCTATGATTTTGGCTGAGGGATCCCTTCATATGCACTCTACATCACCTGATCTATAGTTTGGAAACATTTTACAAGGGTTTGAGGGCCTTCTTGAAGGAATTCAAATTTCTTAGGTTGCTACATCCAGTTGGGGCGCATCTCGGCCAGATCTGGAGGTGTCAAGTCTTCAAGGGAAAGAAATTGATCTTGTATTGATTTGCATGTTGTTACTGAAGAACAAGGAGGACTCACACCTTCATCTCTTTGTATTTTGGTGGCATATTAAACTCCAAACTTATGTATCTCTACTATCTATTCCATATCTGAAGATCTCATGTATGGAGGTCAACTTATTATCTAAACAAATGTTAGATATGAAGTTATTTGGGCATTCTCTTTTATTCTCTTTCTTGTATCTTGTTATCTCCATCCGTGTTGTGTTATTTTCATCCATCATATGCTATAAATATCAACCAAACACCTTTAGCGCAACTTTGAGAAGTAAACCTACAAAACATATTCAAACAATCAAGCAAACACATCATAAATAAACCTCCAAGTTCTTAGCGAATTTGCTTGGGAACAGTATAGTGTAAAACATTGTTGTTAAATTGTTCATCTAAATGCATAGAGAAGAATCCAGTCCCCATTCATTCATTTCCTTATTCCTTTATTCATTGTTTGCTACCTCAAAGGATTGATTTCTTGCAAAAGATAATCATTATATACAGTCCTTTAAAAATATCGAACATTCTTGGAGTTCTATTGTGTAATTGTTTAAGTATTTATTATTTCCAAGATTATTGTTTCTTATGTGTTTCATTCTTTGTCTTGATTCCATCATTGTTCCAATGTGCTTGGTGCACTCATTGGTGATCAATTTCTGAGTTTAAATATTGATTGCATTTATTTGTGAGTTTAGTGCTTGATTGCTTTTGATTTACTTTACCTTTACATTGCTTTGATTTAATTTCCCATAGCCACTACAAGAATCCATTGAAGGACAAAAAAACTCAAGTTAGATACTCAAAATTAATCACAGAAACATGCATAAATGAAAAACTGTGATCTAAGTCTTTTATAGCATTGAGTTATTCTTATGTCCCGATGAGGAATCCTTAGTGTTTATTTCCATTTCCCGTAGTTTGCATTTACATTCTGAAGTGTGGGTTTGAGATTGTTTTGTCGACATTTACCTTTCTACAATTTACTTTTAGGCAATTCTACATCATGTTTAATGAATTTTTGTATGCATCACTACAAGAATGAGCAACTAAAGGTTGCAGACTCACCTGCTACTCACGAAAAATCACATGAACACCTAAAACAATGAAAGATTGCGATTCATAATCCAATGGAATTTAGTAAACCTTGCAATCTAGTGTTGAGCTCCAATCCTATTGTGTTAGTTGAATTAAATTCTTTTGGCTTGATTTCATTTAAATTTAAAGTTGATTTTATGCTTAGTTCACTACAGGATTAAAACCTCTGAAGTCCCAAGGCCTAATAAGCTATATAATCTAAACCACGTGAACATTTTCTGTTGGTAACGAAAGATTGTAGTTCAAAATTTGATAAGCATTAGAGTCCCACAGTCCAGTGACAAGTTATAATCCTTAGTGTTAGCTCTTTCCAACATTTTGTGCATAAGATAAATTAGAGCTTTAGTCGTACATTTCCTGTGCTTGCACCTCTAAGTTTATGAACCCCCAGGTTGACATTAAATGTAACATAAATTATCATATATACTTTTCCAAACATTTTTTACGTTGTTGCTGGGGAGGTGCTAAAGGGATTAGAGCATAGGTAGGTTGTTTTCAAAAATTCTATGTTTTATGTGTAATTTAGATATAGTTACAACTTGGGGGAGGAGAAGTGGTAATACACAAAGGTGCCTTACTTCATAATTTCTGAAGGGGCTCTATCTCGATGAATCACTTTGGTGAGTTTCTCTGAAGCCTCATTATGTTCTCATGCAAGTGTGCTTTCTTTTAGTTTGATTCATGGAAAGAAGATAAGCCTAACTTGTGTGGACAAAGAACTTGGTGAAAACATGACCCTAGTATCACAATGACACTTAGAGTACATGATTAGTTTGCTCGTATTTTCTTTAAGTGTGTTTTTTTTCATTTCTTCAATATTTTTAAGGTTTTCTTTTGGGAGATGTAAGATCCCCCATACACTAACCCCTATGCAAGACAAGACCTATCGGTTATAAAAATGAGGATGCTTAAGAGTTCATTGAACAAAATAGGAAATTCTACTCCAAGAGCTTTCTCAAATCCTAACATTAGTCGGTGTCTCTGCCTCTCAGGAAGAACACATATTAACCAGAATCAAGAACACAGCTGCCTATCTGGAAGTGATAGAAGAACAAAAGTCCCATGACCCACATCCATAAGAATATCTAGAAGCCTTATTTGATCACCCTTTCCAAATTGTTGAGGAAACCAAGGAATCATGGACCACATTCAATGGAGAGCAACCATTAGAACCTGATATTGATGAGTTCTTGAAGCACCTATCATCAGATCATGTATGCATCTAAGAGACCAACCATCCAATAATTGAAGATATGCATGGCACGATAAAGGAGGATATATAGAGTGGTCCAAATGAACAAGGGAACCATGAACATCATGAATTTATTGAACGTTGGTTCCAGACAACCATCAAATTGAACCACCAGTCTCTTCTTCGACAAATATTCACATCCTATCATTCGAAGCAACTGGAATCTCATGCTCTAATATACATTAAAGTGTATTTTTCAAACCTGAGTATGAGTATGTTTGTACTCCTGTTGTGCACATGGATCTACTGAAAGTACTCCTACACTTGAGCAAAGGGTTTCCTTTTTTCAAGTAGGGTAGGACAATGTAATAAATAAAATAGTAAAGAGAAAAAAATATGTCTAGTTGTGAAAATTGGGTAACTAGCGCAACTAGACATGAATCTTGTTTGAAAGCCAAGATTCATAGTGGGAAGATTCATAATAATATCTGTAATTTTATGTTGGTTCAAATCTTGTATTGTATTCTTCAAGTCATTTATGTTTTGTACTCGCGTCAGCTAATGTGGGATTCCTTAAGGCCCACCTTCCGACAAATATCATCCCATCGACTCTGACACATCATCTGGGATCGAGGTTAGAGAATGTAAAAGTACCTTGGAGTCTACATGCCTTAATGTCATATTTCCTCACTGACAATCATGGGAATACATCAATATCCCTTGATCGTCATATCTTGCAGGTGACTCGACACCAACACACCCATTCGTGCCTGTCAAGATGTACTTAGGTACCTTCATGCTCATTGTCATCACTAGTGATTTGTCTTTCATTGGTTAATGACATATATTAATGGCCGACAATCCAATGATTTCTTTCTATGTTCGACATCAAGTAAATTTGTTCACATAGATTGAATTGTACCAATAAGGGATAAAGGATGAAGACTATATGATTTCATGGTATCAACAAATGCTTGCAACAATTTTTTTCTTATAGTCACATGTTAGAATAAAATACTTCCACTCAGTATTGAAAGTTTGCATGAGGACATGAAAATCGTTGGGTTTTGGGTATATCTTCATATCCCTTCCGTATCTTTAGAGTTTCTTTTCAGCATCTCCAACATCTTCAGTTCATCTTAGCCAATTTTTTTCCTTCCTTCAATAGGATTCAATTAAGCCTCTTTCAACATATTCATCTCTCATCAACTTTTGTTCTCTTTCATATTTTCAACGGTTCTCAGCCTTGCTCACTCTCATCTCCAACATTCAGTTAGCATGCATCAGATCCTTCATTCCAATCAGTAGCACATCAAAATGCAAAGGTAACTTGAGGTAAAAGATGTATAAATGTCTTTAATTTACTAAGAATTTGGAAAACATGATGCATAACCACTATTATCCACTCCACACTCCACTATGCACTATCATAACTTGTAAAGTACCATCACAACTACTCAATAAACCTTCCATTTTCACTCCACCATTCATAATGAAATTTATACTCTAATCACAAGATCAAGCAAAAGAAAATATGTGCTATACAAACGCAAATACAAAGAAACATTCATAGTGTCTTCTCCTTATACATCATAAATCATTCCTAAGTCATTTGAATGTTTTGAATAAGAGGATGAAGTCATTGTTTCCTATCCAAGCAAAGAACCACAGGTAAATGACGGTGTGGTATACAAGTACAAATACAAAAAAAACATTCATAGTGTCTTCTCCTTATACATCATAAAACATTCTCAAGCCATCATCTAAATGTTCTGAATAAGAGGATGAATTCATTGTTTCCTATCCAAGCAAAGAGCCACAAGTAAATATTGGTCTTGAAAATGAAAGAGTATAAAAATTCCTAGATTCATATTGCCACCATCTTCATCAACCATTCTCCACACTCATTCACCATCCCTCATAAAAGTGCCCAAGTTCATACTGCCACCATATCCATCATCTCCAAACCATCCTTTTCACTCATCCACCATCCCTCACAATGCCTATCTCTTGCTGGTCCTCCATTTTCATGACAATTTTTGTCGCTTTGTTTTAAAAGAAATCAAGTTGACATATGTTTTTTGTGACAATATGATAAATCAGTTGCAAAGAGTGTTTCTCCACAAGAACCAACACCTTCAATCTTTAGAGTGTTGCTCCACAAGAACCAACACCTTCAATCTTTAGAGTGTTTCTCCACAAGAACCAACACCAGAACCTCTTAAAACATAAAATTGATCATGCAAAGGAGGATTTATGGTTTCCAGAGCCTACTTTTAGCCATATCTCCCGCTATGATGTCATACCATCAAATAACATCCTCCTCAGAGTATGCAATATATAGTTGAGTTGGCGCTGTGAACTGGCGCTGCGAACTAGTTAAGGAAGAGGGTTGTCAGTTGGATAGGTTGCAAGTATCCTGGTGCAAATTCAAAATTACCAACATCAACCTCATATCCATTATGTAACCCACGAGATTTTTTGTCTTGTTTGGAGGTTAGTAAGGGTTTGAATACTTTATTTTACTTTGGCGCTACAAACTGGTTCAAGTGCTACGAATTTAGACAGGCGCTACGAAATGTGCTACAAATAATCTATTCTAAGACTGTTGACCTGGTATTTTTGACTAGTCGACTTCCAGGAGAATTTTCGGGTGAACCAGGATGAATTTTCAAAATGCAAGGGAGGTTGGTGTAAAGAATGGACCCATGAACATTTCCTTCTTTCATTTTTCATATAGGTGTCACGGATTGGGATATTCGAAATAATATTTGAGCCCTATGTTTTCAGTTTTCATGATTTCCTGTTTGAGACATGTTTTTGCGACACATATTTCGTCCAGTTGGAGATGAATTTAAAAAAAAAATGAGAGAATTTTTTCTTTAGAACTAGCTTATATACAAAAACCGTTCTCAGATTTTACACAACTATTATAGTTTGATAATTACAAGTGTCACTTTGAAGCCTATTTTTCAGAATTTCGCCTCCTAAAAAGTAGGAAATTAGTTAAAACATGTCATTTTCTATTTGTAGATGTTTCTATTTTGGGAAATGGGATGGATTTCAAATGGGTGAGATGGAATGGACCTATATGGATATATATTCATTGTACAAGAGGAGAGGGGATTCATAAGCCAAGAGAGGCTAGAGAGAGTAGGAGCAGTTTTAATTGCTCATTTGTAAGCCCGAGGGCATGTGTTGTAGGCATTTCTGCCATTAGAGATTCCTGAGAGTTGTTTATCAAACTTTGTGTTCCAATGGAATGATTCTGATGACAGTTTTTTGCCCTCTCCTTTTCTTTCTGTTCCTTGTTGATCCACCCTTTTAAAATTGATTTAATTTTTTAGGTTCAAATGGTTAATGTAAAAGACCTTTTTAGTGATGTTAATGAAACATAGTCTACTCTGGTTTTGATGTATCATATCTGATGAAATATTGTTTAATGGAATTTAGACTTATTTTTTCCATCTTAATCTCTCTCACTCTAAAATTTTACTGTCATTGAAGGATTCAAATGATGTTTTGTAGTTGTATGGCAATGGATGTTTGTTTGTTATACTTTTATAGCTTTCTCAGAGTTTTGTTTGCTTGGATTTGAGAAGTTCTTCTATCTGAAGCATTTCTCTTTTTTGTCTACTGGAATAGCATAAAGCTAGTGGTAGATTCACTTCATTTTCTTACTAAGTCCTCCTCCTATCCACACTAATCCTAAAAACCCCGACCTAAGTTAAAACAAAACCTCTTTTGCTGACGCACTTCATCCAGAATTTCCTGTGTTTTGACATTGCTAAACTGAGTTTTATCCATTTGACACCACATTTTAAGACTTATCTCATAAAATTTTTAATGGGTACTGGGCTTATCCTCTAGTAGTCTGAGGGTGACTCTCAGTTCTAATAGAACCAATTTCACAAATAAATACTGATATGAGATAATTAAACAGAGTATAGAACGAACAACAAACAAGGATTCACAAGTTCTTGTTTGCACGAGGACATGAAAATATTTGGGTTTGAGGGAATGATGGGTTCCGTTTTTGTCATAATTATCCACCTAATAAAGTTAATATTTCACTAATAATATGTGTCGATCTATGCCATAAACCTTCATTAAATGTCATTATTCATCATTATATATCGAGTGTGGTTAATACATCATTTTTCTATGTTTTTAGTGATTAAAGACGATTATATCATAGTTTTGTTGACGATGGTTCCTACAGATCAAGCGTCTTCTCCAAGTGTTCTTACATTTGACGTGGTCCTCGCCAAGTTTCGATTTCCTGCATAATTCTTATTTAAGGTATCTCAATGGGGGTAAAGCACTTTCTTATATTTATATTTTATGTAACAAAATGTGCTATTAATAACATATAACATATGGAACCCAACTAATAATAAAGGTGTTGTCTAAACATTTGACTTTTTGAACTTTTTCACCGAATCAGATGAAACAGATCTTGGTGAAATCACCATTCTCCTTCAAGTTGACCCATGGGAGTCTTGGGTGGATTGGGTAGTTCACCACCACTGGATAACATATAATATTCAAGATTAAATTCATATGGATCGGTTAATCCTCATAAAGCGTCAAATAAATGATATTTAAGAGAAGCAATGGTTGGGTTTCCTACATCGATTAATTTACCTTCAACTGTCAGTATTTCAGACAATGACTGAATTTGATTCAGAGGTAAAGGAAACCAAATTGTCCCAACTCTGAGATTTTTCCTTGCATTGTGAGTGAGCATACGAGATTATTCCAGCTAACGTTCATGACCTGCACGATGTAGGATGATAGGTTGTGAGGTCACATTTTTAGATATAGCCATGTTATATTGGTCACTGTACTAATCAAAATCGTAACAACATAAGCATTATGAATACTAAACATAGAAATAGTTCATATGACGAGCATATAGAAAAAATTTAATGACAAAAATATTAGTAGAATAGTCCCTAATACATTTGATGACAATTATGATCCTATAATGGCTTTTGTTTTTTTATTCATAAAGAGATAAAAGTATCATCCGTATGTACAATAGGAAAAATTTCTTCTGTCTTTCAATGAAATCTCTTTTATAAGATAAGAGAGTCTATTTACATTCCGTAGATGTCATCATTCTAGATGACAATTACCTTATTTTTTTTTCTCATTCTCCTGCTTTCCTAATCATTTGAATTTCATATTACAAAAATTAACAAAATACAAATATGTTAAGTGTTCTCCGAGGCTACATTATCTGCAAAATTGGTCCATGAATCGTATGCTTGAATGATTTTATTTAAACTTTCTGACTTCCTTTCCTCGAGCACTAGGTTGCCATCATATATCCTATCAACTACTTCTGCTTTCAAATCTTTTTGTGATCCCTTTATAAAATCCTCTACAGCTAGCATGCATTTCATGGGATGGGTCATGTACTAATTGACAATTTATTTATAAAATTTATTTAACATTTCAATTTCTTGTTTGGTTTTCTCCCTAATTCTTGACACTTCTTCTTCCTCAGTTTCACTTGGTCCTGCCATGTCTAATTCTTTGTTAAGTGGGACTTGAAATATCTCTAGGATTTCATCAGCTGCATTCTATATCCTTGTACATGATTTCTTGGTGATGTATATGGTTCCTTGTACTTTTGGGTAAGTACTCTTCCACTTGTACAATAACACTTTTGTTTTTTCCTACTCCTTTTTGGTGAGCCTGAGAAAATTTGTAGTTGATTTCTTGTACATATTCTGCCAGTGATTTATCTTTTTGAACTCGTGTTTCATATCATCATATTGGCCCTTAATTTCTCTCAACAAATTAGCTAGTTTTTTAATTTCTTCATTATGACTCATGTTATCTTTCAACTCTATGAAAAAAAAATTTGCGTTTCGTTTCGCTGCTCATTGGACTCGATAGCCTCATCTTTGAATATGTTAAGGAACTTATTTTCTTCATTACTTCCTTCCAGATGAAACTCCTTTATTTATTCTTCCAGTTGAGATATCCTATGGACCTATTGTTCGAGGAATTGATCCTTTTCTTTCTCCTTTGTCTTAATTTTTTTATCCAGTGGATGTGCTCCTTCCTAATGTTCTAAATTTCATCTTTATGAAGCTGATATTTTGATATGAATTTATGAGTGGAACGAAATGAAACATAGATATATAACATTAACATAGATATACAAAGAACAATAACTTAGATACATTGGAACATAACTTCTATTAAATAAGAAATCTGCTGAAACTGTAAAATGCATAATGAAAACAATCTTGCTCAAATGGTGGTAGCTAATCTCTGAGAAGAGATGTGGTGACTATGCACATTCATCTGATCACATTACAATGAGACCTGCAGTACTTTTTAGCATCAAGAAGTAAACATAAAACCTTAAATGAAATAGGTTTAAATTGTAAAGCTACAGAACTAAGAACAACTCGCTCAAATGGTGGTAGTTATCTCTGAGAAGAGATGTGACTGCTACGCGCATCCGTCTGAGTAGAATGATTACAATGAGGCTTCAGAAGCATTTTTAACATTGCTCATGAATTCAAAAACCATGGACTTCCTAAAAACTAACCCTAGGATATGAAGTGCCAAAATTCACGTGGGCCCCGATGGGGTAAGTTGGTACATCAACTTCTCGGGGTCGTAACTTATGATCTTCGTTTTAGGTGCATGATAGCTCATTGGAAAGGTCTATCCGAGGACTACACACTAAGTTTTTATAATTTGAATTTGTCTACAATGTGATTGTGGTGGGCCCAAAAAACATTTTTTAGGGCCTAAAAACGACCCCAAAAGTTTAGGACTCGAAAAGCTAGAAAAACATTGCCAAGATAAAAACTGTAACTGACAAGATGAAAGTTATATGTGATCTAGCTAGAATAGGTGGGTGGACACCGATATTCACCTAGTTCAATCCTCCCTCCTTTGGAAACAATGGTCTCCATTATGTTGAGTTCCCCCATGAGATGAGGAAACTTTCGCTGAATTTGGCCCTGGGTGAGCCACTTGCATTGGTGCAGGAGTTGGCCTGCATTGGCAACCTGATAAAGCTGAAGCTTTTGTTGGCAAGTGCCCTTGACATGTGTGTCCACAATATGATCATTGGATTCCTATTCCATGTATTCATGGTTGATATACATCGGTTTCAAATTTTCTTCTATCTCTGAGGTGTCCAATAAGGGTGGAAAGTATGGCCGAAGGAGGTCCACATTAAACATTGGGTGCAAGCCTAAGAAGGGGGGAATGTTGAGATAAAAAACATTGTCACCTGCAACCTTGGTGATGGTGTAAGGTCCACAATGGAGTGGAAAAATCTTATGATGGGGTCTTGTAAGGTGTTATTTTTGTAAGTGCAACCAAAATTTATCTTCCACATGAAACTTGTGTGGCACCTGGTGTTGATCATGGTGCTGCTTGTACTTGGAACTGGACTTCTGAAAAATATCCTGAACCTGTTGGTTGATGTGTTGTATTTTTTCAATGAACTTGGTGGCTCTATCAGCTTCGGTTTGCACATGGGATGATTATGACTGTGTGGATCCAAGGGGTAGTGCAACATCCATGGGACCCAGTGGTTGAAATCCTGACCCCACCTAAAAGTGGTTGTAACTATGTTGAACATAGGGAAGACTCACATCCCATGTGCATGGATGCTTGGAATTGTACATGTAAAAAATATGCATGATCATCCTGTTGACGACCTCGATTTTTCCATCTGCTTGGGGGTAGAAGGCCATGTATTTGCTAAGCTTGGTGTCCAACTGTGAGCAGAGGATCAACCAGAATGTGTTGAGGTACTGATTGTCCCTATTGGAGACAATGGTTTTGGTATCCCAAAATTTATCCACACTCGTTCAATGAAGATCTTGGCAGTGGCCTCTACTATGATGCTCTTCTTGCAGCTGACCAGAATCACCATCTTGGTAAATCGATTAACAACCATGAAAACAAAATCATTTCCCTACTTGGTTGAAGGAAGGATCGACATGTAGTCCATTGAGATGGATTCCCAAGTCTTATCAAGAGTAGGAAGAGGGGTGTACATGCCTTGTTTCTTAATGGCCATTTTGGCAATGGAAGATGCCGTATAGGACCTGATATACTTGCAGACATCCTATCGGAGTTTCGACCAATAGAAATGTTGCTGTTGATTGATGGTCGAAGGTCGAGGCAGATCGACAACAAGTCAAAGGTCGAGGTAGTTGACTGGGTAAAGTCCAAGTTGAATATATAGATGAAAAGTCAGCCACAAGAGGTTGAAGTGAGAGCGTCAGACAACCAACTAGAGACCAAATGAAGGTCGACTGGTTGTCAATTGGTAATCCGAATTGGAGTCGAGTGTAACAGAATCCCAGGATTTGCAAGATTTGTAGCCAATGATCTGCATGGATCTGTAACCATTTTTGGGAACTAAGTATTTAGGTTTTTTCCTGTTGTAAATCCTATAAAGAGGTGTGTTGTAGGGCCGTAAATGCTAATGCAAAATATGCTAATGCACGATTAAATCATAGGTTGTTGGTCATGTAGATGTAAGCCATATTGGCTATAGGGTTGTTCTTACACAAGAAAGAGGGTATGATGTCGATTGTGTCTTTGGTGTGGACCAAGGTTAGACATGTAACCATTTATTCAAATTGAATAAGACAACAAGAGAGAAGAACACTCAAGGAATGGTGGTTTTCCCGGTTTGGGTTTCCAGGGTAAAATATCCATGTTCTGTATGATTGGTTTGTCATTTTCATTATTGATTAAATTCTTCTTCTCTTATGCTAAGATTAATGTGAAAGTGTCTCTCATATAATGACAAGTGGTATCAGAGTGAAGTTTATCTCTAACAAGTGGTATCCGAGTGAAGTTTATCTCTAACAAGTGGTATCAGAGCTGTGTTATGCTTTGACGAGTGTATCAAATCTTGATTTACCAATCTTGAATCTGAGAACTAAACCCTAGGTATAATAAGAGTTGTAAGTCATAAATTGCATTAAAGATCATGGTAAATAATGGTGAGTAGTTCAAGAATAGAGATAGAAAAATTCAATGGCCAAAATTTTGAGCTTTGGAAGCTTAAAATGGAAGATCTTCTTGTAGATAGAGAACAATGGACAACGGTCTATCCAGGTACCTAGCCGATGAGCATGTCGATGGAAGAATGGGGGAAACTCAAAAGAAGAGCAAGAAGTACGATTCAACTTTGTCTTGTAGATTCAGTACTGTTGAATGCCTCAGGTGAATAATTGGCCAAGAAAACGTGGGACAAGTTTGGAAGCTTATACCAATCAAAATCTTTGGTAAATAAGTTGTTTATTAGAAAGAAACTGTATCTTCTGAGAATGAGTGATGGAAGTTAGATGACTAAGAATTTAAATGTGTTTAATACTGTGTTAAGTTAGTTATCATATATGGATATTAATATCACTGAGGAGGAGAAGTGTATCAACCTATTATGTTCTTTTCTAGACTCATGGAATAGCTTAGTCATGGCTACAGGGAGTAATACAACCACACTAGTGCTAAAGGACGTGGTTGCGTCTCTACTATCGGAATAAATTAGAAAGAAGAACATGGAAGGATCGACCAAATATGCTTCAGTAGTGAGAGGTCGATCGATAGACAAAGATAAAGGCACATTCTTTGGTACAAATTTCAAGTCAAAGGGTAAATCTAAATCCCCACTTCAGTCAACGCAAAGATGTTGGAAATGCGATAAAGATGGGAATTATATAAAGGACTGTAAGTCAAAGGAAACAAAATTCAGTGATGGGCCCGATGAGAAGCAGTCGACTAAGAGAAAGACGACCTCAGATAATGGAGGTTATGTGTACATGGCGTCGACCAATACATAGTTAGATCAAGATGTTTGGTTGATCGAATAAGGAGAATCCTATCATATGAAACCACATACAAAACTATTTTGTGAGTATGAAAGATATGATGGAGGTGATGTATTCTTTGGGGACAACTCAACAACTCAAATTTTTGGATGAGGAAAAGTTCGACTGATACTGCAGGATGGGAGGAATAGAACACTTCCAAGTGAGCTACACATTTTGGGTTTGGAAAGAAGCCTAATATATGTCAGCAAGATGAGTGATGAAGGTGTGCATCCTATTTCATAAGGATTCATGCGAGATGGTCAGAGGTGCGATGGTCTTAATGAAAGAAGTTCAAATTGGTACCCTGTACAAGATGTTCGAGAATGTTGACTCGACTGGATGAAACAACATCATTGCTCCTAAAATAGACTCGAATGCGACTCAAATCAACTCTACTCGAGCTAAGTCGATATCAAACAACTCGATAAGACATGATAAAAGTGACCCAACTAGGCCATGGCACGAGAGGATGGGACACATTGGAGAAAAAGGAATATGAGCTATGCACATAAAAGGTATGGTTGTTGGTTCAGGCCTATTTTGGGGAGAAAATACTATTTTGGGAGCACGTTCCATAGGTGGAGGAAAAACAACATGCCAAAGATCGAGAAAAAGCAGCGTGGCATACATGCAGACAAACCTATCCATATTAGGGTTAGGGTTTTTAATAGGAATGTAATGGCTATGAGCCAATAGAGTAGTATAAATAAAGGCATAGGAGGTCTTATAGAGGTTGGTCAAGGAGATAATGGTTTTGTCTGAATAAGATTGAGAGTGGATTTTTCAGGGTTAGGTCGCAAGATATGGAGCCTAGTGTGGTCTAGTTTGCCTCACAGATTGAACCTATCATTGTTTTTTTTTTGTAATCATGGAGAATGTAATGCGTGCAACGCTGATTTTGACGAATGATGAATAAAAGAGTAGAAGAGACGGATCTTTGTGGACCAAGCCCCAGGGGGGGTGAACCACGATAACCTTGCTATGTTAATGTGTGTGAATGGTTGTTTTACTGTTTATGCTATTTATTAGTTAAATAATGGATGGTTAGCTTATATTATGACAACATGCATGCACAGTTTCATACATGAATGCATAATAGATCTATATGAATGAGTAATAAATATGATGCATAGGAAAAATACACAGAACACATTCCCAATCCCTTTACTGTTTGCAGACATATGAGTCTTGCAGTCCCCCATAAGCTATCTCAGGTGAGACTGCATTGTGCACTCTATGCACAATGTTTCCTTTTGGTTTACCAGGAGGGCCGATAGTTTGAGGGTTTTTTTGGAAAACTTTGAGATCAGAACTTGGGTCAGCCCAAGCATCCAACAAATGGTTCCGTTGTTGGTTGGAACTGCACAAGATAGATTGGAAGGGATCTGTTGAAGAACAACATGGAGAATGAAAAAGTAGAATGGAATGTATAGGCCATGGAATCCAATGGAGGAAGAGATTGAAATATGGTTAAGGATAAAGGAACTCAAGTTTGTGCAGAAGGACAACAAAAACCCTAAATATACATTGCACAAATATCTCGACCGTATGTGTTTAGCAAATTGCATGAAGTATTTTTCTGTGAATTTATGCGTTTGTTACAAGAGTGGTTATTGAGGTTGAAGGAAAACCATACTATGAATAAGATAAGACATCTAGAATGGAATCCTGTGGAGATCGTGCAGTTGCAACAAGTCAATAATAAATTTATGCACATAGTAGATTATTGTTTAGATAGTATTATTGCAGGGTTTATCATTGAATTTGTAGTTTATACTGCGAAGTCATACAATACTATAGAGAAGGATTTTCTGCAGGGACCCTGAGGTAGTTACATAAGATCACTATATACTTCCATCAATATTTTATTATATGACAAAGATGTGATGACCATGGATCAACAAACTAAATTTCCTTGCGTGCATGGGGAAAGGGGGGAAGCACTGACAGGAGTCTGAGATATGGACAAGGATCTTGATAAAGGGAAGTATAAGGAGGCAATGGACTTGATCATGATGGATGAGGACCAGAAAAATCAGATAATGAAAAAATATGGAACAAATCACAATGGTAGACCTTACCCGTATAAGATGAATAACAAAAAGAGGTTCATAGCCGACTGAGAGGGCTTAGAGAGCGATGAAGAAGAGGTAGAGGATCTCCGAGCTGTGGAACAGATTGAGGAAATCCTGTGTGCAATTTATGAAAGGAAAGCAAGAGGTCCAGGGTTAGGAATATAAGGCAAAACTCCAGTCCAGATCATAGTTAGTGTGGAAACTACAACCCCATGTGCAACTAACACACCTGAAGGAACACAAACTTTTATACGACCAATTTTTAGTAGAAGAGGGGAAACAGGTTAGGGGTCTAGTAGCAGAAAACCAACTGGGGGTAATAGTTCAGGAAGTAGTAGTCAACTATCTACACCGCGTGGAGGCAGTAATTCAACACGTTTCAAAATGGAGGGAATAGATCTCACTATAATATTACTAGAGTTTCATGGTGAGGGGTCAGAGGACCCTGAGAAACATTTATTCATCTATGAAAATATCTAGGAGGAAAAATAGTTCACAGACGATGATACAAAAGTCACACAATTGGCTATAATATTCAGAGACTGCACACTAGACTGGTACATGAGCCTTGATGTAAACAATCCACAAGGAGCACCAAAAACTATCATGGAGGTGAAAAAACTGCTGGTAAATTAATTTGAGAATCCAAGTTCACAAGAGCAATACATGAACGAAATGATTGAGATCAGGAAAAAACCAGGTGAGTCTGTCTAGGATATTGATCAAAGGTTTAAACGTCTAAAAGGTAAGTTGAAGTACTCTATTACTGACATGCAACATAGGAAGTTATTTGTGAACTCACTATTACCGCACTTGAAGTATCCTTTGAGACAACAAAAGTTCCAAAATCAGGCAGACGCTCTGCAAGTAGCCCTGCAGATGGAAGAAAACCAGTATCAATAGACAGATCCAACAATAGAAGAGATAAAAGAGTATTTGAAGAACCTGACATTTCAATTGAACCAGAATAAGGGGAAGGAGAAGAGAGAAGTTGTTTGGTGCATTTTATGTAGGACAAAAGGACACCATAAGAATGAATGTTCAACCTTTATGCAATACTTGACAGCATGAGTTCCAAACCCCTTGCTTACAGGAGGACCATGGTGTGAAATTTGTAATACACATGCCACACAGGCATGATCCATATCATTGTCCAATGATGTAGAAGTATAAAACAATGCCAAAAAGTTCTTACTGCAATATTTGTAAATCAATGGGTCACGATGAAAAGGACTGTAGAACGATGGAATTGATGAAAGAGAGAAATTCAGACACTTATAGGGTGCAAGCAGAGATGATGACAGGGCAAGCCACACCATAGTTCAATAATGTGCAACCACAATTCAATCCCACACAACCACAGTACAATAATGCATACCCACAATATAATACCACATAGTATAACAAGATGTCCTAGTATAATACACCGTGTAGAGATAGAGGTTGATTCATAGGTGGAGGATGGGGCAGAGGAGGATTTGAATGTGGTAGAGGGCCAGTAGTTTGCCATAATTTTCAACAACCAGGATACTATGAAAGGGACTATCCCCTTCCACCCGTGACATGTATGTATGGTCGTGCAAAATACCACGAGACATAAGATTGTCCAACATTATTGGGAAAAATAGAGGAAAAAAGGAACCAAAACAATCATAACATCCAATGGATTTTAGCAGAAGCCAGGGATGATGGGAAGAATATCAACATAGTTACTCGAGGAGGATCCAAGACGGGATATGATGAAAAAAAACATGATCCAACTCAACACCAGTGGGTCAAGAAGAACACTGAACCACATAAGCATTTTGACGTGCAGAAATAAAAGGAGACATTTAAGGAGGCCAGACATGATATTCTAAAAGAGAACATTGCGTCTACATCAATTGCACAAAAAAATCCTGATCAACCAATGTACGAGATGCCACCCTTAATGGATCACACCAACAAAGGACAACCTTCAGAGAAAGTAAGTAACCTAAATACTTTTCTGTAGTCATGTGTAAAGTTATTAAATGATCCATCATCCATTAAGGTCTTACATAATTTGATAGAGAGATGCAACACTGAAGTAGAAGGGAAGTTAGAACAAAACACAGTTAATCATATCCATACGAGAAGAAGAACAAGTAGGGAATTTAGGTTAAATGCCAACATTAGGGATTTCAATATGGGGGATGTCATCCTTGATTTAGGATTTGAAGTCAATGTATTACCTAAGAAGATATGGCAGTGTATGGGGGAACCCATAGTAGGATATTCACCTGTCTAGTTGAAATTGACAAATCAACATAGAGTGTTTCCAATTGGAAGACTTAAAGGTATGACAATAGACTTGGATGGAGTGCGCACCGTGGTAGATTTAAAAGTTATAGAAATAGTATATGACACAACACCCTATGCAACATTGCTAGGATTGGACTGGGAATTTTATAACCAGGATGTAATCAACTTGAAGACACAAAAAATGACCTTGAAATCAGGAAAGTACAGAGTGGTTGCACCATTGGACCCTTCAGAAGGAGAAAGGTTTGTAGAGGCGACATGTTTGGACTTGGAAGAAATAAATAAGCTATATAGGACTACTGCACAGGAAGAATATTATGTCAACCTAATTGTAGATGGGGTACTCAACTGGAGAAGCATTACATCGTGTGAAAGGATGACAATAATATCCATCTACAACTAGATATTTGACTGAGGAATTTAAAGTCTATCACCAGAATAATATACCATCTAGGATAATGAGCTGCGGTGAGGAGAGCTCTGGAACTAGGGTTTTATGCTCCAATGATTCCCCCCCCTTTTAATCTGCCGACCACCTCTGCATGCACCTACCACACTCTGCACAGTATCTCTGACCAACTTAGCAGAATGACCGAGAAGGGGGGGGGGGTGAAATCCCCCTCATACTGTAACATTGCAACAAACGATCCAAAGAATGCTCGCACACATAGGCCATCCTTCAAACCGCCTCAGCACCTACAAGAACAGTACCTGCGGGAAGAAACGCACAAAGGCACATGCATGAACATGGATGCATAGAACTAACATCCAAAAGCAACTCGAGCCTGGATACCAGGGAAATGTATTCCGCAAGCCCCGATTGCGCCCTAATAAATCATAAAAAGCAACAGAATAGGTGAACACACTCAGTTCATGAGGACCATGCCCTCATAGGCAAGTTCCCAGGCCTTTGGCCTTCGGAAAGAGATCCGACTCACTGGATCAAAGCCTGGTGGAACCCCAAGCAAGTCTATGAGCTCCAACTGAGCTCCAAAGGATTCTTCACAGTTATATTCTACAACCTGGAGGACAAAGATCATGTATTCGAAGGCAGACCCTATTTCTACAACTCGACAGGGCTCTATCTACGCTTCTGGACTGAACGCTTCTACCCAAAAAATGAGAACTTTTCCTATGCCCTGGTATGGATTCACCTCTATTCCCTACCTTAGGAGTTTTGGTTAGAAGAAATTTTATCAGGAATTGGAAACACTCTAGGAAATCAAGTCAAGTCCTCAGAAGACGCCAAGCATAGGAAATACACCTCTTATGCCAGAATCTGTGTTTACATGGACATATCCAAAGCCCTCCCAGGTACGATAACCCTAGAATACCAAGATGAGGAATGGGCTCAAACCATAGATTACAAACACATACCATTCAGAACCAGAAAGTGCCATGAGCATGGACATCTCTTCAGAGATTTCCCCCTCAAAGCCCCCCCCAAGCCAATCGAGGAAGAGAAACCTCAGGATGGCTTCACTCAGGTGCAGAGTCACAGAAGGAAGATGCAGAAGAAAACAACTACCAACAACGGCCGAAAAAATCCTAATACCAACTCCTTTGAAGCCCTAATCAATCTACCACAGGTAGAAGAAGTAGAAAACCCCCTCAAAACAACGAGAATAGATAGAAACAATAACAAGGAAAAACAACGACCAAAGGAGCCCCTAGCCCAGGGAATCCCAGGCGACCCACTGATCCACCCAAACTCAAGAAAATAACCAAAAAAAGAGGAAGACATAGTCATAGAAATGGATGAACATGACCTAGCAGAAATAGACCTAGACAGACTTGAAGAAGCTCTTAACAAAAAAGACCTACAAACCCTATCTGAAGATCAGCTCAGAAAAGTCCACAAGGTATTTTTGGACTCATCAACAGGGGCCACCATATGACTAGGCATCAGAGGAGATCCAAACTCAGATCAAAGAAGAAACCCAAAGGAGAACAAAAGGCGAGGTAGGAAAATGACGCAACAACTCATTAAGGAGGCCGATAACTACATGATCAACTTAGGACAGATACACAAGCTCTCTGAGAGCTCCTTTTCCCACCCACCAAACTGTTAACCATGAAGTTCATCACTTGGAACATCAGAGGCCTCAATGGATGATCCAAACAAAGGATCCTCCGAAACTGCATCAAAATGGAAGACCCATACATCCTCCTTCTCCAAGAAACCAAATGTACGGGAAAGACCGTGGAAGAAATTATTAGAAGATGCTGACGCACCTACAATTTGTACCATATAGACTTGAAAGGTGTTGTAGATGGCATGGCCATCCTCTGGAACCCAGACACGGTCATTCTAGACCAAGGCTTTTCCACTCCAGGAACTCTCACAACCCACTATCGAGGCATAGGCTATGATAAATATGGGCTGATCACCAATGCCTATGGACCGCAGAACATTCAGGAAAAGACCTTTTTCTTCAGAACATAGCATACCTTAGTTCCATAGCTGAAAAATAGAGATGGATTGTTGGGGGAGACTTCAACATGATCCTCACACTGGAGGAAAAAAGAGGTGGGCAGAAGAGATTGGAACAAGATAGCATAAAATTCCAGGAGCTCCTAGATCAACACAAACTGGTAGACATAGAAAATGGAAACGATACCTTCCCTTGGACTAACAAGCGAATGAGGCCCCAACAAATCGCCTGCAGGCTCAATCGCTTTCTTCTCTCAGAGACCCTTCTCTTAGAAGGACCCCTAATTGAGTCCAACATCCTCCCTAAAGCAGGCTCAGACCATTGGTCGGTTGAGCTCTGGGTTGACACTATGGCTTCCCCAAAGCTCAAACCCTTCAGATTTGAAAAGTTCTAGCTTTCTCACCTGAATTTCCAAGAAATGGATCGTCACTGGTGGAACACATCCGAGATCCAGCAGGGAACCAAAATATATTGCTTCTAGCAGAAGCTCAAATACTTCAAGCAACATGTGTGAAAGTGGAACAAAGAAGTCTTCGGAAACATCTTCCAAGAGAGAAAACTCCTGGAATAGAAACTCGAAGCCCTATAGATGCTGGCTATTCAAATTGGGTACACCCCAACTCATCAACAGGAAGAGCAACACATTAGCCAACAGTTGGAAGAAAGGATCAAACATGAAGAAATTCTCAGGAGACAGAAATCTAGAGTTCAATGGCTCAAAGAAGGAGAAAAAAATACAAAATTATTCCACCGCTCTATGATCCACAGTCGCTTTATCAACCACATAATAAAGCTGGAAAACACTTAGGGAAACACATTGCTCTCCCACCAGGACATCACCCAGGAGCTCACTGGCTACTACAAATACCTCCTCTCAGATCCCCCGGGGGATTGCGCTGAGGCAATTGGAAGAGTGACAACCAATATCTTGACACCCCTTACCCAGGAACAAAATTAAGCCCTCATGATTCCTATAAGCCAGGTTGAAGTAGATCAGGCCATACAGGAGCTACCCGCAGGCAAGTCTCCAGGCCCAGACGGTTTCACAATGAAATTCTTCCACTCTTGCTGGCCTATGCTAAGGGAATAAGTTTGGCAACTAGTGGAGGAATCACACAGCTATGGCAAAGTCCTCCCAGCCCTCAATACCACCTTCCTCACCCTGATACCCAAATAAGAGAGGGTCACCAATCTGAAGAATTTTAGACCCATAACGCTGTACAATGTGATCTACAAAATCATCTCTAAAGTTATAGCTCTCAGAATCAAACCAATCCTACCCTTCATCATCTCAAAGGATAAATCAAGTTACGTTGAAGGAAGACAAATCATGGACAACCTCATCCTGGTCCACGAGGTCATCCACTCCCTCAAAAGCACACGTACTCCAGGTATGCTTCTAAATCTTGACCTCTCTAAATCTTTTGATAAACTAATTTGGCACTACATAAAAGCTGTCTTAATAGCCTTCGGCTTCAGTACCAATTGGACCGACTGGATCATGAACCTCATCACCTCAACCTTCTTCTCAATCCTGGTCAATGGCACCTCCTCCCAATTGTTCTCTCCCTCGCGGGGAATAAGGAAAGGGGACCCTCTTTCCCCCTTTATCTTTGTAATAAGGGCGGAGGGGTTAGGACGCTACATAAAATCCTCCATTGAAAACAGATCTCTGCAAGGCCTCCCCCTCCACGGGCTTCAACCCCTGGCCTCACACATCAATTCATAGATGACACCATTTTTATGAACACCCCCACGACGCAAGAAGCTAACAAGCTCAGCTCCATCCTCTCTAATTTTAGCGAAGCCACTGGCACCTCCTTCAACCTGGCCAAATCGCAACTGTTCTTCTTCAACACCCCAGAGGCCATCTAACAACATATCTCCCAGCTTATTTCCATTCCTATTTTCAGCCTACCTACTCAATATCTAGGCCTCCCCTTGTTGGATTCAGCAACCCACAACCTTTCCTGGGATTCCCTCCTGCTCTCCATTTCCAATCATCTAAGCACTCAGACCTTCATCTCCCTCAATCTCCCAGCTAGAACTACCCTCCTAAAGTCCGTTCTCCAAGCCATACCTGCCTACCTCTTTTCTTCTCTAGCAACCCCTTAATTAGTAATAAAGAAAATTCGAAATTTATAGAGAAACTTTCTTTGGCAAGGTCACAACCTAGACAAAAAATGGGTTCTATTCAGCTGGGACAAAGTTTGCAAACCCAAATCCCTCGGAGGCCTTGGCCTCCGTGACCCTGGAAAACTCAACAACACAACGGGAGCTAAAATCTAGTGGAGATGGATCAAAACAAAAATATGGGCCAAGCTTTTGAAACACAAATACGCGCCAAACATACAACAAACTCATTGTATCAGGATGCAACACAAAATACAAGGCTCCATCATCTGGAACACGGCCTGGAGGAACATACCACTTATCCAGGAACATGCCTTCTGGGAAATCCACAATGGTCAAACCGCCCTATTATGGAATGAATCCTGGAAACAGATGCCACCCCTCCAGTTAGAAGAGAATCTGCTGCACTATGAAAACCAGATACAAAATCTAACCACTGCCAAAGTAGCTAACACGTGGGTGGCCAACCCAAACAACTATCCCTGGAGAACCTGGAAATCCATGCATCAGGACCTATAGGTAGCATAAGACTGCAACCTGCAAAACTAGACATAAACAATCTCCCCACAAAGAATACACACAAGAAACGATCCCGACATTCTTCGATGGGGGCACTCACCTCATGGAAACTTCACTCTCAAAGAAGGATACACTCTACAGGAAGGTTTTCAATCTCTGCCAAAGGACCCCATCTGGACCTCAGTCTTGAAATCTAAGTTCTGGCCTAAAATCTCCATGCTCCCTTGGAACCTTCTCCAGAACAAGATCCTAACCTGGGATAATCTCCATAAAAGGGGCTTTATTGGCCCCTCGATCTACCATTTTTGCTATCAGCATGCAGAAACCATGGAACACCTCCTAAATAACTGCACCTTCAGTATTGATATATGGGACCATGCCACAAATCACTTGCGAAGAACATATCGAGACAAAGTAAACATCGTTAACACGATCAAAAATTGGGGATCAGAACCTTATAAAATCCAACTCCTTAACATAATCTGGCAGATCCTACTAGGCTTCATAGTTTGACAACTCTGGAAAGAAAGAAATAAAAGAGTCTTTCACTCACAACCCTCACCCCCTACCATCATCTGGTCCACCATCCACTCGCACCTCCAAGAAACCCTCCAGCTCCATCTTTGGACCAAAGATGACCTCCCCTCTGACCTCGCAGAAACGTTGATTTTCAATTCTCGAGGCCTCACGCTCTCGTCCACCTTCTCTCCCCCCCTCTTCCCTACTTGTCAGCCCCTTGATCTGGTCTCCCCCTCCACCCAGTTTCCACACAATCAAATTCGACGGAGCCTCAAAAGGAAATCTAGGCCCCTCTAGGGCTGGAGCAGTGATAAGGGACAACCAAGGCCGAATTCACAACATCATAGCTGAAAACTTGGGTTTCGACACCAAAAACTTGGCGGAGATCTGGGGTTTAATCAGAGGAATAAAACTGACATTGGACCAAAACCTCACCTACCTCATCATCGAAGGAGACTCCAAAGTCATAATTGAGCTAGCCTAAAAAATCATCAATGGAATAAATCTGGAAAGGATCACCCCCAACTGGCGCCTGTTGGGCCCTCTCCACAACTTTAAATCACTACTCAAACCCTCTCTAACCATCATCACTTCTCACATGAGGAAGGATGGAAACAGAGTGGCAGAGAAACTAGCTAATGCAGGAGTGGACCTCACGCAACAGATCACCCTCACAAACTCCAGGAGGCCCCAGACCTCGCCAATATGGACTCATTGCAAAGAGATGGCCCGAAGGGACTACCCACACCCGGATGGGGTGCCACTTGGAAACATAAGGGGGAAAAATGGCAGGAACATTTGGTGGGGGGAGTTATTATCCCAAGCCGCCATGCTCGACATATTAACTCCCCATGGCACACACCATGAGGAGAATTAATTCAGTGCGCCTAGCGGAGCTCTTGGATGAGCGATCCAACCAGGCCACCAACAACAGTCGCACACAATAGTCCCATCGACATTCAATGGGGATGGGAGAGGATTCTATGGCTCCTTACAGCGTTAAAGGTAACCTTGGTGTGCATTTCTTCCTGTTTTATACCTGCTATGATCATTGCACAGAGCTCCTCGGCTCTACTGGCTGCATAACTTGCACTCTGTGTGTCCTCCTGGACTCCTTCTGCCATTACCACTCCCCCACCGCCCCCTCTCATCCCCTCCACCCCCTGGTTCCTCCCACCATGCCTCGAGAGAGGGGAAAGCCCAGGTGGGGCACCAGAAAAATGAATGCCCTCACCCGAGCCACCAGACTTACAGCCTCTCAGTGAGCTCTAATTGCTCATTTTGGCTGCCCCCATAGCCACTCAAGGAACACTTAGATGACCCTGCACGATCCAAAAATGGAGACCCGTTCCCCTTGTTTCAGACTCAAACTTCCCTGGACACTCCAAAATGGAGACCCCGTCTTCCCCGACGCATTCTCCATTGTCACCTTTGCATTTTCAAGTTATCACTTCGAAGGAAGAGGTGCCTCCGCACCTCAGCCTCAAAACCATCAAAGAGGAGGTGCCACCTCCAGTTTTTCATCCAGGCTCGAGCTCGGTGAATGTGAAAGTGCCACCCTCAAAGGCGTGCCTCCCCATTGCCACCAACCTTCTTGCCCCCCTAGTTCTCCAACCAGGAGAGCCTTACTACGGGGACATAAGCTGTATCGTGGAGGAGGAAGTCCCCCCTAGCTGGAAATTAATAGATGCAGGGAAGGATTCAACTGCAACAGACAACACATAAGATAGTTTTCACTTTTTTTTCTGGTTGTGTAATTCTCTTAGTTATGGCGACTTTGAATGAGGCCAGCCCTAGGCTAGTTAGATGGAACAAGGTTCCTGTAGAAACTATCAGTCCTATGAACAATTTTTATAAAGCATTTTTCAGCCATGATAGACACATCAACGCTTGGAGCCGCCTATTCTGGTTTCCCTCATGTGGCGGAACAGGTCGCTGCCAAGTGTCGCATAACTGTATACTCATGATTTAATATAAGGTCCTTCTTTTTATTTACAAAAACAAATATACCATCCCAGATATATATGAATAGTACCAAAATATATTAAGAGTACCATCCAGGCTATGACTGAGGAATTTGAAGTCTATCACTAGAAGAGTACACCATCTCATCCTTAGGAAAATGGGACTGTAGAAGATTTGAACAAAATTTTGGAGAATGCCTTGACAAATATTTGTAATCCTAATAGAGATGATTTGGATTTAAAAATACCAGCAGTATTATGGGCATACCATTCATATTGGTGTATGGACAAGAAGTTGACAGGATAGACACCATTCATATTGGTGTATGGACAAGAAGAAATGGTGCCATTATAATTTTTGGTACCCAGTCTGCGCGTTGCAACAATCACAAATATGACAGAAAGAGGCATAATACAAGAAAGGTTAAGTCAACTTATGGAACTAGAAGAAGACAAAATTCTCGCAGGATTCCACCAAGAAATGCAGAAACTAAGGGACAAAGCCTGGCATGACATAAACATAAAGAATAAGAGCTTTAAGGAGGGAGATCTAATTCTCCTCTATGATAGAAAATATTTTCAACATCCAGGTAAGTTCATAATGCATTGGATAGGTCCATATGAAGTGAAGTATGTCAAAGATGGACGATCTGTGGAGCTAGAGTACTTAATAAGAAAATAAATGCAGGGTCTAGTGAATGGTAGTTAACTGAAACTGTATAGGGACAATCGACCTACTAACTCTCACTAGTTGTAGTCCAGTAAGGAAGTCTTATGCATAGTGTACTATAGTAGAAGTTAGGAAATACAAATTATGAAAAGACATAGAAAGTAGAAAAATAAGAAAAATACAAAAAGAGGAAGAAGTTTGTTGAATGGCAGAAAATTGGAAAAAGTAGCACGCAATAGAAAACGAAACCAATGAGAAAAGAAGTAAATTTACTGCATGTAGGATATAACTGACAGAAAGAAAACACAGTGTACCAAGGAAGAATCACAATAGAAATTTGCGGTGCACAGGAAAGTTACAACGCACCGGAAAAGGGACAACGATTGAAAAAGCAAAAACCAATCATCGGAAAAAGAAGGCGCCAACCAAGCATTTATGAAATTTAACAAATCATAACGAAGAATATTTAGAACATTTATAAAACAAAAGGAATCATCTCCGATAATATTTATGACATTTATGACAACCCTTATATAACCGAAAACAGGGCCAAACAACCCTCGTTGTGAACTTGAGCATACATAGAGCTAAGGAGCATGAAGATGAGTGTCAAATAGGTGATTCCGAGGACATTTGCTGGTGATTTTTTGCAGCAGGAGGAAGATTTACATAGGATGGCATCGCCAAATATTGGTGCACCAATCCAAGCAACAAGAAAAACTCGAAGCAACACCAACTCGTTGTAGGAACCCGTAGGGGAAGAACAGGTGCATACACAGCCGAAGGGAATCGTCGATGTTGACGCTATTCCTTCACTGTAGGACAAACCAGTAAGAACCACAGTTGTGGAGGAGGAGGGGAAAGATCATGAGATAGTAAGCATGGACATTAACCCACAGGGCAGTGCGGGGGAACAAAATCGTATGTGAGAAAAAACCCGCAACAACCATCCGGGGTCGAAGTATCCCACCAGACAAATGACATCGACAGTGAAAGAACAAAATCCGATGGGCTAGGGTCACAACCAATGGTAGGGTCCATGCAACAAGAAGAGGTTCAAATTGAGGACATAAAAAGATAGCGAAAGTATGGTGTTGATTAAGGTTGGTTGTCATTGATGTCAACCCTTGAAGAAATCTCAATAACACAAAGGTTTGGGTAATGGACCCAAGTGTGTTTGATGTAAATATGACTCATTATTGTCTTGTCATGGTTGATAAGAAGTACAAATGAATGAACTCAAAAGTGGTCCCCTTATGGTGGAAGCCCTCACGCGAAGACAATTTGTGGATTGAGTTATCCTAGAAGTATGGTTAGAGAACCTATGATTAATTGAGGAATAATGAGATGAAGGTCAGTGAATTTTTCAATGAAATTATCCTAGATGCATGGTGCTTGTCATGCCATTTTCGGTAGTATGTGGAACATTACATAACTCCTCACAGTTATAGAGTTATGGCCATATGAAGTTGAAGAACCCTCATGAGTCATATAAAAGCCCCCAAAAGTCAAGTGTTTGCAAAACAAATGATTTAAATAATAAAGTAAATGGGGAACTCCCTTAAATAAGGAAAGTTTAATGCTACATGAAAGTATAAATAAGAGGCAAAGCTCTCTCATTTAAACACACTTGAATATCATTGAATATCTATTTTTGGGAAAGATTATTTGGGCAGGTATTATTGATAGAGAAAATTTGCAGCAGGAAAAGTGCAGTAGAAAAAGTGTGACAAAAAAATCGCGGCAGAAAAATCATGGCAGAAAAAGTGCGACAAAAAAAGTGCGGTAGAAAAATCGCAGCAGAAAAAGTGTGGCAGAAAAAGTGGGGCAGAAAAATCGCGGCAGAAAAAGTGCGGCAGAAAAATCACGGAAGAAAAATCGCGGCAGAGAAAGTGTGGCAAAAAAATTACAACAGAAAAAGTGCGGTAGAAAAATCGTGACAATAACATGGTTGGGGTCTATTTATGAGAGATATGGCACTTCTTGTTTGAGGTATGTTTTGTGAGCTAGGGTTTAGCTCTTGAGATGGTATTGGATGTTTAGTATTGCTGCATATATCAGATTTGTTGAGGGATAGAGTTGGTATTTTGTTGTTGGTATTTGGCATATGGGTATTGGTATTTTGGTTGTGATGTATTGCTGAAGTTGTTGGTTTAGCTTGAGGCTACATAACAGTGAGGTTGTGGCACATGGTTTGATGTAAGGGTTTATGGTATTTGGTTTATCGATAGAGTGATGAATTGTTAGATAACTTTTGATGGTTATATTGGTGTATGTCTTTGGTATATGGTTGAGGTACATGTTGGGTACATGGTTGAGATAAGTAGTTGATGAGTTGGCACATACATGAGGTGTATAGTTGATGAGTTGGCACATACATGAGGTGTATATTTGATGAGTTGGAACATACATGAGGTGTATAGTTGATGACGTTGGTACATCTTGATGAGTCAAGGTTGATGCATAGTACATGTTGGTTCAGGTTATTGGTATAGGTTGTTTGGTGCAGGTTGATTGGTACAGGTTGTTACAGGTTGACAATGGTAGTGGTTGATTAAGTGATAGTGACAGGTTGTCTACATTTGGAATTTATATGTCAGGGCTATTGGATGGGGCAAGGACAGGTGGTTGTAGCCACCTTCCAGTTGTAGCCGGAGAACTTAGGGGGTTGTAGCCTCCTTCTGGTTGTAGCCATAGAATTAGGGAGTTGGATATTCCCTCAGGTTGTAGCCTGATAAACTAGGGGGTTGGAGCCTCCTTCCAGTTGCAGCTAGAAAACAAAGGAAGTTGGTGCTTCCAATGAATGTAATTCTTCAAGAAATATAAGAAAAAACATTATGTGGTTTTCTCTCGCTTTGGGTTTCCATGTAAAAACACTGGTGTACTTTGTATGTGTATGATTTCTCATTTTTTCATTGCTTCTTTACTCTGCAATTATTGGATGATAATGCTACATTGATATAATAGTTGCATTATATGGTTAAAAATGATTAAATTTCTGTATTATTGATTCACCCCCCCTCTCAGTAATCCAACATATGGCATGAAAGAAGGGGAACAAGAAGCTGGGCCATCGAGTGTGCCAACAAGGAGGAAAGGGAAACATCCCATTCTAAGATCCCCACACAAGTAGCCCAAGGCATCTATAGTATTACCACATATTCCATAAGGGGAATAGGCCACACCAAGAATGTTGGGCTGCATTGACAAATTAAGATATGCAGACCATGATGTGTCTGACACTAGAAAGTTCACATAATTCACGCAACAGGTTTACATGGAAATCATGGGCAAAGGACCACTAAGAGATCCGATGTTGTAGCCAAAATAGTGGGTAGCGGGACTGGTCAAAACAAAGATACTCAATTTGCTTGAGATTCCCCAATTAGGTAGGGGGAAAGATGTCAACAACTGCGTCAAACAATTACTCACAGTTCTCCATGGTGGATTTTTGTGGATGGATAGGCCGGTGTCCATTGATGTAGAATTAATTTCATTTATCAGAGGACTGCCATCAAATGGCGAGAAGTTTGTGCAGTACATGGATGGTAAACCAAAGGAGAAGGCACTCACGGAGGAAATGAAAAAGACCTACAAGTCAAAAAGAGGGTCACGAGGAATAATCATTAAGAATATCAGTGACACAACCACCATGATGGAAACAAAACTAATAGCATGCAAAATCCTTTGAACATGTTTGAATGAGGAGGTCCCTGCATGAGTCGTAGCAACAACAATGCAGTGCGCAAAAGGAACCATGTTAAGTTGGGTGTATTACTTGTTGAATTTGTTCCTGAACAATTGCAAAGACGCGCAAGACTTGGGAACCGAATTCCACTACTTGTGGTTGATAGTGTTGATAGTGTTGATCAGATGGAGGGATCCTACCTATTCCCACTTTTGTGACAAAGTGGGAAAATTTCGCACAACACAATATAAATCCTTAGGGAGCACTTCAGACCCAAAACGAAGAAGTGGCAATGCTAGCACCTTCACTAGATACTCGAGTGACATGAAAGATAAGATAGCCAGTAGCTGAAGGATAACTCTAGAGGTGGTCATGTAGTACGAGGGGATAGCCAAATTTAATGCCACTAGACACTATATGTGGATCCAAGCGTGCATAGATCCAGACAGAGAGTGGTTGCAACTTTGGTATTATGTCAACGCAGAAGAAGTAGAATGAGCAATCAAGGACTAAGAGGATGACTAGAAAATTCCAGTTATAACTAGAGACATGCCCAAGGGAAAGGAAATCAATGCAGGGCCATCGAAGACATCTACAGGAGGAAGTGCAACAACGAAGAAACCATCATAGTAGAAGAAGCTAGGTCCTAAGATAGTGCAACAAAATAAGGAAAGTGCACCAAAAAAGAATGGGAAAACAAGTAAGAAGGACAATGTCCACGTGCATGAAGAACAAGAAAGGGGGGGGAACAATAGCATGAGAAACTTCAATGATGACAGTCCCAATAGATGTAGGGCCACCCAAAAGGTTTCTCATACAAATAGGGGGAACACAAGAAATCCAAGGCACATAAGGACATCCTGGAATACACAATTACCAAGGATGATGAAGACTTGGTGACAAAGAGAGTTCAGGACTGCGTGACTGAGGAATATGAGGAGGCTAAGAACCAAAGAGAATGAATCATGAAGGAACTGATAGAGGTCAAACAGGTCCTGGAATGGATACAAGCAACACAAACACATGATAAAGGACAAGAACCAATGCAGCGATCGACAGAGGAAGGGGACAGAACCGTGCAGGCTGATGAAGAAAAAATCCAAATCATAGCGCAAGCAAGTCCAAGTTTTTGCATTACAACATATATTCTACATTTAGAGGAGGAAATGACATAGATACCACTTAATGACTTGGCACATTTATATTTGGTTTTAGCAAAAATACCAATGAAAGTATTGTACAGATTGCAAGTCAACTTCACACAGGAAGTGCGGTCACACGCTAGAGTGGATGCGACAAAACTGGAAGTCACCAGAGATGGTAAGGAAGTGCTACAACTTGTATTAGAGAAAGTTAAGATGGAGAATAGGAAGAGAAATAGCACATGGATAACCTCGAAAAGAAACTATATGAGGTCTTCAAAATGATTACGGACTGCGTGCATGAAGTAAAGAGAAACTCAGAAGAATAGATACATATCATTGTGTAGACGATCGAGGGGTACATGTAGGATGTAACGATCCCCCTGACCAACCTCAGGCTGGGGTACGCCACTCCAGAGCAACCACTCCTGCTCTGACACCAGTTGGTAACATTCCCAGCCATCAGGCCATGCCAAGCTACTCTAGGGAACACTTTCATTCCCATACTGCAGAACATACAATAGCATACCTAGTAGTCAACTAAGAAATGCCACATAAATTTACTCTTTAAACTGCATGCAACTAAAACATATACATACAACACGCTTGTGGAAGCTTTACATCTAAACATAAAAAAACAATTACTTTCTGTAACATACGACTTTTATATTGAAATAACAGTAACTACCGATATGCATCATTTACAAGAAATTACCCATAAGCACACAAGCAATCATAGTCACATATATGATAAAATCGTAACATAGGCATGTAAATAACAAAACAACATATCAATTTATCATACAATTGGTACTTATCTTAGAAATACTGTCACCAACTACTTACAGACCGTCCACGAACCTCCCAGCCATATACTACACTATTCATCAGTCTCAACAGTGAGTCACCCTCGAGCTGGGACTGAACTCCACCCAGGGTAAAGGGTTCCTATCCAGGCTAAGGCTCATGGAAAACAGGAAAGACTTCGTCTCAGGTGCTCACTCAACTAATAGCCTACAAAATCTCATTCCCCACATGCCTGTCCCACCCAAGGAAGTGTGCCCCTTCTTTTCTCAACAGTCCCTCAGCTGCCCCACTTCCCTTCTAGGGCTTCAGCAACAGGCCGAACCAGAAGTCTCAGAGTGCTATAACTACAGTTTATCACCTTCGGGAATCAATCCCCAACAATTCTCTCGCTCAGAGAACTGATCACGGGCCTGAAAACCCGCTTCTTCAATCCCGCTCCAAGCTAACCAGGTACACCAACCAAAAAGGGTGCAAAAACAGGCTTCATAAAGGTGAAATGGCTGCTCAAGGATAACATAATGTATGACTGAAATAGTCATGGAATCATTGAATGGATAACTGAGTGTGTACAGGAAATACTGTGAACTCTTTGTGAAAAGTGATTGTGAGAATGATGGTCGTCCCACTATTCATAAGGTATCCCTCAGAAATCTCCCATTGAGCTAAGTCCCCCCACGATATGAATGCATGTCCCTAACATGACACTTGTCATATCAAAAGTTACTTTTGTCCACTTGTCCCCAACTTTAGAACTTAGGATAATATAATTATCCATTCTTTATGTTTTAGGAAATATTAATATAATATTCCCTTGACTTTTGGCCCTCTCTTTCCCTAACTGGTGAAGTTCAGTCCCCCATCTCTTTTATCGTGGTCGGTCTGCGTGCAGTGATGTATTTTATATTAATCATGCGTCATGTACAAAGTGGGTGCATTGGCCATTGACATCTAGGCATTTCGGCCTAATACGAAAACATAAGCATTCAGGCTTATAATACTGGCTCACCAGCCTATAATGCATATCATATACATAAAGGTTCGCTGACCTTAATATTGCGTGCACTTTAGTTACTGCGCGCGGTATCCACTGTCCTCAAGGTTGTGCACACTTTAGTTATTGCGCGCAGTATCTTGTGATGTGCATATTACATCATTTTACTGCGCAGTTCATGCATGCACTATGCCACATGATGTGCATTATCAAATGAGGTCAAAACATCTCACCAACTTAAGTATATTTATATTACATTTACAATTGGGTTCGGTTGAGGGATATTACAATCCCCTCCCCTTATTTATGCACTGTCCTCAGTGCATCATACACCCATATATATCAATTTTTTTCAAAAATATTCAAAACGATGCGGGTATTCTGTCCGCATTACATCTTCATGCTCCCAAGTAGCATCCTCAGAACCGTAACAGGTCCATTGAAACTTTACAAGCCCTATGGCTCGGTTCCAGAGCTGTTTGACTTTCCGGTCCAAAATGTGCACCAGATGCACTTGAAAAGCACCTTCTTGCTCCACCTGAATCACAATCCAATCAATAACATGATTAGCATTGAGTATATAGTTCTTTAGCAATGATACATGGAAGACATTATGAACAGACATAGATGCAGGCAATGCAATCATATAAGCAACTGGACCAATCCTCTCCAAGATTTCAAATGGTCCACAAAATCTATCTGCTAACTTGGCGCAGATTTCCAGCTTCAGGGAACTCCTGTTAGCTTTCAATTTCAGGAAAACATGATCACCCACTTTGAATTCTCCGTGGATTCTGTTTTTATGAGCATAACTTTTCTGTTTGTCTTGGGCAGCTTTCAAATTCTGCTTAATTTTTAACATTTGGTCCTCCATCTCCTTGAGCAACTCTGGCCCGACTACTGTTCTATCAGCTAGGTTATCCTAGCTTACTGGAGTATTGCACCTTCTGCCGTAAAGTGCTTCAAATGGGCTCATCTTCAATGATGTCTGATACCCATTGTTGTAAGTGAATTCTACTAAATGTAGGTAGTCTTTCCATTTGGATGGTTTATCCATCACATACATTCTCAACATATCTTCTATAACTCTATTCACCCTCTCTATCTGTCCATCAGACTCAGGATGGTAAGCTGTACTAAAGTTCAGATTCGTTCCAAATCCTTTGAACAATCCTTTCTAGAAATTCGAGGTGAATTTCGGGTCTCTGTCAGACACAATCATTTTAGGAATTTTGTGCAATCTTTCCACTTCATGAAAATATTAGCGACATCTGCTACCTTGTGAGTAGTTTTTAGTGGAATAAAATGGACAGCTTTTGTAAGCTTGTCCACCACCACCATAATTGAATCATACATCTTGCCTGTTCTAGGCAATCCTACAATGAAATCCATTTTCACCACTTCCCACTTCCATTCAGGAATGGGCAAAGGTTGCAGCAATCATGCTGGGTGCCTATGTTCTGCTTTAACTTTCTAGAATTCTGTACATCTTGCGATGTATTCTGCTATTTATCTCTTCATACCTGGCCAAAAGTATTGGCTCTTGACCACTGCTACGGTTTTCTGATATCCAGGGTGCCTTGCATAAGGAACATTATGCATCTCATGAAAAATTATACATTTCAAGTCCTGGACATTTGGTACAAAAATTCTGTTTTTGTGCAGCAGTATTCCATCTACTCCCAACTTATAAATATCCATCTTCCGAAGTATCTTACCTTGCTGTAGCATTGCTACCAATTCTCTGTACTGCAGATCTGTATTTGTAGCCTCCAGAAATTTTCTTTTAACATCAGTCTGATACATGCTGATGGCTGTAGCATGTAGTTCATGCACCCTCTTGCTGAGTGCATCAGCCACTTTATTTTCTTTCCCTTTGATATGATTTATATCAAAGTTATATTCTCTTAGAAATTCTAACCATCTGCTTTGCCTAGCATTTAGATTTGGCTGATCAAATAAATATTGCAGACCATTGTGGTTTGTTCTTAGCTCAAACCTCTTTCCCATGAGGTAGTGTCTCCATTTCCTCAGGGCATGTACTATGGATTCCAACCCCAAATCATGAGTGGCATAGTTTCTTTCATGCTCTTTCAACTTCCTTGATTCATAACATATCATGAATCCATTTTGGCTGAGGACTTCACCAATTCCTTCATTACATGCATCTGTGCATACAATGAAATCTTCATTTGGGTCTGTAATCCTTAGTATTGGAGCACTTGTCAATAATTGTTTAAAATGTTGGAAACTCCTTTCACATTTCGACGTCCACTGAAAATTCATACCCTTTCTTTGCAAGGAAGTGATTGAGTGTGCTATCTTTGAGAATCCTCCAATGAATCTCCTATAGTAATCTGCGAGGCCCATGAATGATCTGACCTCTGTCACATTCTTTGGTGTTGACCATTCTCTAATGGCTTCTATCTTCTCAGGGTCCACTGCTATCCCATCTCTTGAGATGATATGCCCCAAATAATGAATTTGTTTATGATAAAATGAGCACTTTCTCAGTTTGGCATACAATTGATGTTCCCTTAATACTTGCAACACCATCCTCAAATGATGTTCATGCTCTTCATCTGACTTGGAATACATAAGAATGTCATCCAAAAAGACAATGACAAACTTGTCCCAATACTCTCGAAAAACACCATTCATTAAGCACATGAAAACAATTGGTGCATTTGACAACCCAAATGGTACCACTGTGAACTCATAATGACCATACCTTGTCCTTAAGGCGGCCTTGCTAATATCTTCTTATTTAATTCTTACCTGATGGTATCCTGATCTGAGATCTATCTTTGAAAATATATTTGCATCCTTCAATTGATCAAAGAGGTCATAAATCCTTGGTAGAGGATACTTGTTCTTAACAGTCACTTTATTCATCTGTCTGAAGTCAATGCACAATCTTAACGTTCCATCTTTATTTTTCACAAACAAGACTGGGGCACCCCAACATGATACACTTGGGTGTATATACCCCTTTTTCAGAAGTTCTTCAAGCTGCATTTGCAACTCCTTCAATTCTGGTGTACTCATTCTATAAGGAGTCTTTGATACTGACACTGCTCCAGACATCAAATCTATAGAGAAATCAATGTCTCTCCTTGGGGGTAGTCCTGGTACTTCCTTGAATACATCTTCAAAATCTTTTAGGACTGCATAATCCTCCAAATTTGGCACCTTGTATTTAGGTGTCTCCTCTATATGAGCTGCAAAAATTTGACATCCTCTTCTATAACATTTCTTTAGCTGCAATGCTGAAATTTCTCTAACGGTTACTGCCCTGGAAATTTCCTGCACTTTCCTTTGGTTCCCTTCTTCATCCAAGCAAGTGAATGCTTTGTTATGACAATCCAATAGATCATGATGTGGGTCCAACCAATCCATCCCAATTAAACAGTCATAGGAACCTAAAGGTAAGATGTTCAAATCTGCCTTGGTATTCAGTCCATTCATGTCTATGAGGCATGAATTAACCATCTCATTAACTTTTCTTCTGGCTCCTGTAGCCAGTTGCACCAACCATGATTTCCCATGCTTTCTTCTTGGCAATTGCAAACTTTCCACCATCTTAGGGTCTATATAACTATGAATAGCTCCTGAATCAATTAAAATAGCAAGGGCTTGGTTGTTGATCATACCTTCCACTTCAATCATGTGGGACTGATACTCTGCTTGCTTGTTATCCAGGGCTGCATAAATCCTTGGCACATATCTGCCCATGTCCTCTACTGTCTCAGCTCGTTGTACATTGTGAACAACCCTACCTTTTTCACCTCTGTGAGGACAATCTTTGAACCTATGGTCTCCTTTACAACCCCAACATTGCATAGGTGGCTATCTTGGCCCTTGACTCCCTGTGTCAATCACATTGGTTTCCTTATCCGTTTGCTGCCATTGTGGACTATTTCTAAAGAATGGTGGCTTAGATCCCTTCTTCCTCTGATCCATATTGAATTTCTTATTGTCTTCCCAGCCTTTTGGAAAGCTGGCCTTGCTTTCAACTGGTCATATAAGCATTTAGCTCTCCTTATGGTCTCTTCTAATGTCTTGGGATCATCATACTATATTTTTTCACTGATGAACGATGGAAATCCACTTAAATACCTTTGAATCTTGACTGTCTCATCCTTAATGAAAGAGATATACTTCAACAGTTCTAGAAACCTTCTCTCATATTCATCTATGGTCGTAGTTCCAAGCTTGAGTTCAAATAACTCTTTCATTTCTTGTCATAGTATCTCTTAGTCAAGTACTTCTTCTCAAAATACTTCTTGAATTCCCTCCAAGTAACACTTTTCTCTACAATGCGCTGTACTTGCACAAGTTGATCCCACCACATGGAGGCCTTTCCTTTGAGTTGATAGATAGCAATTCTACCTTCAGCATGAGAATAATAATTATGCAATTGAAAATACTTCCTCATGCCTAGAAACCATGTTTCCGCATCTTCATCCTTCTTGTGCTCACCATCAAATGTAGGAGGTTTGATTTTGTTCATTTCTCCTCGCAGCTCATCCACCCTAGATCTCTTATACCTTCTGACAGGGGATAGACTCGAGCTATTGCCTGCTCTCTTATGGGAATGCCTTTGGGGATGATGGTGATGTCTACTAGCACTTTTTACTTTTCCTTTCTCCTCTGAATATTTGTGACTCTCAGATTTACTTGAGTCACTCTCCTTAACCAATTTCTTATCTATTATGTTCAAACCTTCCAATAGCTTCATGTTGAAGTCATCCTACTACTCTTTGGCTTTCATAAGCCTTTCATTATCAGCTTTATGGCTTTGGACATCCTTCTGAAAATTCTTAATGGTCTCAGCCATATTCATATCTTCATTCCTTTCTTCTCCATGTCCGTTGGAGTTTGTTCCTTCCATGCCCAAATGGACATCCATCCCTCTGCTCTTCTTTGGATTATTGTAATTCCCATGTGCCTCTTCCATTCCTATGGACTCTGCATTGGTCTTACCTGATCGAGTTGTTGTTAATTCTACAAAACGTGTAGCCATCGAAACTAATCAGGCTAACAATTCAGTAATTCATGAGAATATGCACCATTTCGATTCAACATACACATCAACATTATCACTCCCAGTTTCCTGGTGTTATCACCATGAAAATTCTAGATAAGACCCAAGTCTCGAGAACACATACGCATAGTGCCTTCCAAGATACACTTGTGCAAGAAGGTGGTTTGTTGAAACCACTTTCGCCAATATGCGGTATCACGTGTCTCAACATGTCAAATCCACCACTCGTGGAGCGGGCGACGACTAGTCAGATCACCCTGCTTCATTCCTTCAGTACTTCACAGCCATGTGACGTCAGCTGAACTCTACCATGTAACGAACTCAAAAACTAATCATTCGAAATGGATTGGCCGAGCATGGAAACCAAATGCTCTTGTACACAATCTGTCTGTGCTTCATAAATGAAGTTCTATAATTACCACTCCCCAAGTATGAAGATATTTGCGTATCCATAACCGAAGTAATCTCCAAACTGCTCGACTTCCTGCTCTTTGTAAATACACATTTAGGTATCCCCAACCTGAGATACATGGACAAGGCTAAGTCGAGTGAGACTGGTTATTCGAGCAACATGCTAGGCTTTCCTGTGAATAAGGAGGAAAGGGTCCCTGCACACATTCTAGCAACTAAGTTCCACATAGAGCCGGTTATAGACTTGCGATTGGAAGTTAGGCTGAATCCCACTATAAAGGATTTAGTCATCAATAGGCCAGCCGCTAAGAAGAAAAGGAGTAAGCGGCATAAGAAGGAGGAATCTACGGCTGAAGCAACCGAAAGTGTTGGAGAGAATCAACCGGTCTGGTTAGACTCTTCTTTAAAGGCGAAGATCACTAAGTTGAAGTAATTCTTCAACTGAGATAAGCATGTCTCAATGAATTTTGAACAACCGGCAGCGGAGGTAAAGAGTACAAGAGATTATAGGCATGTTCTTCAAATGACCCTTTTTACAACAGGCTAACTACTGTCATCATGTTAAGGTCCTAACCCGCACATAGGTAGATTAATGTATTCGGATGTAATAAAGGTCAATATTAATAAGACCTTTCAATAAAATAGAATAAGGCGGATGTAAGAAGACCTAATAGAAGCTTCCGCTTCTAGAAGGAT
>ML804152.1:102243-118119 GCA_009831015.1 Picea engelmannii | reverse complement strand
CATCACCCTTTTGTAATTTTGTGATTAATATGATTATATAAATACAGAAATGGATTTTAGACTGTTTTATTACAATTTCTATCTGGTGATGTTATGACTCTTGTTTTATTTTATAATAAGTTTTTTTTCTTGTAATCTTATATTTTATTTTCATCTGTCTAAATCAGAGGAAATTAAAACTCGAAATTCTTTTTAATTAATGCTTCGATGCGGTTATGTTTTTTTATTTTTATTATTATGCAATTTAAACTCAGACTCATCGCCTTCCAAGCAAATTTGCGCACATTAAATTGACCTGTTCATTTATATTTATCATGCATGGCAATATTACAAGGTAAAACACTTCTCCGCGCACCTAAATATACTATGCATTTCTTCTTCGTCGTACCGACTACTTACGCGCACTACTCTCGCGTTGTGCGCCAATACCCAATGCGCACAGTTTCGATACCGCGCACCGATATTCCACATGAATTTTCATCCTATGCATGCACCATGTCAAGTTTAACATATTCTATAGCACTCAAATATCTGCGCACACTATTGAATACACCATTGCGAAACAACTTATACTCATACTTATGCGCTTACTAACAAAACTCTTCTGCGTTAAGAAATACTTGCGCACCCCATGTGCACCTTCCTATGTGTGTGCTTACCGCGCAACGCTAATTTCAGCATGTGCTTCTACACATAATAATATTCCCCGTGATGCCACAATTTACCGCGCACACTGGCATGCCAACGTTTTCCCACGCGGTGCCAATCTTACCACGCGCGCCAGTACACCAACCTTTTCCATGGACACTCCATGACTCCAATTATGGTCACTTTGAAGTTACTTTTCTGTGAATATTCACTTCAATTGCACCCCTCTGGTCCATCCAAGCTCAGTGTTGAACCGAAGCTCTGATACCATACTGTAATGATCCCCCTGACCAACCTCAGGCTGGGGTACGCCACTCCAGAGAAACCACTCATGCTTTGACACCAGTCGGTAACATTCCCAGCCATCAGGCCAGGCCATGCTACTCTAGGGAACACTTTCATTCCCATACTTCGGAACATATAGTAGCATACCCAGTAGTCAACTAAGCAATGCCACATAAATTTACTCTTTAAACTGCATGCAACTAAAACATATACATACAACACGCTCGCGGAAGCTTTACATCTAAACATAAACAAACAATTACTTTATGTAACATACAAATTTTATATTGAAATAACAGTAACTACCGATATGCATCATTTACAGTAAATTACTCATAAGCACACAAGCAATCATAATCACATATATGATAAAATCGTAACATAGGCATGTAAATAACAAAATAACATATCAATTTATCATACAATTGGTACTTATCTTAGAAATATTATCACCAAATTCTTACAGACCGTCCACGAACCTCCCAGCCATAGACTACACTGTTCATCACTCTCAACAGTGAGTCACCCCTGAGCTGGGACTGAACTCCACCCAGGGTAAAGGGTTCCTATCCAGGCTAAGTCTCATGGATAACAGGAAAGACTCCATCTCAGGTGCTTACTCAACTAACAACCTACAACCTCTCATTCCCCACATGCATATCCCACCCAAGGAAGTGTGCCCCTTCTCTGCTCAACAGTCCCTTGGCTGCCCCACTTCCCTTCCAAGGCTTCAACAATAGGCCAAACCGGAAGTCTCAAAGCACTGTAGCTACATTTTAGCAGTTTCGAGAATCAATCCCCAACAATTCTCTCGCTCAGAGAACTGCTCATGGGCCTGACAACCCACTTCTTCAATCCCGCTCCAAGCTAACCAGGTACACCAACCAAAAAGGGTGCGAAAACATGCTTCGAAAAGGTGAAATGGCTATCTCAAGGATAACATAATGTATGAGTGAAATGGTCATGGAATCATTGACTGGATAACTGAGTGTGTATAGGAAATAATGTGAACTCTTCATGAAAATTGATTGTGAGAATGATGATCGTCCCGCTGTTCGTAAGGTATCCCTCAGAAATCTCTCAATGAGCTAAGTTCCCCCACGATATGAATGCATGTCCCCAACTTGACACTTGTCATATCAGAAGTTACTTTTTTCCACTTGTCCCCAACTTTAGAACTTAGGATAAAATAATTATTCATACTTTATGTTTTAGGAAATATTTATATAATATTCCCTTGACTTTTGGCCCTCCCTTTCCCTAACTGGTGAAGTTCAGTCCCCCATCTCTTTTTATCATGGTCGGTTTGCGCGCAGTGATGTATTTTATATTAGTCATGAGTCATGTACAAAGTAGGAACATTGGCCCTTGACATCTAGGCATTCTGGCCTAATACGAAAACATAAGCATTCAGGCTTATAATACTGGCTCACCAGCCTATAATGCATATCATATACATAAAGGTTCGCTGACCTTAATATTGCATGCACTTTAGTTACTGTGCGTGGTATCCGTTGTCCTCAAGGTTGCACACACTTTAGTTACTGGGCACAGTATCTTGCGATGTGCATATTACATCATTTTACTGTGCAGTTCATGCATGCACTATGCCACATGATGTGCATTATAAAATGAGGTCAAAACAACTCACCAGCTTAAGTATATTTATATTACATTTACAATTGGGTTCGGTCGAGGGATATTACATAGGAGATAGAGGATATAAAGGAAAAAATTATACCTACAACCCCTTTAGAAGTCACAACCAAGAGAGAATAACAAGCATCACAACAAACAATTATGATTTCCATAGAAGCCAAGGAAGTCACATAGCTTTTTGATAGGATTGTGCAAATATGGACTAGTCTTGAGGAAGACAAGAAGGTCTAACGGTTGGATCAACAAGAAGAAAAAGTTAATGCTGCAATGCAGGAGTAGAAGAAGTGAGAAAAGGAAATGAGCATCACTGGAGGGTTGAAAGGCACACAAGATATGAAGAACCTACAGATGGAACTAAATATTGCACAGATAAATAAGCAGGAAATGCAGGCTCAATTGGAGCCACTCCAAGAGAAATCAATGTAGATAATTATAGAACTAGAGGTAGAAAAGACAAGGATGGAACATGCTCATATAGAGAGTGAAAAGTCATTGAAAGAACATATTACAATGTATATGGTAGAGGCCTTAATAGAGAAATCTGCACAGGTGAATGAAAAAGGAGAGGAACTAGAAGGAAAGTTCCACAGTTTGGAGAAGGCAGTGCAAGTAGCGCACACCATCCGAGTGGCTCAAGACAAGCCACATGTCATTGTTGGCACAAAACTATTTTGGGGAAAAAATCCTATTTTGGGAGAACGCACCATAGGTGGAGGAAAATCATCATGCAAAAGATGGAGGAAAAGAAGCATGCCAAAGACCGAGGAAAAGCAGCATGGCACACATGCAGACAAACCTAGCCATATTAGGGTTAGGGTTTTTGATAGGCATGTAATGGCTATGAGCCAATAGAGTAGTATAAATAAAGGCCTAGGAGGTTTGGTAGAGGTTGGTCAATGAGATTGTGGTTTTGTCTGAATAAGCTAGACAATGGAGTTTTGAGGGTTAGGTCGCAGGTTGTGGAGCCTGGTGTGGTCTAGTATGCCTCACATATTGAACCTATCATAGTTTTTTATTGTAATCATGTAGAATGTAATGCGTGCAACGATGATTTTGATTTTGATGAATAAAAGAGTAGAAGATACAAATATTTGTGGACGTAGCCCCAAGGGGAGGTGAACCACGATAACCCTGCTGTGTTAATGTTTGTAAATGGTTGTTTTACTGTTTATTTTATTTATCAGTTAAAGAATGGTTGGTTAGCTTAAATTATGACTAAATGCATGAATAACTTCATTTATGAATTAATAATAGATCTAGATGAATGAGTAATAAATATGATGTGTAGGAAAAAGACAGATCACATTCCCAATCCCTTCCTTGACAATAGACATATGATTCTTGCATTCCCCCATAATCTATCTTGGGTGAGACTACATTGTACACTCTATGTGCGGCATTGCCTGTTGGTTTACCAAGAGGGTTGATAGTTTTAGGGTTTTTTTGGAAACCTTTGAGATCAAAACCTGGGTCAGCCCAAGCATCCAATAATGGTCGAAGGGTTTATTGAATGTGGTTTATAGGTTGACTTTTATGAACATTGCATATATGGAAAACAATTTCAGGTGAGGTTCCCATCTAGAGAGATAAGGGAAAATGCGATTCTAGAATTGGTTCATAGTGATGTGTTCAGGACAATTACAGTGCCTTCACTTGGTAGATCCATGTATTATATCTCCTTCATAGATTATTTTTTCAAGAATACATGGATATATTTACTGAGGAAGAAATCAAAGGTTTTCGAGAGATTTAAGGGGTTTAAAGCTCTTGTGGAAAACTAGATAGAGAAAAGGATTAAAGTGTCGAGAATTGACAATGGTGGTGAATTACATGGAAAAGAATTTGATCAGTTATGTAAGAAGTGTGGCATGGAATGCTAAAATACCACACCATTTATCCAAAAACAAAATGGAGTTTCTGAGAGAATGAACATAACGTTGATGGATAAGGCAAGGAACATGATTAGTGGTGTTGGGCTCGCACAAGAATTCTGGGTTGAGGTTGTCGACACTGCAAGATATATGGTAAATATGTCTCCTTCCTCGGTGCTAGTCGACACGACTCCAAATGAGGTATGGTCAGGTAAGAATCCTTCGGTTGCACATCTGAAAGTATTTGGATGTGATGCATTCATACATGTTCCCAAGGAAAAGAGGAGCAAGCTGGACAAGATGGCAATCAAATGTATTTTCATTGGATATAAGGAAGGAATGAAAGGATATAAACTATGGGATCCTACATCAAGGAGAATAGTGTATAGTCAAGATTTGGTCTTCAGAGAAGTTAGAGTTAATTCTAACCCCAAGGAAGTTGTTCAGACCGAGAATAATCCCGAGACGGTGTGGTTTGAACTGAGGAACAAAGAAGATGATTCATATGAGTCGACTGAATATAAGGAAGAGGAGGAAAAACAAACTCTAGTGGTAAGGAGGTTATAAATAATAAGAAAATCAGTCAAAAGGTATAATTATTGTCCCTTGACCAAGTTTTGAGGATCCTTGGTCATGTTTGACCTACTTTTGGGACTTCGACAGGTTGTCGAAGGAAGAGCGCAAGTCGAAGCGGAGATTGCGGGATATCGACCCCTTTTTAGGGATTTTTGGGTTTTGGGATTATGTAACAGGTATGGGGATGTCGGCCCATGGGTTTACCCATGTTTAGGCCCTTTTTGTAATGTATAAATAGAAATCTAGGCGATGTAGGAAGTAGTTCAATCTATGTGATTGAAGAGAGGCTAGACACTGTACTAAGTGCAACTTGTAAGTGCTTTGTGCATGCTATGTTGAAAACTTGCAGAGCTAAGTGCATGTGATTGGAAGAGAGTATGGAGAGGGTTTGTACTGTAACTCAGGGAAGGAGGATCTAGCAGAGTGCGCGCAGATCTCCTGTCCTCTACGGAGTAAGATATCATGGCTCTGTGCATGTAGAAGATTGACAGAAAGAAATAAAGAAGAAGAGTTGGTGGACGTAGCCCCAGGGTGGGGATGAACCACGCATATCCTGCATTTTGGTTTCTTTGTGCTTTATGGTTGTTCTCTTGTTTATGTGGTTAAATGGTTAGTGCACTGATATATGCTTAGAAGAATCTAATGTGATAGATTAGTGCTGAATAATGTAAATGAATGCTAGATCTGATCTATGTTGGTATGCTTAGTGCTTGAATCTATTGGATATGTGAGAATAATGCGCTGATCTATTATTAGGGTTTATCTGCACTGTAAACTAAGGCTGAATACTAATGAAATATAATTTCTAAGTGCTCTGTTAAGGTTTTACAATCACAGATCTGTGTCCCAGCTAAGGTTGCAAACATCTGAGTCCTGCAACCACCCCTGCCTCTACCTTGGGTGAGACTTCATCTGCTTCGCAAGTGTTGCTGAAAGGGCCGGTAGTTAGGGTTTTTTTGGTGCTTTGTTGTAAGCGTTAAACCCTGGGTCTGCCCCTGTGCCAACAAATGGTTTTGTTGTTGGGACCTGAAACTGTGATTGCTGGGAACTACAGAAAAGAGAAAGCTCTGTGCGTAGATATGTTGCCCTAGTGCACAGTATTCTACTTGACCTATGAAGCTCTGTGCCAAGAAGAAAAGTCAGATCTGAAGAAAAGAGGTAAGACCTGAAAGCTTTGTGCTTTGATAAAGGTAAGAACAGTGAAAAGTTTTGATTGAAAAGGTAAGATAAGTGGAAATTTTTGTTTCAAAAGTATGGATCTAGGTATGTTTGATAAATTTTGTCCTAGATTGAAAAGTAGGGCACAACTAGATGAAATAAGGTTTGATATGAGTAGATCTGACAAAAATAGTGAAAGATATGTTATTCCTATGCATAGAAAGAATGTTTGGACTAACAAATGGATGCGAGATCCTAGAAATAAATTTTTGCAGGCTAGCTACTATGATCCTAGTGCGTAGTGCAGGAAAGGTTGGGGATCATTTCAAAGAAAAAGAAGATTAACCCTTTGTTACAGTTGCAGAATATCAGGACATCTTGCTAAGGAATTCCCTGGTAGAAGACCTAGTTGTCTTTGTTGTAAAGCCATGTATCATGAAGTTTTAGATTGCGCTAGAATGATTGCTAAGCTTGAAATAATGAATATGAGACAAGAAAACCTTGAGGAAGGTCACAAAACTGAGACCATGGCAGAACCCCAGAAAGAATCACAGAATGTATTGCTACAAATGAAAGAAACCCTAAATGATCACAAAAATATCAACTTATCAAAGATCTTCAAAGAAAAATAATGCATAGAAGCAAGAATATGAGACTTCAACATTGACTCTGTTCTGGATGAAGAAACACATGTAAATATCATGACATAAAGAACTTGGGAAACTTTAGGAAAGCCTGCTATGATTCCTTCTTTGGGAGGAATAAGATTATTTAGAGGAAATATGATAACCCTATGTGGAAGACTCACCTAGATATCTATGAGTGTTCATAGAACTTCAATAGAGAAAGATTTCAAGGTTGTTAAATTTATTGAGAACAACAAACCATTTTCTATATTAGTAGGAAAACCTTGGATTGAAAAGGATCAGGCCAGAAGAAAAGAAGAGGAAGTCTTAGAGCAGAAGAAGCAAGAATTAAAAGATTTCATGACTAGGAGGATAACACAATTGATTGAAGAATAGGAGAACATATCGAAGCTATTTAAAACCATAAACTTGGATGTCGAAGTTAAAAGAACACAAGTAGACTCACAGACGAGTAGAGCACCTACCCCATATAGAGAAGACATATTACTCTCTGACCCTATGAAAGAATCTCAGTGGTGCGAAGTTACTATGCCAAAAGGAGATAAGAATCAGAATGGAAAGAGGATAACCGAGACGAAGACTATAGGGAATAAGGCTAAGAAGATCAACAAGAATAGAGCAAATATAGAAAAGTTACATAAGGTTCCAGAGGGGACTTCGCAGAAGGAAGGTTTGCAAGACTGGAACTTCGCCAGGATACCAGAACAACGCAACATGGCACTTCACCATGGCTAAGCAATATAGCTATTGAAGGCATTATAACCATTAGACCGACGCCCCAAATGGTTAGAACAACAATTATGGCCATAAATCTCGCCATCAGACCATTGGGACCATGCCACAATGGACAAAACCGCATTGATGAAGACCTCTTGTTTGTTGGAGAGATATGTTACACCATTGCCTACTTAGTGCGTCGACTGTTGCATCGAAAACACTTTTGCGAATTGTATCCAAGCCAACTCATTTCTACCGCACTGTTTACTGAGATTGACACCTGTTCTATTGGATTATTGACCTAAGTTATCCGATCTTGAGCTTGCATGTCAGACAAGATCAACATCGCAAAGAAAGCCGTTGAAGAAGTTCTCATCGATCTCATGGCTGAAAAAGTAATGTCCACATGTATTCAAGAGTCATCAACGAGAGGAGTGCAAGCCTCTCCGTCGACTGCTCGCGGATCCAGACCATCCCGATCGATAACAAAGAAGAGAACCAAGCACAGATATGACCTAGCAAATGCGAAGTTAATCCTGACCATCTTACCCAACTACATCCCACCTCTGGCTGACATGGTGAGTGGTGACAGTGTCCCAAGGGACTTTGATTACACCTTGTTTACTGTGTACCTCCCGAAGGGGATACATGTAGTTAGAACGCATCAGGATAAGATCACGACGTTGAATTTCAATGACTTCAACCTAGGAGACTGCAAGAACCATAGTATGCTCACTCCTTACAAATACTTGACCAGGACGAAGGGGAAGAACTCGAAAATAATCCCCCAGCCATGGACTATCAACCTCGCACAGTCCACCCTCTTGAATGTAATGAAGATTCCACATTTTGGAAGGCACCAGAAGGTTAATGCTTGTGTTAAGATCCTGCTCTCATGTTACCATGGTGGTTACATATGTCTAGACCAATGCATCACAGTCGATCTGACGCTGATCCATAGGATCACCGGATTGAGCATGCAGGGACCTGACCTATAGGAATTCTACCTAGGGAAGACTATGGATTGCACATTGGCACAGAAGATCAAAGACACATATGGAGATGTAGAAATGGGAATGTGAGGATACAAGGTAGCTTCTATCCAGAATGGCACAATACACTTGGCTTGCCAACTAATCACAAGAAAGATCGTAAGAAAGAACAGACCTACACAGGTCACAAGATTCGTTGTTGACCTCGCCGGGAAATGTGTAGAAGGACTCTAGATGAACTGGACAAAGAACTTGGTCAACCAACTGGAATTAGACTTCCGCAAAGCTCAGGATTAGGGATATGAGTTCCACTTTAGTTGGCTCCTGATCCTCATCGCATTTACCGCTTGGGAGATGTCGGAAGGTGCGACCTTCCTGGACATTGAGCCATTCAAGCCGCTTGCTATGAAGTTCTCCATGCTCTGGTACTTGAGAGATATGGGAAAACAATGGTAGTTGAACGTGGTCTTTCATACATATTAGCTGTCCCTCGCATGACGCCAACCACCCTGCATCGGTTCCGACCCCTCATGAAGTTTTGCGTAGATTGACACTTCATTTATATCACCGCGTGCACAGATGAACATAAAGAAGAGCTTCAGTCATACTACAAGATCATAGAGGAGGACCTCGAAGAGATAACCAAGGACTGGTCTATAGAGCTCCTCATCCCCGCTGACCCCGAACTAATCGACAACCCTGAGACCACTCATGAAGCAAAGGATACTTTTGGACCCAGCAGAAGGAAGAAGACCAAAGAAGTCCGAAACTTGAGTAGCACATCGGAAGAAACTGCTTCATTAACACCTGGGCGAGGGGGTGATGACGAAGTATATCAAGAAGAGACCAACGGAAAAGAATATCAGTAGAAACAGGGTGAAGTAACACCACCTAGGGATCCTATTCATGAGGCTGATCCCTTGAAGAAAAGGAAGGTTTCTCCCATGAAACCCACTTCTCGAAAGAAATCTAGAGCCACCTTGACTAAGATGCAGACTGTGCTCACTGTAGATGACTTCGACTTCATCATCGCAGCTGTAGCATATGCCTTGTAGGACATATTGCAGAAAAATGAAGTCAAGTAGGAGGAGATGTACGATAGGATCAAGGTTGAACTCAGAGGGGTACAACAGGCCCTTCAATCCAGCTACGTAGTATCCATTGCACCCCCTCCATCAGAAGAACCAGAGTTGGGAGATGAGCCTACCCAACTCCGCAGACTAGCTGATGTGATTGAAGCTCACCTTCATCGAGCATAAGATGAGAAAGACCAGGCCAGAATGGCCCTAAAACAAGCCCAAGAATAAATGGTAGAGAAATGCCGGGCTGCACAAAAGGAGAAGGATGACCTTCAAACCAAGTTTGAAGAGGAGAAAGCACAAATCTAGCAAGAGAAAGAGCAGTTTCTCGCAGAACAACTCGGAGTCAAAGAAGCAGTCAACATAGTACTTCGATCTATGATGGGCTTAGAGCCAAAGTAATAAGACCAAGTGGAGCATCAAGTAGCCCAGCTCATGAAAGCTGTCCGGAAGCTACAACAAATAATAAGAGACTTAGAGCTACGAACAATGCCCAACACTCCATAGGATGTGCGGGATCAAAGATAAGCAACTGCTCGAAGCACAGTTGATAGAATCAAGGCCCTCGCCATGGAATGTAAACAACTAAGTGATCGCAGTGCCTAGACTTATGAGCAACTCATTGAGGATCCTGAATTGAAGGCATTGGAGTCACAACTCCAAGAGGCAAAGCAACAAGCAGAAACAATATAGGCGTAGTTGAAGCCCCTATCAGCCATTGAGAGGATGAAGTGATCCCAAGAATAGCGCATTGCTCAATAACAGGTCCACACCATTCAGAGAAAAGTCATGGAAGTGACTTAGCGGCTCCAACCAAAATAGGATGAGGCTTTCCAACTATTCACGAAGATTGAAGGCCGAGGAGAAGAACTGGAGCAAGTCATCACTGCAGTTGAACAACGCTTAGAGGGACATGTCAACGAAGAAGTTATCCAAGAGTTCGCCGAGCAGGAGGCCATGGCATAACAATAGGTCGAAGTAGCTCGAGCCAAGATCGAGGATTTTGAAGCAGAGCTACCTAGACTAGAGTGACTTAGGACGAGTCACAGGTGAGTGTTTGGGGCCTGTTGGCCCTTGACCAAGTTTTGAGGATCCTTGGTCATGTTTGACCTACTTTTGGGACTTCGACAGGCTGTCGAAGGTGGAGCGCAAGTCGAAGCAGAGATCGCGGGATATCGACCCCTTTTTAGGGATTTTTGGGTTTTGGGATTATGCAACGGGTATGGGGATGTCAGCCCATGGGTTTACCCATGTTTAGGCCCTTTTTGTAATGTATAAATAGAAAGATAGGTGATGTAGGAAGTAGTTCGATCTATTTGATCGAAGAGAGGGTAGACACTGTGCTAAGTGCAACTTGTAAGTGCTTTGTGCATGCTATGTTGAAAACTTGCAAAGATAAGTGCAAGTGATTGTAAGAGACTGTGAAGAGGCTTTGTGCTGTAAATTAGGGAAGGAGGATCTAACAAAGTGCCCGTAGATATCTTGTCCTTTGCAGAGTAAGATATCATGGCTCTGTGCATGTAGAATATTGACAAAAAGAAATAAATAATATGAGTTGGTGGACGTAGCCCCAGGGTGGGGGTGAACCACATATATCCTGCGTTGTGGTTGCTTTGTGCTTTATGGTTGTTCTCTTGTTTATGTGGTTAAATGCTTAGTGCACTGATATATGCTTAGAAGAATCTAATGTGATAGCTTAGTGTTGAATAATGTGAATGAATGCTAGATCTGATCTATGTTGGTATGCTTAGTGCTTGAATCTATTGGATCTGTGTGAATACTGCGCTGATCTATTATTAGGGTTTAGCTGCACTGTAAACTAAGGCTGAATACTAATAAATTATAATTACTAAGTGATCTGTTAAGGTGTTACAATCACAGATCTGTGTCCGAGCTAAGGTTGCAGACATTTGAGTCCTGCAACCACCCCTGCCTCTACCTCGGGTGAGACTTCATCTGCTTCGCAGGTGTTGCCGAAAGGGCCAGTAGTTAGGGTTTTTTTGGTGCGCTGTTGTAAGCATTGAATCCTTGGTCTTCCCTTGTGCCAAAAATAGTCCACTTGACTTATGTTCTGCATCCGTGCTAACTTCTATTGATGATGAGCCCAAGTAAGTCGACTTGGAAGTCGACTTGACAGAGGGTAAACTTTGGAAGGACACCATGGTCGAAGAGATGGAATCCTTGCACAAGAATGAGACATGGGATTTAGTAAAGTTACCTAGTGGAAGAAATCCCCTCGGTAGAAAATGGGTATTCAAGAATAAGATGAATTCCATAGGACAAGTTGAGAAGTTCAAAGCTTGATTGGTAGCGAAAGGTTATTCCCAAGTTGAGGGAGTCAAATTTGGCGAGATTTTTTCCTCTGTTGAAAAATTAAATTCCATTAGAGTAATAATGTCTCTGGCTACAATATTCGATCTGGAGATAGAATAGATGGATGTGAAGAAAACATTCCTACATGGGGACCTGGAAGAAAAAATCTACATGAAAAATCTTGAAGGATTTGTAGTAAAGGGCAAGCAAGAGTTGGTGTGCAAATTGAAAAGATCCCTCTATGATCTAAAGAAATCTCCAAGGATGTGGTACCATAAGTTTGACACATACATACTTAGTTTAGGATTTGTGAGAAGTAAAGATGATCACTACATATATTCCAAGGAAGATGGTGGGTGTTTCATATATGTATATTTGTATGTCGATGACATGTTGCTGATTGGAAACAACATGGATGTAATAAAGGAGGTGAAGAACCAACTATCCTCCAAGTTCGACATGAAGAATATCGGTGAAACTAAATTCATTCTTGGAATGGATATTAAGATAGATCGAGCCACTAGAAATGTCTGGTTGAATCAGATGAAGTATATTTAAACAATTCTAAAACGGTTCAACATGAAGGATTGCAAACCAGTGAAGGTTCCAATTCCCATGGGAGCAAAGCTAACTATTGAATAGTGTTGAAATACATAGGAATAAAAAGAGGACATGGCATGTGTTCCCTATGCAAGTGTTGTTGGTATTCTAATGTATCCGATGGTATGCACTCAACCAGACATTGCCCATGCAGTGGGAATGTGAGCAGGTACATGTTGACACCTGGAAAGGAGCACTGGACTGCTATCAAGAGAGTATTCAAGTATTTGTGTGGCATGAAATACTATGCTATATGATATCAAGGAAGGCCTAGAGGCGACGATGGTAAATTAAATCTACATGGATTTGTTGATGCCGACTGGGTTGGATATCCAGATCGACAAAGGTCGATCAATGGATATGTCTTCAAGATGTATGGTGGAGAAATAAGCTAGATGAGTAAGCGATAGGATGTCTTAGCCTTTTCAAAAAAAAAAGTTGAATACACGACGACCACTCATGTAAGAAAAGACGTGGTATTGTTGCAAAGGCTATGTTTAGGAATCAAGTTTGAGTAGAGAACTATGAAGGTAAGTTGTGACAGTCAAAGCATAATATTCCTGGCAAAGAACTCTGCTTATCATTCGAAGAGTAAGAACATTGATGTACAATACCATTTAATAAGAGATATGGTGGAAATTAACAAGGTTCTACTAGAGAAAGTAGACATGTTGGAAAACATAACGGACATGTTGACCAGGTCTGTGAGTGTTGTGAAGTTTTCTTGGTGCAAAGAGGCAATGGGAATTGACTTCTCGGGTCTGTGAATGAAAGTTCAGGAATCTCCTATTTCAACATAAAAAACAATAAGTGGGAGAATGTTGGGTTGTCATATTCTTTGCAGTGAAAGTCTAGTCGAGATCGACTGATGGTGCAAGGTTGAGGTGGATCGACATCAGTCAAGGTTGAGGTGGATTGAAAACATGTCAAAGGTTGAGGTAGTCAACTGGGTAAATTCAAAGTCAAATATATTGATGACAAGTCAACCAACAAGAGGTAGAAGTGTAGGTGTGAGATGATTGACTAGAGACCGATTGAAGTTCGACTGGTAGTCGACTGGAAATCCGACTTGGAGTTGACTGTAACACAATCCCATGATTTGCAGGATTTGTAGCCAATGATCTACATGGATCTGTAACCATTTTTGGGCTCCAATTCTTTAGGGTTTTTCCTATTGTAAAGCCTATAAATAGGTGTGTTCTAAATACGTAAAGGCTAATGCAAAATATGCTAATGCATGAGTAAATTGTAGGTTGTTGGCCATGTAGATGTAAGCCATATTGGCTACAGAGTTTTTCTTGTGTAGGAAAGAGGGTATGATGTCGATTGTGTCTTAGGTGTGGACCAAGGTTAGATATGTAACCTTTTATTCAGATTGAATAAGACAAAAAGAGAGAAAAAATCTCAAGGAATGCTGGTTTTCTCGGTTTGTGTTTCCAGGGTAAAATATTTGTGTACTGTGTGATTGCTTTGTCATTTTTGTTCTTGATTTAATTATTCTTCTCTTCTGCTAGGATTAGTGTGGAAGTGTCTCTCATTTCCTGACATTGTATTCTCTACACCAAAGTGTCCTACCACCTGACTATAGTGAGATTCCCAAATTAGTTTCGCTCGCTCGCTTGATAGAATGTAGAGATGGCCCAGATGGCAGAACAACCCATCCTGCAGATAAAAATCAATGACAATTGTGTTTGTGCCCAACATATGGTAGGTAGTGGTGAAGTTAGAATCTCTCTCATTGAGTTGGGGCCATCGAGAGGTCTCATGTTTGAAGGAGTGTAGCATCATGGTTAGTGCAACAACTGGAGGTCGACTGAGGCAGTGAGTGACACGGTTGGTTCTCCCTATATTATACTTGATGTTGAGATGGAACTTCTGCAAGTATATGGACCACTTGTTGGAGCATGATATTTTGGGAACAACAAAGCAATTTTTGAGGATGGTTGGAGTGTATGCCAGGAAAGAAGGGAAAGTAGTGCGACAAATGACAAGGAAAGCAGTGCGACAAAAGAAAAGGAAAGCAACGCGCCGAGAACTAAGGAAAAGTAGTGCAGAGTCAAAAAAAGGAACAGTTGGATCGAAGACCAACTGTGCGAAGGAATTTATTATGTGGACAAGCCTAATCCACTAGGGTTAGGGTTTTGGTTATGATGTAATGATTTTTTTACCCACCTTTTGTAGTATAAATACATGATGTATGAGGTAGCTAGGGGATACAAAATTAAAATCAATCATGATCTTATCTGTCATACTTTTGGAGGAGAATTTCATTCTTAGAGTCTTTTGAGAACTTTTGGTTGTAGGACCCAAGGAGATCGAATAATGCTTAAGTCTGATGGAATGTAATTGAGGTTTATGTTGCAAGTTGTTGAGATTGGTGCGACACTGGTCAACCTCGCAGATTATTACAAAATTTTGATGTAATGCGCGCAATGCAAAACTTTGATGAAGAATAATAAAGAATATAAATCTTTGTGGACACAGCCCAGGGGGGGTGAACCATAGTAAAATATGGTGTCTCTATGTGTGTTTCTCTTGTGTGTTGCTTTGATATGATTTATGATGAATGAATAAGTAAATGAATAAATTTGTTAAGGCTAATTTACAATGTGCACTAGAATAATTATGTAGAATGAATGTTATGTTGGGCAAGTGTTATATTCTTTGCATGTGTGTGTGTGGGCGCGTCAGATATGACAACTGCGTCTGATGATCCCTCTAGTAGTGTGTTTTGTGTCATGTGCACCGGTCTCTTTCCTAGGGGGGCCCCAGGGGGGGCAGGTATTCCCCCCCCTGGTTACGCGCAGCGTTTGGCAACAGGCGGTAGCTCGGGACAGCGCCCCAAAATTGTTTTTTGGGCGGTTTTTGCTATTTTTAGCGGTTTTGTAAATTAATCCCGGATTAAGGGATTAGGGTTTTGGTATCTAGGGAATACCTAAAAACATTGTATATATATTGTATAGTGAATGGTGAAATTCGATATAATGAATATACGAAAGGTTTTCTCGGTTGAGGGTTTCCGGTATAAATCTCTATGTACTATGTGAATGAGCCATTGATTAAATTTTGTTTTTCTTAAGAATCTATATGCATTGCTTTACTTCACAGGTTTAAAACTTACATGTGGTATCAGAGATTGTTTTTGGCTTCAGAGGGATGCCTTTGTTGTTGAGGGTTTGGCTCGGTCTTGATAGATCAAGTTTATCTTGGGTCTGTGATAAACCTGGGTTTAGTGGGAGATTTTGCAGTGGAGATTCAAGTATAGAAAGAGGAATGACGAGCTCATATAGAATCGAGATAGAGAAGTTCAACAGTAAAAACTTTGAGCTAT
>ML804152.1:54781-83524 GCA_009831015.1 Picea engelmannii | reverse complement strand
AGACTATCTTCGAAAAAGGTACCCCAATGGAGTTTCCTTTTATGATTTTTCAGACTCTCTAAATATGAAAAACCACCGAGCTTCCCTTCTCTGGGCTCGTTAAACTTACATTGAAGGACGTTACCATTGTGTGTTTTATCAACCGCATTTGCATACCTTATCCATCAACCTTGTGACAGTTTGCTTCTGCGTCTTAACACCTTTGGCCGTTGGAGGATTTTTCCCGAGTATCGTTTTACTAGAACATCAGTCTTGTCCTTGTGCCTTGAGCTTGTATGTTTTCCGTACTCGTTCCTCCATTGTAACATAATATTCCTTTATTCTTTGTCCAAAATTATCAAAAAGAACAAAAAAATCAAATATACCCCAAAAAGAGGAAGGGAAAAGTATTTTCTTTATTGGCAGCATAATGAGTCGCCCTTGGATAAAGCACATCTGTCTGTTTGTTTATCAGACTATGGGATGTAGTATGACCTTAGAAAGATTTTTGCGTTATATAGAGTTGTGTCCTCCACCATTTGGTTATTCTTCCAAACATATGGAGAGTTTCCGTTGCCTCCTGCTTCGTAGACTTATGATTAACATATATGCTGCCTGAGTCTCATCACTTGTCATGCTATTGTCCAAGGGAAGTTTGTCACTAAGCCTGAGTCGACCCCTCTGCAGTATGTCTCTTGTCCGCATAGCCGGCCATCCCGAACGTCCAATCAAGTCCTTGTTTGAAATCACTGAAGCCTTCAGTCCGATCATCAAGATTATCAAAGTCCATGACCGACGAGCCGTCGAAGACCTATGGGTAGTGCAGTCGTACACTCATATTACACTCCTACTCGAGTTTTGAAAGATTTTGAAGTTGTTTCTCGAGCTCTGAAGATATCATTTCCAGCCATCAGGCCGAATCAGCTTCTGGAAGATGGATACTCTATATGCATATCTTTCTGATTTCGAGATGTAGTTTCACTGTGTATTGTTCGCGGATACTCTTTATAGTTATTTGACATGGATCTACAGTGTATTTGATTGGTATCCATGGTTCTATTTTTATCCCGAGCATGGGTTTGCCCGCCTCGGTGAGACATTTGTTATTTTGCAGACGACACCTCCTGGTTCCTGATCCTTGGGCTCAATCGTCCGACACATCAGGAAAGATTGGTAATGTATTTCGGCCATCAGATGCTCCTCTGACCTTACACATTAGGGGGCATCTGTTATAACCCTAAATTGCACCACATATGCTTACCTGGAATCAGGCCAACTCATATCCCTTCTTTGCCAAAACTCTGCTGAACAAACTCTTTGAAAATCCTCTTGTGTAAAGGCCCACGCGCCCTAACTCAATACTGCACGTGTGTACACGCTGGATGACTCAAAACAACACGCGTGTACCTACTAAAGCATGAAAAAAGGAAAGTTTCCGATGAAACAAAAAGCTATGGGTGAGTTAACTGAAACTCCCAGCCATGCATGGCTGAGGGTTCGTCCAAATACCTAGCTCCTTCTAGCCTATAAAAGAAGGGGTAGGGGTACCATTTGGAAGAGGAAAAAATATAGCGAAGAAACTCTGCCCATTTACGTAATCTATTGTCCCAACCCTTTAGCCTTTCCTCATGCCAAAGGAGATTTAACGCAAAGCAGTTGAAGGACAGAAGAAGAGGAGCCCAGGATCAGGTTCAAGGAGCGGTGGCTGGTCTCAGCTTTTGTAAGTTGATTCACTCTCAGTAATAAAAAGAACGCTTTTCCTGTCCCAATTCATGAATTGTCTATGATTTGATTAATTTATGCTTGATTTCTAACCCTTGAGTATAGAAGTAGTATGCATGCATAGTTGTTGTTTGTCTTGAGTGCAGGTTATCTTTGGAAGGAGCAACGCAAGCAAGTAGTCAAGCACAACGGAGGATCTACATTGAACGCCGGTAATAAGGTAGGTGGTCCTTTTCCATGCATTTACTATGAAAGAGGGATTTAAATCTTGGGATGTAGGTAAAAAAGTAGTTTCTATTCGGTCAAATCTGCATGCAAGTCCGACCCTAATTTGCTAGTCCGTAGGGTGTTTTTCCCAACAACTGAATTGGCAACCGTACTGGGGAAAATACTCTTTAGGGTTCCTGAATTTATTTAAGTTTTTGGGTAGTTTAAAGACTAGGTTTTCTGTTTTTCTTTGCCTATCTTTTCTTTTTCTATAAATTCTGAGCTAGCAGGGAGTCTGGTATTCCATACTAGCTTTCCCTGACTTTTGCTTGACTGTATTTTTCGGGACACACAGAGGTACACATGGCCTGTAGAAGGCCTGCACGTGTGTACCCGCACCCTATCCTCTTACAATACGTGTGTGAACGCTATCTTTAGAGATAGCAGTAGCATGTAGGAGTTTAGAGAACCTTAGAGGCAGTCCTCCTCTTCCCTGTCAGAATCACACATTCTCAGGGGTTTTTTTGGAATTCTGTCTGAGTCTTGTTTTCTTCCAGTCCTATCTCAGATTGTTTTTTCTTTGCCTTATTATTTTTCCTTGCATTTTTTGTTTTTCTGTTAGAAAGAGTCTCCAAGCCTTCAAGGGATCCTGGTTATCAATACCAGAGGCCTCTTCCTGGTCTGGTCTGTCTGTTTTCATATTTTTTCTTAGAGTTTAGATATACACGCAGCCTATATAAGGTCATACTTGGGTTAGCCCACACATCCAACAAATGGTTCCGTTACCGACTAGAACTCAGAAGTATATCCTGGAAGGGATTTGATGAGGATAGTGAAGAGAATGCAATCGTAGAAAGGGATGTTTAGGCCATGGAACCCTACTACGTAGGAGATTGAAATATGTTTGGGGAAAAAGCAACTCGAGTTTGCAAAGAAAGATAACAGAATATCCATGTATACATTGCACTAGTATTTACAAAGGTACGTGCTTACTAATTTGCATGAAGCATTTTTATGTTATTTCCCAAAGTTTTCGCAAGAGTAGATATGGAGGTTGAGGGATACTCATCCCACTAATCAAATAATTCCAATAGAGTGGAATACTGAGAATATCACACATTTGGAAAGGGTTAATAATAAATTCACGTGCGTAGTGGATTTCAGGTTAGACAATATTATTGCAGGGTTTGTTACTACATTTGTAGTCGATACTACAAATTCTTACAGTGATACAGAGCAAGAATTTATGAAGGGACCAAGAGGGAGGTAAATAAGGTCACTTTACACATTGATTAAGATACTATTGCATGATAAAGGCATGATGAACATGGATTCAGACAACTAGATTACTCTACGCACATGGGGGAACTGGGGGAAGCACTAAGGAATATCTAAGATATGGAGAGGGATTTGGAGAGAGGCCATGAGAAGGAAGCAATGGACCCCATAATGATGGATGAGGAACATACCAAGGAAATATTGAGTAGAGTGGGAGTGATGTGCAATAGAAGACCCTACATGTATAAGATAAACAAGAAGAAGAGAGCAGTATCCGAGTGAGAGGGCTTGAACAGTGATGAGGAAGAGGTATAGGATCTCTGTGCGACAGGGTAGATTGAGGAAATCTTGCATGACACATATGACAGGAAAACCAGAGGTCAAGGGTCCAGCGCAGAAGAAGGCTCTCCATTCCAGATCCGAATTAGTGTGGAATCCACAACCCCATTTGTGACTAAGACATATGAAAAATAAGAACCAATTAGATAACAAGTTATTAGTGGTAGAAGGCTATTAGTAGGATGTGGGTCCAATGGAAATTCCTATAGAAGTATAAGTTCAACTAGAAGTAGTCAAGTATCTACACCGCGTGGAGGTGGGAGTACAACAAACTTCACAATGATGGGAGTATATCCAACTATAAGGTTACCAGAATTCCGTGGAGAAGGGTCGAAGGACCTAGAGAAGAATTTGTTTATCTATGAAATTTTTTGGGTAGCTAATCAGATTACAGATGAGGATACAAAAGTTGTGCAGCTGGAAATCAAATTCATAGACCACACATAGGATTGGTATATGGGCCTCACAGTAAACAACCCACAATGAGAGCCTACAACTGTCGCATATGTGAAGAAGGCATTAATAAATGAATTTCAGAAACTAAGTTCAGAGGATTAGTTCACGAACAAGATGATAGAGATAAAATAGAATCCAGGTGAGTCAGTGTGGGAGGTTGATAATAAGTTCAATAGACTAAAAGGTAAGTTGAAGTACCCTATTACTGATATGCAACATAGACATTTATTTGTTAATTCTTTATTTCCAAACTTGAAGTATCCTTTGAGGCAACAAAAATTCCAGGGTCAAGCTGAGGCTTTGCAGGAAGCTTTGTAGTTAGAGGAAAATCAAGATAAGCATACAGATCTAGTTGTGGAAGAGATGAGAGAAGATACGAAGAACCTCACATTTCAGTTGAATCGGAATAAGGGAAATGAAAAAAGGGAATATGTCTGGTGTGAAATATGTAGAATAGAAGGGCATCATAAGAATGAATGTCCAATGTTTGTGTATTATTTGGGAGTAGGAATGCCAAGTCCATTATCTATAGGAGGAAAATGGTGTGAGATATGCAGAAAAAATGGACATGATTCCTATCATTTTCCTATTGGAGATATAACTGAGAGGGGGGGTGAATGAGTTATGTATATAAGCTTGAAACTTTTTCCCTTTTTGATTCTTTCTAGATTATTATTTAATGTGTTGCTGATAACTTAACATGCATATATATACAATGATCAATCACACATAATACACAAAGACACCGATTTTCCTGTGGAAACCCATAAAGGGTGAAAACCTCTTGTTCTTAGGATGTCAATCAAGATCCAAATTACATGTACATCACAATCTTTGAGCTCCAACTCAAATATGAGGCTACAAACTATGATAGCAAGCTACAACTTGCAGAGAGCACCAACTCTTAGATTTCTCTAGCACCAACTAGATGGAAGCACCAACTCCCAGGTTTCTCTAGCACCCACTAAATGGAAGCACCAACTCCCATAATATCTTCTAGCACCAACTAGAATTTAGAGGACTGCAATCCTCCCTAGAACCACCCTACCACCCTGATTGAATCTTAGAAAAAATTTACTTACTTTCTCTATCTATGATATGGTGTGTTACAACTCCATGTCTCCTTCGCCTTCTTCAGCTTCTATGCTCTTGTTCTTCTTCTATATCTTGATCTATCTCCTGCTGCGCACTTTTATACTTCTATTCAACTTCTCTTATTTCTTTATACTCTGTGTTGTCTCTTCATGCTATACGCTGCACCTCTGATCTCTAGTTCAGGTCCTCTCCTCGGTCACATTCTACTCACATGCACAACTGTCGAAAAAACTCACTCTCTTCTTTGTTCTACATGTCTTGCTCATGCCAAGTTCTCTGCCTGATCATCATACAAACTCTTCATCTTCTCTGGCAGTTATTCTGAATTTGGTCATCATTAGCAGGTGTTATCATGAGATTCTTTGGATTCTTTGGCAGTTGCAACTTTTCATCTTATCTGGTAGTTACAGTTAGTCATTTTTGGCTTCTTTGGCTTCTAAGCCCCTTCCTTCTCGTGACCATCGACGGTGACCATACGCCTAACCAACATGCGTTTCATGATATCAGCCTAGCGAGTGCTAGATCATTCTTTCGATATGCCCTTGGGCGATGATATCATGTGACCACGTGATTGCGGGTGCATCCAAAGGTAGTTTGAGGGAAACCCGCTCTTCGCCCCACAATTCACTACAGAGCTCCACGTGTCCTTTCTTCAAAACCATGGTTTCGATTGCGTCCCGCCTTCAACATTTTAAAGTTCACACACCTTCAATCCCTGCAATGTGATGGGACCGTCGATCTCACAATCTTGACGTTGCTCCTGAGCTGACGATTCAGATCTATCCTCTCAAGTTTGTGGGTCATATCTAGCCTTCCTAAATCAACGGTTGTGATTTACTTCGTGATCCGGGCTTTGAGAGTTTCAACTCTCAAACCTTGCTCTCCTCCATACGTCAATATTCTAGAGTCGATGATCCGCTGAATCCTGTCCTTCTCAATCAACAACTATATCAATGATCCTATGTCCCCTTTCTCGATCAACGATCGAGATCTCCTTCGGGTCTCCAGAATTTGGAGATTTCAAATCTCAACTTTATCTCTATCACCTTTTTCTCGGAGTTGACAATCCAATGACGCGTGTCCCTTTCAGATCAACGACCGTGATCCCTTCACGTCTCCAAACTTAGGAATTCTCAAGTCTCAACTTTCACTGTAGTATGATCAACGGTTGAGAATACTCTCGAAGTGATCTTCAAATCGAACGACTTATGTCCACTTCAGGTCTTCGAGACTTCGCTCTTTGGGTCTTTGGGACTTCACAACCTTTCAAATTTCCCGAAGTAGATTTCTCCAAAGTAGATCAGACGGTTGATCTATTGTTCGCATGATGAACGATTCTTGTTCACTTCAGAACTTTGGTGTTTAGAAATTTCAACCTTTGTAGTCTTTCGACCTTCTGAAGTATCTTTCGCCGAAGTAGATCGGACGATCGGATTTTTTTTGCAATATGAAAGGTTCTCGTTCACTTTGGTACTTCGACTATTTTACTTATGCTATCCTTCCACTATATTAGATCGATGGTCAAGAATGCTCCTAAAGTGATCTTCAGATCAGATGTCTCGTGTCCACTTCAGGACTTCGACATTTGGGACTTCGGGACTTTGGGCAAGTGCTGTTGGTAAAAATCCCAAAGTAAGTCTCGTGGAGTGATATAACTTTCTTACGCCACTTGTTGACATGGCATGAGTCAATTTCCTCTTGACACTTGTCATCACTTGATTATTCCATGTGTACTTGCTGACGTGGTTTGCTAACGTGGTCTGCCACATGTCCTTGCTCACGTGGTCTGTTGGCTTGGTTTGCTACATGTCCTTGCTGATGTAGATCTCCCTCACGTCCTTGCTGACGTGGTCTGCCACATGTCCATGCTAACATGGTCTGCTGACGTAGATCTCCCTGATCTAACGGTCATCATATGTTCTCCAGATCCGATTGTCCTTATTCATTTCGAATTTCTGACTCTCCGGGCTTCGGGTCTTTCAAATCTCAAACTGAAAAATCTTGAGGTGAGATTTTTTTGGAGCGTAAGCTCGTCGCAACTTTAGAACCGAACTAAATGTTGTTTTTTGATCATTCTCTTATATCGATGGCTCGATTCATCCATGATGCTGCTTTTCTAGCTTATCTTGTCCTTCCACTTAGAATGATCCAACGGTTGTCAGGTTTTCGGGTATTCGAATTCTCAACCTTTTTTGTCCCACTTATCCTATCCTTCACTTGATTTGATCGCACAGTTGTTGGTCATATGGATCATTGATCCAACAGCCACTGTCTCTCTCTCTCTTGAGATTATGATCTCTCTGAATTAGAAGGTTTTCTAAGTGTTCACGGGTCTCGACCTTTGCTCCTCCTGTGAGTCCGTCTCTTGGATCTCGTCTGCACTTCTGGAAACCACTATCTCTTTTGATATTTCTCATCTTCTGCGCTCTCGAGGTTTGTTTCAATGTTGTTCTTGCAATCAATGACAAGCACATTCTTCCTGTAATCATGCCAACAATCTCCCCTTTTGGCATTGATGGAAACCCTGAAAGGCTGCACTATTCTGCTTAGACCTGCAACTATAGCATACATACACCACATTTTTCTCCCCCTTTGACATCAATGTCAAAGAAAACAAAGAGTGACTCTATGCTCCCCTTGATTAGATATACTAAGAGCACTCTCTCCCTGATCAGATAGACTATTTTAACTCGATAACAGGGTCACACCCAACTTCTGGCGTAGATACTCAAACTAAGATTTTGCAAGCGGTTTAGTGAAGATATCAACAATTTTATCTTTGGATGGAATATAATGCAAAGAAACAACAGTGTTGGTCACCTGTTCCCTCAAGAAGTGATACTTTATGGGTATATTCTTGGTCTTGGAGTGAAATACAATATTCTTTGACACACTAATTGCACTAGCATTATCACAATGAATTGGGATTGGTGCAATATATTTTACCTCCAAGTCTGCAAGTGTTTGAATCATCCACAATACTTGGGTACAACAAGTGGCAGCTGCAATGTATTCAACTTCTATAGTTGTTGGCACAAGGGTAGACCCAGGGTTCAACGCTATAACAACGCACCAACAAAACCCTAAATATCAGCCCTTTCGACAACACCTGCGAAGCAGATGAAGTCTCACCCGAGGTAGAGGCAGGGGTGGTTGTAGGACTCAGGTGTCTGCAACCTTAGTTGGGACACATATATGTGATTGTAATACTTAACAAAGCACTTATCACCAACATTTCATCAATATTTAACCCTTATCTACTCCGCAGATAAAACAAATCATTGCATCATTTATTCAGATCTGATGTATCTAATCACTTATCATAGAGAGGTAGGTTAGATATAGCAGATTCAAGCACTAAGAACATTCACATAGGTCAGATCTAACATCCATATACAATGTTAGCACAAAGCATAAACAAATCTACTTATCTATATCAAAGCACTTAGCAAGTAAAGACATAACCACATCAAGACATCGCACAAAGCAGAACAACACATCATATACGTGGTTCACCCCCACCCTGGGCCTATGTCCACCAACTATTCTTATTTATTATCTTTGTCAAGCTTCTTACAGGCACATAGCATCAAAATCCTACTCCAAAGAAGACAGGAGATCTGTGCACACTCCGCCAGATCCTCCTTATTCGAGCTAGTGTACAACACCAAGCCTTCTTACAATTACTTGCACGTAGCTCTGCAAGTCTCACACAGTATGCACATAGAACTTACAATCCTTCGATCACATAGATCTAGAACTTAGCCATTTGTACCCACTACATTGCTTTAGCATCTATTTATACAAACAAACTAGGCCTAAACATGGGTAAACCCATGGGTCGACATTCCCATACCCGTTACATAATCCCAAAACCCAAAAATCCCTAAAAAGGGTCTGATATCTCGTGATCTTTGCTTCATCTTGCGCTCTGCCTTCGATAGCCTGTCAAAGTCCCAAAATAGGTCAAGCATGACCAAGAATCCACAAAACTTGGTCAAGGGCCAACAAGCCCCCAACACTCACCTGTGACTCGTCCCAACTCACTCAGATCTGGGTAGCTTTGCTTCAAAAGCCTCAAGCTTGGCTTGAGCTACTTGGACTTGTTGCTGTGCCACGACCTCCTATTCAACGAACTCTTGGATGACTTCTTCGTTGACAGGTCCCTCTAGGTGCTATTTAGCTGCATTGATGACTTGCTCAAGTTCTGCTCCTCTTGTTGAAAAATACTGAGAGGGGGGGGTGAATCAGTATTTGAGCTATCAATGAATTTTTAACTTTTCTTTCACTGAAAAATCTTAGTCTACTTTATAGAGATCATTTTTTGTATATCCAGAGATCTTATTATGGATTTCTTCATTCATCAGATGTCTTTTAAACAGTAATTCGAAAAAATAAACTAACACAGATGAATAGGACACATGAACACCAAGATTTAAGGTGGAAACCCAAATTGGGAGAAAACCACCGCTGCTGTTGTCTCTGTCTTCAATGATTATTATTAAGAAAACATTCTACAACAATGTACTAGTGCAGACTCATACTAGTACGCAGGCTACTTGCTGAAGGCTACAACCTTCTCTTGTTTACCAGCCTTTCCTGGAAGGGAGCTTCAACCCCCTGAAGATAGTACCAGTTTCTACTGGCAGATTGCTACTCCTGAAGGGTTTAATCTTCATACTCACTGCTGACCACGTTTCATTAATTTTCACACTGGATCATGCAATTTCATCTAGTGGTTATGACAGTAACAGAAATTATCTCAAGAGTAAACACAGATCTACAGACTGTCAGGCAGTTACCAAAGGGCACATATTAAAATAACTCAATAAACCTGGAGAAGATTCCTCTGATCTTGTGGTTGTAGAACCCACATGTGAGATCTCTCTGTCAATGTAGATATGCTGCCCGACTGCCACAAGGAGGTTCCTCTTTCTTCAAACCTGCCATGCTGCCCGCTCAAATGACCTCACCCACCAGTAGATATCCCTATTGTCAGAAAATGGCCTCCACGTCCTCAAAAAACCACACATTGCCGAGAGCATCGACCCCCTTTTTTTAAGCCCATTGGTCCTGAACTTGTTCAAAGCTCATTGGGTCCCATATTTATTGCTCGGAGGAAATCGGGCTCCTGTTTAAAATTTGAATTAAATTTACGCGCGCCCCTTTCCATGGGCTAGCCCTACTGGCTACAGGCCTTGGCCTACATGACCATCTACACATGACCTTAGTCAAACCTCCCATCGGGGTTTCGGTGTTTTCGATGTCACCATGCACATGCTTCCAGGATTCCCGATCCCCGATTTCCCGAGCTTTAGCCTCATCCGGCTACACAATGGTCCATATGACCATTACCCATGACCACAACCTAACCCCGTCGGGGCTACGGGGTTTGTGATGCATCAATGCATTCACCCGCGTGATTCCTGATCGTCCAAAACCCGATGCTCCTTTCATATGCTAACAGCTAGCCTCCACTACGCCTCTGTCCTCCTTCGCTGCTGTGCTGACAGCTGTATCCCACTCATCGGGATTTCGTGGATCGCGATTTTGAGATGCACAAAACCTTTGTGCCCGGGATCTCTGATATCCCGATTTCCGATTAGCCGATGAACGACCTCCTGTCGAGCCTTTTGCCGATGGCACCAATCTCCTGCCACGCATCCTCTCAGATGGACGGTCCCGATCCCTTCGGGATTTCGAGACTTTCGATCTCTCGTTTCCTTCGACCTCAGAAACTCCGATTTCCCGATGTCCAATATGCCGACGGTGCCTTGATCTTCGACACCTGTCCCTGCTGATGGATGGTCCCTATTCCTCCATACTCCTTCCACCCGATCCCCAAAATTCCGTACAGAGCTGTGATCAACGGTCCTGGTGTGATCTTGCATTGACGGTTGCGATTGAATCGCAATATTGCGTTTCGCGATTTCGGGGTTTTCATTGACGAGTGATTTGGACATTTCAAAGTCTCGAACCCCGATCCGTACAGAGCTGTGATCAACGGTCCTGGTGTGATCTTGCATTAATGGTTGCGATTGAATCGCAATATCGCGTTTCGCGATTTTGGGGTTTTCATTGACGAGTGATTTGGACCTTTCAAAGTCCCGAACCCCGATACTCTGTTGATGTCACACGTGTTAAACATTGCCACGTGTCACTCTGATTCGTGACTTACCTGTGCCTGAACTGTTGAATCTTCCTGCCACCTGTCATTACCTGGTTGTGCCACGTGTCATTACCTGGTTGTGCCACCTATCAGTCGGGATTTCGCATATCGCGAAATCGGGATTTTCGTTGCATTGTTTTCTTTGCATGTTGAAACCCCGATCCCTGAAACTCTGATGAAGCCTCCTGTCTACAAGTGGATGGTCCCGATCTCTTCTTGTTTTAACGACTTCGATTTCATCGCGAAATCACATATCGCGATTTCGGGGTTTTCATTGTCATTGTTCATGAGACTCGTGAAACTCCGATTCCCGATTCTCCGATGGCTTCTCTCCCTCGCATCTTTTGCAGATATGACGGCTGTCGGGTATCTGCTTCCAATCTGACAGTGCAGATCACTTCTTCTACACGCCAACTCCTGTGCTTAACATCTACGCAGCTTCTCTCGATCCAACAGCTGTCGGGATTTCCGAGTGAGATCCGACGACTCTCGGTCTCTTTCCTGTGCTTCTTGCGCTTATAAGAATGCTATTCCTCCTGAGCTTATCTTCCTCAAATCCTTAAAGGATTCTGATGTCTGCTTCACTGTTGTACTTAAGCCACTTAAGCTAGCATTACTACTGTACTTTCCATTAATGACAAGTCTATGCTGCCTGTAAAAATAGTTCCAACACCTCTGCCTTCGACTTCTGTGAATAATTGGTAAACCTTATCTTGTACCAGTTGGAGCCTCTGAGTTACTTCCATAACTATGCTCTGGATAGTGTGGATCTGCTGCTTGGTGGTGCATTTCTCTTGGGATCATTTCATTCTTTCCACAAGTGTCAGGGGGCTTCAATTGTGCCTGTATCGTTTCGGCTTGATACTTCGCCTCTTGGAGCTGCGACTCCAGGGCCTTCAGTTTTGGATTCTTAGTGAGTTTCTCATAGGTCTAGGCACTGCAATCAATGAGTTTCTTACATTCCATAGCAAGGGATTTTATTCTCTCAACTACGCTCCGGGTAGTTGCTTCTCTTTGGTCCCTCACATCCTGTGGGGTCTCGGGCACTCTGCGTAGCTCTAAGTCTGCAATGCATTGTTGTAGCTGCTGGATAGCTTTTGTGAGCTGCTCTACTTGCTGTGTGACTCGGTCCTCTGCCTTTATTTCTAAGACTGTCATAGAGCGAAGTGATCGGTTGACCTCTTCTTTCACTTTGAGTTGCTCCGCGAGCAACTTTTCTTGGCCTTGCTGTATCTTTTCTTTTTCTTCGTCGAAATTCGCTTGGAGAGAAATATTTTCCCGTTCTGCAGCTCGGTGCTCTTCTACAAGTACTCCTTGTACTTGTGTCAAATCCTGGTTGGCTTGTTCTGTTTCCTCTTATGCTTGGCGAAGGAGAGATTCGACTGTATCAGCTAGTTGGTGGAGTTGGGATGGATCATCTCCTAACTCAGGTTCTCCCGACGGTAGAGGCGCAATGGAGACTACACGTCTGGATTGAAGGGCTTGCTGTACTCCTTGGAGTTTGATTTCAATTCTATCATACATTTCTTCTTGCTTGGCTTCTTGTTTCTCTGCTATTTCCAGTGAAGTGTCATTTAGGGTTGCTATGATGAAATCAAAATCATCAGAGGTGAGGATAGTCTTCATCTTGGTCACGGTGGCTTTCGATTTCTTTCGGGAAGAAGGTTTTGTGGGGGAAACCTTCCTCTTCTTCAAGGGGTCAGCCTCGTCTCTAGGCAGTGTTACTTCACTGGGATTTTGTTCAGCTTCTACTTCGTCATCACCCCCTCAGTCAGGTGACGCGGAAGCACTCTTTCCTGAGGCGCTGCTTAAATCTTGGACCTCTTCAGTCTTCTTTTGTTTGCTAGTTTCGGGTGTATTCTGTTCTTTATGAGTGTCCTCTGGGCTGTCAAGATCAAATATCTATGCAGGGTTGGCGAGGATAATGAGGTCAATGGACCATCCCTTAGTGATGTCCTCAAGGTCTTCTTCTGTCAGTTTATAATATGACTGGAGCTGCTCTTTATGTTCATCTTCTCGCGTTGTAATGTAGGTAAAGTGTCGATCTGCGCTGAACTTCATTAGGGGTCGGAACCTATGTAAGGTGTTTGGATTCATGAGAGGCTCATCCTTGATAGCTCTCTTTAGCTAGAGGTAATATGTATGAAACACAACATTTGACTACCACTATTTGTTCATATTGCTTGAATACCATAGGGTAGCGAACTTCGCAACAAGCAGTTCAAATGGCTCTATTTCTGGGAAGGTCGTACCTTCCGGCATCTCCCAGGAAACGAATGCAATGAGGATCAGGAGCCAACTGAAATGAAATTCATAAACCTGATCCTGTGCTTCTCGACAGTCTATTTCCAACTGGTTAACTAGGTACTTCGCCCAGTTCATATGTAGGCCTTCCGTGCACTTCCCTACGAGGTCAACGATAAAGCTGGTGACCTGTGTAGGTCAGTTCTTCCTTACTAACTTTCTAGCTATTAGTTTACATGCTAGGCGCACTGTGCCACTCTGGATGGAAGCTACCTTATAGCCTCTTGTTCCCTTATCAACATCACCATATGTATCCTTGATCTTCTGAGGCAGCGCGTGATCTATGACTTTTCTTGGATAAAAATCCTATGGGTCGGGTCCTTGCATACTCAGTCCTATGATCCCATGGATCAGCGTTGGGTCAACTGTAATGCGGCGGTCTAGCCATAAGTAGCTGCCATGGTAACACGATAGTAGCAGCTTGACACAGGCGTTGACTTCCTAGTGTCTTCCGAAGTGTGGGATCTTCATGACATTCAGCAGTGTGGACTGCACGAGGTTCATTGTCCATGACTGGGGAACTATCTTTGAATTCTTCCCCTTTGTTCTGGTTAGGTATTTATACAGGGCGAGCATATCGTAGAGCTTGCAATCTCTGAGGTTGAAGTTGCCAAACTTCAGTGTTGCAATCTTGTCCTGGTCTGCTCAAACTGCGCGTATACCCTTCGGGAGGTACGCAGTAACTATGGTGTACTCAAAATCTCTTGGTACACTATCACGATTCACCGCGCCAGCCAAAGGCGGGATGTAATCAGGCAAGATAGTCAGAATCAACTTCACATTTGCTAGGTCGTCTTTGTACTTGGTTCTCTTTTCTGTTGATGGCCAGGATGGTCTGGCTCTGTAAGCAGTCGATGGGGAGGCTTGCACCGTTCTCGTCGATGAAGCTTGTACACCTGCAAACATTGACATTACTCTTTCAGTCATGAGGTCGATGAGAAATTTTTCGACAACTTTCTCTGTAGCGCTGAAATCGTCTGACATACACGCTCGGGGTTGAAAACATTGGGTTTGAGGAGTAACTTAGACACTGTAATGGGATAGAGGGCACTAGCGCAATGATCACTGTGTAAAATCAACGAGTCTACGGGCTTAGATTCATGGTTAGCAAAAGTGTTCTCGGTGCATGGCACAATGGGATAAATAGATAACTTGGCAACAAATCTCTTCAAATGGGTGAGAATCCTTCATTAACTATGTTTTGTCCGTTACGACATGGTCCAATGGTCTAGTGGCGAACCATAAATGCCTTTCTGCCCGTTTGGAGGGTCGGTTGAATGGTTATATTGGTCCCAACGACTATATTTCTTTTCCCTGGTGAAGTGCCATGTGACGCTGTTTTGTTATCCCAGCGAAGTTCCAATTTTGCAAATTTTCCTTTTGCGAAGTTCCCTCTGGAACCTTCTGTAACTTTTCGATCTTAGCTCTCTTCTTAATTATCTTTCTGACCTTCTTTCCAGTGAGCTTCATCTCAGTATGCCTTTTTACATTCTGATTCTTATCTTCTTTTGGCATAGTTACTTCGTGCTATTGAGATTCTTTCCTAAGATTCGAGGGTGATACTTCTTCTTTATCTGGAATAGGTACTTCAATATTTTGTGGGTCTTCTATTGTTCTTGCAACTTTGACATCCAGGTCTCTGGTGTTAAATAACTTCGATATGTTCTTATGTTCTTCAATTAAGTGTGTGATCCTTCTAGTCATGAAATCTTTTAACTCTTGCTTCTGCTGCTCTAAAACTTCTTTTTCTTTCTTCCTTCTAGCCTGATCTTTTTCAATCCAAGGTTTTCCTAGTAACATGGTAAATGGGGCGCTGTCCTTAATAAATTTAATAATCTCAAAATCCTCCTCTGTCGAAGTCCCATTAGCATTCATAGGTATCTGGGTGAGCTTTCCACATAGGTTTATCAACTTTCCTCTAAAGAGCCCTATTCCTCCCAATGAAGGAGTCATAGCAGGTTTCCCTAAAAGTTCCCAAGTTCTTTCTATCATGATATTCACCCATGTTTCCTCGTCTAGAACACAGTCAATGTCAAAGTCTCCTATTCTTGCTTCAAGACATTCTTTTTCTTTGAAGATATCTGATAAGCTGACATGCCGGTGGTCATTCAAGGTTTCTTTTATCTATAGAAATACTTTCTCTGATTCTTTCTGGGGTTCTTCCATAATCATAGTTTCTGGATCTGCCTTAGGGTTTTCTTATAAATAGATATATCTATCTATATCAAATCACTTAGCAAGTAAATACATAACCACATCAAGACATCGCACAAAGCAAAGAAACAAAACATATACATGGTTCACCCCCACCCTGGGGATACGTCCACCAAATATTCTTCTTTATTATCTTTTTCAATCTTATTACAGGCACATAGCATCAAAATCCTACTCCGCAGAAGACATGAGATCTGCGTGCACTCCGCCAGATCCTCCTTCTTTGACCTAGGGTACAACACCAAGCCTTATTACAGTTACTTGCACATAGCTCTACAAGTCTCACACAATATGCATAGAGCACTTACAATCCTTTGATCACATAGATCTAGCACTTAGCCATTCATACCCACTACATTGTTTTAGCATCTATTTATACATACAAACTAGGCCTAAACATGGGTAAAACCATGGGCCGACATTCCCATACCCGTTACATAATCCCAAAACCCAAAAATCCCTAAAAAGGGGTCGAGATCCCGCAATCTCTTCTTCATCTTGCGCTCCGCCTTCAACAGCCTGTCGAAGTCCCAAAATAGGTCAAACATGACCAAGAATCCACAAAACTTGGTCAAGGGCCAACAATAGTTGATAAGGAAATGGAACCTTGCTTCTTTCTCAACCATTCTACAAGGGAATATCCTAAGAAGAATGCACCTCCGCTTGTGCTTTTCCTTTCATCCACACAGTTAGCCCAATCAACATCTGAATAGTCTGATAGGTTAAAATTCTAATTCCTAGGATACCATAGGCCATAGTTCATTGTTCCTTTCAAGTATCTGAATATTCTTTTGACAACTAACAAATGACTCTGTTTAAGTGTAGCCTGATATCTTCCTACCATTCCAACAACATGCATTATGTCTGGATGAGATGCTGTGATGTACAATGGGTTTCCTATCATAGACCTATATGAACTCTGATCAACATCAGGTGAGTCATCATCCTTGCTTAACTTGCATCCAATGACCATAGGTGTGGTCATAGGTGTATAATCTTCCATTTGAAACCTTTTCAACATTTCTCTTGAGAAAGAAATAGTCCTTCAGACCTCTGAGTAATTTGCAGACCAATAAAAAATGACAGTTCCCCTATCATAGACATTTCAAATTCAGATTGCATGGAAGAAGCAAACCATTGTACCAATGAAGAATTATTGCTTCCGAAGATGATGTCATCTACATAGGCCAATACAATGAGCAAATCATTACCCTCTGTTTTGATATATAGATTGTTATCAACAGTTCCTTTCTTAAACCCTTTTCCTTGAAGAAACTTATTCAATATGTAATACTAGGCACGAGGAGCTTGTTTCAACCCATATAAGACTTTCTTCATCTTGTAGACAAAGTCAGGGTTATCTGACAGTTGGAAACCCTCTGGTTGTTCCATATAGACTTATTCTTTTAGATCTCCATTTAGAAAAACTGACTTGACATCCATTTGATAGACTTTAATATGTTTATGAGAAGCATATGCAAGAAACATTCTAATAGATTCTAATCGTGCGATGGGCGCAAATGTTTCATCAAAATCCAGTCCTTCTATTTGAGAATATCCTTTGCAGACCAATCTAGCCTTATTTATTACAATATTTCCTTTCTCATTCATCATATTTTTGTAGACCCATTTTGATCCTACTACATTTTTATTTGCTGGTCTAGGAACGAGTTCCCAAGTGTCATTCTTTTCAATTTGGTCCAGTTCCTCATTCATTGTTTTTAACCAATTTACGTCTTTACTGGCTTCATTAAAGTTCTTGGGTTCTACCATGGATATGAAGGCTATATGTGATTGCTCGGTGTCTTTGATTATCCTTCTCCTGGTTTGTACACCTTTGTCTTTCTCATCAATTATCTGACTTTCAGGATGATTCTTTTGAGTAATTCTAGAGGAAGGATTTGATACTGATTGCTGTCCTGACTCTTCTTGTCTGGGTGTCTCTTCTCCACTTGATTCATCATCTTCTTGTGACTCTGAGATTTGTTGTTCTTCATTTTCATTATTCTCATCATATTTTTCATCTATCTTAGTGCTTATTCTCTGTTGATGTTTTACAGGAGCTTCTTCATCAATTTGAACATCAATACAGTCTACTAATTTATGCATTCTTTTGTTAAAGCATCTGTATCCTTTACTGTTTGTTGAATATCCTAATAAGATACCTTCATCATCTCTACTATCAAATTTTCCCAGATGATCATCATTATTCTTGATGTATCATTTACTTCCAAATACTTTGAAGTGCTTGATTGATGTAGGTCGACCAAACCACAACTCATATGGATTTTTATCACTGTTCGGCCTTAGATGCGCTTTGTTTAGAATATGAACAATCGTGTCAACAAACTCCACCCAGAAGGTTTGTGAAATGTCCCTTTCACTCATCATAGCCCTTGCCATATGCTGAACTGATCTATTTTGGCGTTCTACAACTCGATTTTGTTGAGGAGTACCTGGAATAATATATTCTCTTTTAATTCCATGTTTGTCACATAATTCTTCGAAGTCTCCTAACATAAACTCTCCTCCCCTGTTTGAGTGAATTACCTTTAACTTCCTTCCTATTTGATTCTCAACCAATGCCTTAAACTTTTTGAACTTCTCAAACACATCAGATTTTTCTCTCAGAATGGAGACCCACGTAAGTCTGCAAAAGTCATCAATGACTATCATAAAGTAATGTTCTCCTCCAGTACCTTCCTTTCATGATGGTCCACACATATCCATATGAACAATTTGAAGTGTTTTCTCTAAATATGTGAAACTCTTTGATTTGAATTGAGCACGAGTCAACTTCCCCATTTGATAGGATTCACATACATAGTTATTAGTCTTAGATATTTTTGGAAGGCCTTTCACAACACCTTCATTATTCAGTTTGACAATATGTTCAAAATTCAAGTGTCCAAGCCTTCTGTGCCATAACCAACTTTCATCAAATTTTCTTAAATGACATTTCTCCTTATCTTCCTTCATAACATATACATTTTTTTTTTCGGTTTTAACTCCTTTTGGAAGCAACTCTCCTGTGTTTATTGTCTTTATTTTACAATTCTTGGCAGTAAAAGTGACTTCACATCCTCTGTCACATATCTAACTGAAACTAAGAAGATTATGCTTTAAACCATCAACAAATAATACATCTTGAGCTTTGCTTCTTCCATTACTTAAGCTTACTAGACCTTTACCTTTGATCTTTCCTGGAGCATCATTTCCAAAGGTCACACTCCCTGATTAATTTTCCTTGAGTGATAGGAACTTACTTTTGTCACCTATCATATGACTGGAGCATCCACTATCAATATACCAGGGGTCTTTTTGTCTTTGAGATGACAACACCAATCCACACTTGTTATCTTCATTCTTCTTCCAAACCTTGACGTTTTCAACTTTGTGATTTGAATCTGGCTTATATTTCTTTAAGTGACACTCTGCAGCTTTATGTCCATAATTATGGCAGATGTAACATTCTGGTTCATTGAATAAAGGATCATAACGATTGTTATTCTTAATTTGCGTCTTTTTCCTAGCCATCACATGATTTGTGGTTTGTGGTTGTTTGTTACTTGGTTGTCTCATTCTTTGTTGTGGGAGGTATATATTCCTTGGTTGTCTTGATTTCTCATGTCTAAATCTTAAAGAACAATTTACAACTTTGTGGCCAAAGTTAGAGCAGTAAAAACAATATCCGCAGAAATAATCTTTGTACCTGAAAAATGGCTGTCTTCTTTGAGAAGGTCGATTTCTTCCATGTTGATGATTTCCTTGAGAAAAGGGTGTATTATTTATTTGTTCTACAGATTTAGTTCTGGTAGATTTTCCTTCACTCCTCCTTGGCGGCTGATTCTTTTCCTCTGTTTTTGCAGGTTTGTTGTTGTCAATGGTTGTAGATTTGACAAACTTGATGGATTCTTTGTTTCTTGGATGACCACTACTTGATCCCTCTTCCTAACCCAAACCAGTTTTCAACTTTGAATTCCTTTGCTGATTCATAATGGAGGCTAATCCTTTTGAGGCTTTAATACTTGTCAGATTTTGATGATATAAGGCCTGAAATTTCTCTAGATGTTTTCTGACAATCACTACTTTAGCTTCCAATTTTTCACCTTTTGTTTCAGCTTCCTTCAATTGCTGTTTGAGGATGTCTTCAATATTCTTAACTTCTTATAACTTAACCTTCAAGATATTTATTTCTTCATATGGTTCCTTGCGTGTTTTCTCATACCTGAGAAGTAACTATTTTTGTTTTTTTTTCTTTTCTCCGAGTCTATCAATATCTTCCATGGCACTGACAAGTTCTCCTTCAATATCTACTACCGCTTCACAATCAATGAACTCACTTCCTGTATCTTCAATGTTTAGATCTTCTAAAGCTATTATCATGATATCATTTATTTTATCTTCAATAGAAGAGTCACTGCTTTCATCATCATTGTTTACACAAAGGATTTTCTTCTTAAAATTATTCTCTTTATAGACCTTATTGTGTTTGTGCTTCTCTTCATTGTCATATTTATAATCCTTTGTTTTATGAGGACACTTAGATGCAAAATTACCTATCTTACCACAATTGAAACATTTGAAAGGCAATTTACCTTTGTATTTGCCTGATCCTTTCTTCAGTCTTCTCACAAAATTTTATTCAATCTCATCTATATCGAAGTCTGTGTTTTTCTCTACTTTAAAAGATGCCTCTCTTGTAGTGGATTTACCTTTGGTGATTCTCATTTCATAAGAAGTTAGGGTTCCAAGAAGTTGATCTAGTGTCAACGTTTTGAGATCAACTGTTTCCTCTATAGAAGATACCTTTGAGTTAAATCTATCAAGAAGAGATCTTAATATTTTCTGGACTAGAAAAGATTCAGCTATCATCTCACTTAGGCCTTTCATAGTGTTGACAAATTCTTCTATACGTAAGAAGTACTTACTGATAGTTTCATCTTCATCCATCTTTAATTGCTCAAATTTCAGTCTGTGAGTCTGAAGTTTTGCATCTTTCACCTTTTCATTACCTTCATAACTACTTATCAACTTATCCCACATAAATTTTGCTGAATCACAGTGCCTGACTTTGAAAAACTTGGCTTCAACAAGTCCAATGAGGATGACATTCATTGCTTTTGAATTAAATCTAAATTCTGGCTTATCATCTTTTGAGGCCAAGAATACAAGCTTCACATATCTCGTTTCAACGACATCCCAAACATCAGCACCCAAAGACATTAAATGTGTTCTCATCCTTATTTTCCAGAAGGCAAAGTTTTTTCCATCAAACATAGGGGGTCTATTAGTTGAACTTCCATCATGACTAGTCATGTTCAAGCTTATGGATCTACCTTTGATCAAAGGCACCGACTCTGATACCAATTGTTGGAAATATAACTTAGAGGGGGGGGGGTGAATCGGTTATGTATACGAGCTTGAAATCTTTTCTCTTTTTGATTCTTTCTAGATTATTATTTAATGTCTCCTCTCCCTTCTTCAACTTCTATGCTCTTATTCTGCTTGTATATCTTGCTGCACAATTTTATACCTCTATTCAACTTCTCTTATTTCTTTATACTCTGTGCTGTCTCTACATGCTATATGCTGCAACTCTAATCTCTAGTTCAGGTCCACTCCTCGGTCACATCCTACCCACATGCATAACTGTCGAAAAAACTTACTCCTCTGTTCTACATGTCTTTCTCACGCCGAGTTCTCTGCCTGATCATCATACAAACTCTTCATCTTATCTGGCAGTTATTCTGAATCTGTTCATCATTAGCGGGTGTTATCTTGATATTATTTGGCTTCTCTAGCAGTCGCAACTCTTTGTCTTCTCTGATAGTTACAGTCAGTCGTTTTTGGTTTCTTTGGCTTCTAAGCCCCTTCCTTCTCGTGACCATCGGCGGTGACCATACGCCTAAACAACAGGCACTTTACGATCTCAGCCTAGAGAGTTCTTGCTCCTTCTTTCGATATTACCTTGGGCGATGATCTCACGTGACCACGCAATTGCGGGTGTGTCCAAAGGCGGTTTGAGGGAAAACTGCTCTTCACCCCACAATTCACTATAGAGCTCCACGTTTCCTTTCTCCAAAAATGTGGTTTTGATTGGGGCCTGCCTTCAACATTTTAAAGTTCGCGCACCTTCAATCCATGCAATGTGATGGGACCGTCGATCTCATGATCTTGACGGTGCTCCTGAACTGATGATTCAGATCTATCCTCTCAAGTTTACGGATCATATCTAGCCTTCCTAAATCAACGGCTGTGATTTACTTCGTGATCCGGGCTTCGAGAGTTTCAACTCTCAAACCTTGCTCTCCTCCGTACGTCAATATTCTGGAGTTGATGATCTGCTGACACCTGTCCTTCTCAATTGACAACTAGATCAATGATCATGTGCCCCCTTTCTTGATCAACGATCGAGATCTCCTTTGGGTCTCCGAAATTCAGAGATTTCAAATATCAACTTCATCTCTATCACCTTTTTCCCGGAGTTGACAATCCACTAACGCGTGTCCCTTTCGGATCAATGGCCGCGATCCTTTTGCGTCTCCGTACTTCAGAATTCTTAAGTCTCAAATTTCATTGTAGTATGATCAACGATTGAGAATACTCCCGAAGTGATCTTCAGATCAGATGACTTATGTCCACTTCAGGTATTGGGGACTTTTCCCTTCGGGTCTTCGGGAGTTCGCAACCTTTCAAATCTCCCAAAGCACATTTCTCCGAAGTAGATCGGATGATTGATATATTGTTCACACTATGAACGATTCTCGTTCACTTCGGAACTTTGGTGTTCATAAATTTCAACCTCTGCAGTCTTTCGACCTTTCGAAGTATCTTTCGCCGAAGTAGATCGGGGATCGGATTTTATTTGCACTATGAACGGTTCTCATTCACTTCAATACTTCGACTATTTTACTTACGCTATCCTTCCACTGTGTTATATCGACGATCAAGAATTCTCCCAAAGTGATCTTTAGATCAGACGTCTTGTGTCCACTTCGGGACTTCGACATTCGGGACTTTGGGCAAGTGTTGGTGGTAAAACTCCCGAAGTAAATCTCCCGTAGTGACGTAACTTGCTTACGTCACTTGCTGAAATGGCATGAGCCAATTTACTCTTGACACTTGTCATCACTTGATTATGCCATGTGTACTTGATGACATGGTCTACTAACATGGTCTGCCACATGTCCTTGTTAACGTGGTCTGCTGGCGTGGTCTACCACATGTCCTTGCTGACGTGGTCTGTTGACGTAGATCTCCCTCACGTCCTTGCTGACGTGGTCTGCCACATGTCCATGCTGATGTGGTCTTATAACATATATCTCCCTGATCTAACGATCATCGTATGTTCTCCAGATCCGATGGTCCTTATTCATTTCGGATTTTCGGCTCTCCGGGCTTCGGGTCTTTCAAATCTCAAACTGAAAAATCTTGAGATTAGATTTTTCCAGAGCATAACCTACTCACAAATTTAGACTTGAACTAAATTTTGTTTGTCGATCATGTTATTATATCGATGGCTCGATCTATCCACGATGCTGCTTTTCTATCTTATGCTGTCCTTCCACTTAGAATGATCCAATGGTTGTCGACTTTTCGGGTATTCAAATTCTCAACCATTTTTTTCCCGCTTATATTATGCTTCAGTTGATTTGATCAGATGGTTGTTGGTAATCTGGATCATTGATCCAACAACCACTATCGCTCTCTCTTCTGAGCTTATGATCTCTATGACTTAGAAGGTTTTCTAAGTGTTCACAGGTCTTGACCTTTTCTCCTCTTGTGAGTCCATCTCTTGGACATCGTTTGCACTTCTGGAAACCACTATCTCTTTTGAGATTTCTCATCTTCTGCGCTCTCGAGGTTTGGTTCACTACTTTTCTTACCATCAATGACAATAACATTCTTCCTATAATCATGCCAACATTTCCCATGATGTAGGAATATAAGATAGTACCAAATACTATGTTTTGTAATTTTTGCAAGTCAATTGAACATGAAGACAAGGATTGCATAACCCTAGAAATAATGAAGGAGAGGATATTAGATAATTATAGGGTACATGATGAATTAATGATAGGACAACCTGCAAAACAATTTATAGCACAACCACAATATAATAACGCACAACAATTTGTAGCACCACCACAATATAGCAACATGAAACCGTTTGCAGTGCCACCATAGTATAATAATGCATAGCTGCAGTACAATCAAGCACCACAATATAATACACCGCACAGAGACAATCAGGGAAACAGAGGAGGATTCAGAGGAGGAGGTCATGGAGGAAGAGGATTTGAAGGAGGTAGAGGAACAAGAGTTTTTCACAACTGTCAGAAACCTGGACACTATGCAAGAGATTTCCCACATACACCTGCAACATGTATGTATTTCCGCACAACATATCATGAGATGGAAGACTGTCCGAAAATTTTGGTAAAGATATAGGACAAGAGGAATCATAACAATCAAAACGTCCAATGGAATACTGTCGAAAATAAGGAAGATGACAGAAGAATATCAATATAGTTACTAGAGGTGGAGCCAAAAAAAGAGTAGATGCAGTAAAGAAAGAGAAAGATCAGCACCAGTGGGTCAGGAAGAATACAACACCTCAACAGAATTTTGATGTGTGCAAGGAGAAGGAGACATTCAAAGAGGCTAGATGTAACACCCCAGGTTTTTGAACCCCCATTTTAAATAATGTATTGTTACAATGCTTAGAGGCCAGAGTGCCCAAACAATTATTGAAGGGCCAGTATGCCCAAGAAATGTAATGTTTGATCATTAATAATAATAAATGCATTGATGGTTGCTAGATGGACAAGGACTAGAGTTATAGGGGGCTATGATTCCACAAGAGAGGGAGCTTGAGGGACTAAGTGTTTATTCCTATTTTTTATTATTACCCTTTTATTCTAAGGGAGGGGATCGGTTACGTGAACCTCTTGGGGAAGGCCAGGAGGTTCTTGTTTTCCCCACGAGGTTACTTAAACCTGCCTCTGGTCTGATGGGGGGGTTATACTGATGTCTTGTTCGATGTTTTCCCATTCCCTCACTCATTATTCCCATGCATGCACTCCCATGCACCCCCCCTGACTCGTCCATTGATCCATCATCACCTACGTCTTGGCTTGGAAAGGAAACATAGTTGCTGAAGAACTTAGCCACAGGATAGTTGATTGTAGTGGTCGTTGGTGTGATCCAGCCGTGACCTGGGGCCTGCATGTCTGAAATGCATTGGACTATGCCCTATTTTTCTCACAACTTTGAGTCATGAGAGTTTCAACATTGATATTCTGGACCAGCTGTGCTGGAATCCCCGACAGGAAGGAGAAGGATTGCTTGAGGGACTCCGTGGTAGAGAAGGGTGGAGGTCCATTCTCTTGGGTGGCACATGTTGAGTAGAAGAGAGCTGGGTACTTGGACTTTTGTGGGTGTCGGGAAACCTGTGAGAGCTTGAGAGCTGAATGGTTTGGGAACCCAATTACACTCTGGAACTGTCCTTGTGGATTCATAGCCCTGACTCGGGAGTGACACTACTGTTGGGATTTAGAGCAGCGATGTCTACGATTGGGTGGAACGTCCTTGGTTTGCAGCCAGTCGATGTCATCTTTCATAAATATAAGTTCTCTTTGTCATGATATTACTATCTGTGTATGAATGTATTCCACTGTGTAGTTTAATTGTCATTTACAAGTATATGAATGTATTTCCATTGTTTATATTTAATTATTGTTTAACATAATCTTTAGAAATTGCATGCTTGCTGGATATTGTTGTGCATGTCATTAAATCTGTTATCTTATGAATCCTTAATAATTAAAGAAGGTCAACATGAGAAATAATTCCAAGGGAGGGCTTGCAGGTAGCGTACCCAACCTGTGGGTGGCAGGGTATGTTACAGATTGGTATCAGATCTTTTGGTTGAAACATCGGGCCAGTATGGGCTGGGTATGTTGGTCAGAATCTCGTGGTCGAGATCGAACTCTGACCGTTAAGTTGAAAATATTAGGAGGAATGGCATTGCAGATGCTACACAGGAGAGAGAACGTCATAAAACCTCTGTGAGGGTTTGAAGCATCGTGACCATTCCTTTTTAATTCGGGAATGATTTCCACGGTAGGATTGGGGAGATCCAGGGTCATTGGATTAGAGGACAGGTAAACAGGGGTCATTCGATGAAAAGGAAGCAAGGTTAAGGTCGTGACCATCGTATCCCATTGGAGAGAGAGATCAATGACCAACATGCATTGTGGGGAACCGAGTTGCACATGAGATAATTTCCCAAGGTGGTTCCACAATCCAAACCACAGTTTCCTCTGGGGGGTTACGTGTCAGCAAATTAGTAACTTCGGATGAATCCATTCGAGATATTTTCAGTTGAGGTTTGAGACTCCCGAAGCCCGGAGAGCCGGAGCAAACCTCGATCGTCCGATCATTTGAGAAGATCTCAGCCATTGATCTACCGAGAGCCATGCGCCATCAGATCCATGACTTCGGATAAAATCTAGTGGGGCCAAATAGGTTTGAAATTTGAGATTTTCGGAGTCCAGAGTCCCGAAGGAATCGTGACCATCGATCCGCAGGGGACACGTGTCAGAAGATCATGAACTTCAGATAAAAATATTTTCAAGGAAAAAGGTTGAATTTTGAGATCTCCGAAATTCGAAGCCCCAAAGAAATCATAGCCGTTAAATTGAGGACACATGGAGCAGATCCGTGGACTCCGAGTGAAGACCCGAAGTGAAACCTGGTCGTGCGATCTAGGAGGACACATGGCGACATATTATCCAGTTCGAGAGAATTGGAAGTGTGCTAGTTTCAAAACTCCTGAAGCCCCGAACCCGAAGAGACGAAGTGATAAGGCACGATGACATCACCAAGGATGATGTTGACACATGGGATGTGTGAAACATGTCAGTATGTTTTGGGCATTTGGAACATTGAAAAGTTGATTAGAACGTGACATGTGTCACTCGCCTGATTGGGCCATGTGTCCACTTCCAACATTTCGCCACGTGGTGATGGATCATGCAGTCCAGAAGACCGGGCACTCCAGAAGGGAAGGAGGTGAAAAACTGGTTGGGTCAAAAACTCTCGAAGGCCCGAAGTCTGGAGTATATATCGACCGTCGATTCCAGAGGACATGCATTGAGGGATCGTCGACTGCAGGTAAAAGCACTCTGGGAGAAAGTGCAAGAGGGAAGTTTGAAACTTTCGAAGCCCAAAATGCTGAAATGATTCACAACCGTTAATCTATGGGAGGAAACCCATCAACAGATTAGGAACCCCGGATAAAGGCGTACCGGGAGGAGGCAAGCAAGAAAAGTTGAGACTCTTAAAGCGCGGAGTCCCGAAGAAGATCTTGATCATTGATCACAAAAGAGGACGAGGACCACTGATCTGGTCCTGGCTAAAAGCTCTGAAGTCTTGAATCTCTGGACAAGCTCTTTTTCATCTAAGTGCAGGGTCATGGCTTTGGTCATATGCAGGTTGAGAGATGAGGAAGGAAGGATAAGGGATGAATTGGTTGTCTACGAGACAGAAAAATGCTAAGGGAGGATTTAGCTGCGGTTTCTAGTCATGGTCACCTTGGAGGTGGTTTGAAGGAAGTGCCTACACAGGGTGAACTCTGTGTCATCGAGGGATAACAGGGCACTATTATTTTTAGAGAATGGGGATATGATCTCCATAAACAAGAAAGAGACTTTTAACATGATTTGGAAATTTTGTCTATCATACGCATAATTCTAACAAAATGGTCGCTTTCACATTTTGTAGAATTAAGAGGCTTAAGCGCATCAGCTCAGGATGCATATTGAGGAAATGGGAGAAGGAGAGGGAGCCTACAGTCCTGAAAAGGAGGCCAAAGGCTAGAATACTAGAATCGGTAATGCAGAGACAGAGTCCAACAGACGCAAGGGAAAAGGAGAGCAAGAAACATTGATAGAAATGGTAATAATATTGAAGATGGAAGTGCATATATACAAAGAGGACAACGAGAGACTGATGAGAGAGAAAAGTTAGATAAATGCTCGAGTGTTGCAAAGTTTAAATCAGTTGTAGAGGCAAACGAAGAAGGAATCAAACTCAAGACAAGAGGAAGAAGGCAGGTGTCAAGAAAGAGGAGATGCTCATGGAAGAGCTGGTTATTCCAGAAATGATAGCAGAGCTCATGGATGTCACTCACCTCCTTAATCAGGAAGGAGTTTTTATGCATCAAATGATCCCATAAGAAACCCATAAGTGTCTTCTGTCAGACACCAGAAAAGGAAACAAGAGATAGATAGTTTGCAAGGAGAGCCGAGGAAGCTCAAGCCACCTTCCTTCGATGGTGAAAGATAAAGGGAAGATGATGCCGAAGCATGGTTGCTTGGGATCTGGAGATATTTTTAGTTTCATAACTATTCATCAAACCTAGAAGACATGATTGCCACCTACCATTTACATGGGAAAGATGCAGTGTGGTGGGACCAACTGAAGAAAGTGGAACATGTTAATGAAATTAGGATCATTTGGAAACAATTCAAGAAGTAATTCTAGAAGGAGTACCTCTCAGAGAATTTCTATGAAAGGAAAATGTAGGAGTTGTTTGAACTCAAGTTGGGAAGCATGAATATGGAAGAATACGAGAAGAAGTTCTTGGGATTGCTAAAGTATGTGAGGTTCATTGGTGATGAGAAAGTGAAAATACATAGATTTCTAAGTGGATTTCCAGCCTTCTATAAGAAAAATATCAAGTATGATGAACCCAAGACCTTGACTAAGGCCATCAGGAAGGCTAAATACTTGTATGAGCAAGGCTAGGGAAGAGAATCCCTGCAGAAATCTTGGAAGGACAAGAAGAATGTGAAGTCCGATCAGAGGAGGAAAGGATTCAAACCTCCCTTCAATATGAATGAGCCTAATATAAATCATCAAGATCAATATGCTAAGGAGGATTTCAAGAAGGAAGACTCCTTGGGAAAAAG